>OX457087.1:42905265-43305946 GCA_949752835.1 Empis stercorea
TTCTTTAAAATTACACTCATAAGTGCTGGCAATCACTCAAATTTTATAAGTTATTCCATTTTATTATGCTGGTTTATCCCTCAATTTGTTGATATCATTACACATTTTCTGTTGTAAATACCGATTCAAAGCAAGCTTTCTTCGCAAATTTTTGTGTGTTAAATTACACATATTATATGGTTATATATTTCACACACTTTATGTGTGATTTATTGCTTGTTGGATTTTGCTACAATTAATGTAGGTGGTTAGGTTGCCTACATTAATTGTAGTGCATTCCAACAAATATTTCTTAGAGTGTACCTTACAATATTTCAGAAACATCTCTAGGTTTAAACGAAATAATTCATTTGGATATTTGGTTCCCTTGTAAAAATGTAATGTTTTTGACCACTATAGATAAATTATCGAAATATGCAACGGCAAATAAACTCCAAGACAGAACTTGGATATCTATTCTTCATGCTTTAAAAGAAGGAATACGATATTTTGGCAAAATGAAAAAACTTATTTATGATAATGAAAGGTGTGTACTGCATAATTCCGTAGAATTGTTCCTCAAAGAAAATAATATTAATTTCCATGTTACTACCGCTGGAAGTAAAAAAGGAACCGCAGATATCGAAAGACTAGACGGTACACTGATAGAAAAAAAACGTTTAATCCGTATTTACGACAAACTAACTTTATTTCCGGCAAAAGAAAACATTTAAAACAAAAATAGTAACATTTCCCCGAAAATAAAACGTTTCTATGAAATGTTGTCCATTAGTCCCAAATGTTTTTTTCTTTTCAGGTAAATATATTTAAATTGTATTTGTCACAAACGCATAAATTCATTTCACCCAAATAAAAACAAATTTTCTCTTTATTTTCTCTTTCACCAGAAATGTTTTCCATTTGGGCCAAATAAACTATTTAAAGAAAATTTACTGCAAAAACGAAAACATTTCTCTTAAAACCATATATTCTATTTCTATATTTTAAAAATAAGCTTGAGCTACAATGTGCCGATCAGTTCGGTACCGATCAGTCAGTAATTTCCAAATCGATTCGTTAAGTGGGCTGGCTACATAGCTTCCGACACCAGCCGATTAAATTTGTCGGTTTGAAGTTTTGTAGTGTAAAAAAAAAAAAATTGGTGACGTTTTGTCGAAAAAAAATTATTTTTATAAAAATGGATAATTTAATGTTTGTTAAATAATTCAGGATATAATTTAATATCCTCAATAAACTTTTCTTCATCCATAATGTTGAAAATATTGGCGGCGATTAACCTAACCTAAATTATATTGACTGACATATAATTTCTCATGAAGTTAGCTTCCGTAAGTTCCGTGAAAGTTCAATCGTTCCGAAATCTTTCCATTTGTTCTGTTCCGAATCGATCAGTTCCAACCTATTATGTTCAGCCAATCGATTTTCCATACAAAATATATGAAGACGTCAAATTTGGAAATTACTGAACTGATCGGCGCATTGTAGCCCAAGCTTTAAACTTCTACACGTTTATCGTTTGAGACAATATAAATACACATACAAATACACCTACACTTAATCGTTTTCTGAAAGCATGTATTATGTACTTTAAGTTTTTTTTAGAACAGAAAATTAGCAATTAGTTAAACATTTTGTTCTAGGGACATTCATTACAAAATTCATCACCACCGTAGTACTCATCGCAACTTTTAAATTTATCATAGTTGATATGATCTGCGATGAAACGGTGGTGATAAATTTTGCAATGAATTTATTTACTCATCTTTGATAAATTTGTTTTGACAAAAGGCACCACCTATAAATGCACTTACGAAGTGAAAAGATGATTTTAATTGACATTTTGTTAAATTTGTAATTACCTATTTATAAAACCCGTACATTTTTTATAGCAAGTAAATTATAATAAATGCGGTTAATTATTGGTGATGACTTTTCCCACCCAATGCTGCATATTTCGATATTGCGTTTTTCCGATCATTACCCCTCAAACAAACGCGACGTGACGGACGCAAAGGAGACGGATTCAAATGTCAACAAAAAGTTGAATGTATTGGAATATATGAAAGTGGGCAAAGTCACGAAGGGCGCGACGTAGACGACGAACGCAACGGATTAAATTCAGTCGATTTCAACTTTTCGACGGACGACGGATATGAAAACCATCATTGTTCATTGACATTTTATGTCACTGGAACAAAATTAGTTTTTTATAATGTTTAGCCAACCTAAAATAAAATAAATATATTAGTAAAAATGAAATGAAATGATTTTAATTACTTAACTTTAATTCCATCCAAGGTGTGGTACAATAAAAATTCCAGGTTGTTTTATCTGAAAATAAATGTTTTTTATATTCAATATACAAAATATAAAACGCAACATACCTTAGGTGTCCTCAACAACTATTTCATAGTTGAATTTACCAATTGGATCAATTTATTGGAAATTGATGTCCAATGGTAAACAAACCGGCATAACCTGTAAAAAAAACAATGAAAATTTAGATATATATGAAAATATTGGATTAGACATGTACAATGCCGTAATCCATGGTTTATATATTAATGGAACCAGAAAAGGCTCCTAAATAATAAATTGTAGAACTTACCTGAATTTATTCTTGATTCTAGCCGAAATTCTGGAAAAACTTCTGCTCGTTTGCGGCTGTCAAACGAGAACTTGTTGATTGCCCTATGTGCAGAACTTTATGTTCAGACATATACAATCTTACTTACCCAGTAGAATGAAGTGTCGCGAATCCAAAAATCTTATGCAAAACATAAGAAAAGGAGCATAAAACATAAAATTATGCTTTTAAATATGTTATGGAAAAAATAATTGGAGTGAATGAAACCGATCGGGTAAGCGAGATAGATATAGAACAACAAATTAAGTTATCTTAATTCAGCAAACGGCAAGGTGCCACTATATCGATGAAATGTAACGCAGGGATGTACAAATTAGATAAATTATAGCATAATTTAAATCACAAAAATTATAAAATTTAACAGGAGAAAACAATAAAATGTTACAAAACATAACAAATTAAGAACATCTGAAGGCAAATATATCATAAAAATTTGATATAACATGGAAATAAATAAATTAAGTAGCTTATGGTAGGTTTACAAGGTAATATGCTATAATTAACGTGCAGCCCTGCAAAAAATGGACCAGAACAAACTATAAAAGACGGCGCAGCGAATTAATCATTCTCTTTCGTTATCAGATTTTGGTGAGATTCACATTAAATTAATCAAAACAAGGCAAATTTATCAAAATTATTGCAAACAACACATCATTGCAAACAAACATAATTTTTGCAACAATACAACAAACATATAACAAGGAGTCAACTACAAACAACAAACAACGAAAATCAACGTGAGTATTGTATGGATAAGATCATAAATACACGAAAGTGGAAATTTTATGATTGTTCCTACTTTACTTTGGGAATAATAATTTGTTGTAGAATTATATAAGGTTTTTTTTTCTGCCATTTTGGGAATAATTCGTACAATTCATTCCTTTGGTTTTTTTTTTCGAATATTTTAGAAATTGGAGCAATTTAAAATTATAATTTGGAAATTATAATTTACAACATCACACATAAATAAATAAAATATTTTTTTTTGAAATATAATAAAATCATATTGATTCTTTTTTTTATTTTAATATTTGTATATAAATAGAGTAATTTGGTTATATTTGGTCAATACAAAATTAAACAATTTAAATTGCTAACGGGCCATAACATAAAGTAGAATTTATTTTTTTTTGTGTCAAACAATCAATTACAATAAAGCAATTGCGTTAACAACAGTATTTGAAACCCCAACTAAAACCGCAACTGACAAGTATAAATCGTTTTTTTTTTGTTGTTTAAAGTTAAAATTTTACGGATATATTTAAAACAATTTTTTTTATTATCGTGAATTTTATTTACACCACCTGGGTAGTACTTTGATATTATACATAATAAACATATAATTTCATTTGTTTAATTAAAATTTGGCGCAAATATTAATAAATTTTGATAATCATTTTGACGTTAGTGTCTTTCGCATTGGTATCGCTTTTGCATCAAACATAAAAGAACACGCGGTTTTGTATACAGTGTCAGTATTGGGTGACAGTTAAAAACTTTTGTTGTGCATATTGAATTAAGGTATACACATAATTAACGCAACTTCAAACGCAATTTTTTTTTATTAAGGCATACATACAATTAACGCAATGTTAACGCATTTTGTAAATTTATATAAATTAATATTTGAATTTGTTTGAAATTTTTTTTTGTAAATAATTTGGAAATTTAGATCAACAATTTGTCAACAATTTGAGTTTTATAAATTAATTATATTAAAGTAATACTGAATTTATTATTATAATTTTATTTTTTTGAGTTTATCAATTTTATTTTAAATTTTAATTTAATTTGTTTAAATTTTTTTTTTTATTTAATTAATTTTTTTTTTAAATAAATTATATACAATTTTTTTTTCTCGATATTTAATAAATAAATAATTTGATCGTAAGCGAAGCATAGTCTTTTATTTTTAGTTCACGGAGAAGAATTTAATTAATTTTAATTTTATCTAGCTCACTGAACAATAATGTTAATTGATGTTAAATGCAATTATTTCATTTTATTCAAATCACAATTTATTTCACAAAAAAAAAACTAGGATTATTGTTACATTTTATACACTGTCATTGACGGATTATTTTTTATCTGTCGGCATTGCCCGATACATTTACTTTTGCTGATACATAATCCGAAAATTATATTTTAAACCATGAAAAATAACATATTTTGTTATTTAGCGCCTCTAGTGGAAAAAATTTACTAGCATTATATTGCTCTGATAATTACCTTTCCGAAGAGTACTCATCCTTCAACATTGGTGGACATTTACCATATTAAATTACAATTTTAAATGAAAAAACACGTTTTGGAAAAATGCGAATTGCGCCGCCTACCAGACAAAAAATTAAGTTCTGGAACCTATAATTTGTTTAAAATATTTCATGCTTTCCAACGCATGGTCAACCATATATTTATGTTAAGATTTACTATCTTAAATAACTGTTACAAAAAGTTTACATCGGACGGACAGGCGGGCAGACGGACAGACGAACAGACGGATAGGAAAGCGCTAACATAAGGGAGTTTTTTTTTTAAACTAGCCCTAAAAATTTCAAAGTTTTTGTCGTAAGTTATGTACTTTATATAAAATAATTCGTTTACGACAAAAATTTCAAGTTCATATTTTTTGTTGCAAATGCATTCTGTTTACGGTAAATATTTTGAACTGTGTGTGTTTTTGTCGCAAGTTAAATTCGTTTGCGAGAAAAATATCATTATTCATTTACTCAAGACTTTTTTTTTTACAGTTTTGTTTGGGGATGGAGAAGAACAATTAATTCAGTAAAAAAGAGTATTTGAAACGGTTAAGACTTGAAGTTATTTAAAGTTAATTAGTGCGTGCTGAATAATTTATTGTGTTTTTGTGAAAATAAAAAAAATAATAAGAAATATATATGTTATATTATATACATATTTTAAATAAATTAAAATAAGTGCATACATTTGGAAACTTTTGATTTAATTAAAAGTGTGTATAAAATCTAATATATTTTTCGTATAAAATTTGGTAATTACATACAAAAAAAACTGGGCCTAACAACAAACAATAAAATATTAGGAGTACTATTTATTGTTATATTTCTGTAAAAGTAAGTTTTTTAAAAAATACTTTAGATTTTTTTAAATAAAATATTTAGAATATTTTGGAATTCAAATTTTTACTATTGGTAAAAGTTAGCCTGAAAAAATAGGAAAATTTTTTTACAATTATTTTTGTAAAATTTTGAATACCACCATTTTGTTTTTAAAAATTTATTACATTTATTACTAAAATGTATTAAACAATTTAAATTATAGTGTTGTGCGTCTAAAGTATATTTATATTTCTTTTGGCGAAATTATTTCTGCACAAGGGTTTTTTTTTTCAATTAATTTAGTAAAATTTTAAATTCCATAATTTTCTTTTTGAATTTTACTACTAACTTCTAATAAATGACAGTGTTGTGTGTTTTCAAATATATTTTAATTTTTTTTGACGAAATTATTTTTGTATAAGTTTTTTTCTTTTTCAACTATATTGGGTAAAATTTTTTATACCACAATTTTTTTTATAAAAAAAAAATTTCTTAAAAATAGAAAATTATTCTTTTTTATAATTTAAATTTCATTTGATTTCAGAAAATTCTAAATACAATTTAAATTCTTTAAAAATTTATTTAACATTTGATGCAAAATTAACTTACAAATCTCTTGCTCTTATATATTGACATTTATTAGAAGTTAACAATAAAATTTTAACAAGAAAATTTTTGAATTATAAATTCTGTGGAAAATTGCCAAAACATGATAAGTGCAGTTTTTGAAATTTTTAAGTAAGTTATGATTTCGATTGCTAAATATCAAATTTTCAAATTCGCAATAACAGCACAATGTCGTATTTCGGTATAAAACGAATAAAACTAAAGTCTAAATGAGATAATTTTATTTTGACATTTTAAATGATGATAGAGAATTTAAAATAATGGATTGAAAAATACTAATTTTGTAGAAATCATGTTTTGGAAATTTTCCACATAATTGAAAAAAAGAGGATACATCCGTAAAGCTCCCGTCTCAGATTTCTGTGAAATGATGAATTTATGTGTTGTCATTTTTGGCGATGTGTTCATTAAGAGTTAATTACGTCACTTTTAAAAATTTTTTCAATAAAAAGTAAATAACTTTTTTTTTGTAATTTAATAAAAAACACAAAAAAATTATTATTTTTTCTTTTGAAGCACCCTGTAATGAAATACTCAAAAGAAACAAAAAAAGTCAAAAGAAACAAAAAAAAATCATTTCAGCCGTATTCCTAATTTTTGAATTCCAGTCATAAAATTTATAAAACTACAAAACAAGTTTAACATAATGCATTCTTAATAATATTTAAAAAAAAATCAAATATGTACTTATTAAAGTAAAAAAAATTGTTAACAACAAGTTTATAGTTTTTTTAACAAATTTCTCACAACGAAACAAATTTCATAAGATTAATTAAAATTACAAAATTTATAGTGTTAAAAGATATAAATAATAGATTGGAATTCCAAAAACAGAAATACAAAAAAAATATATGTATATAACCTATTAAGAAATACTAAAATTAAATATATACGAGCCCAAATGCAAATATATTGATCCACTTCAATTATTTTTAATTAAGCATTACAAAAAAGTGTAACGTGCACTGGGCTCGTCAAAATTAACCAAAAATATTGCACATTTAGAAAATTTATTTTATTTTGTCTTATTATGTCTTATTGGAATAGAAAAAAAATCCAGCTATAACTATAGAATAATGAATTAGAAAAAAATCTCTTTAGTGCAAAAGAATTGATCTACTCTTTTTTGCATGCAAATAAATTGATCTAGTTCTCTAAAATCGTCAAAATGAGCGATACCGCTGTTTTTTTTCGTTTTTGATTTTCCGTAATTGTTTTTTAAAGAAAAATTTAGTTTATTTCAAATTTTTAAATTGATAAATAAGATTAAATGTCTCGTGGTAAAGCAATTTCTGCGGATGTGAGAAAAGTTATAGTATGGAAGGTCATAAAAATGGAAAATCTGCGTATAAAATCGCGACAGAAATTAATTTATCTAGATCATCGGTTCAAAATATAATTAATTTATACAAAAGAGAAGGAAATATTGAAGTTAAAAAAAAACCTGGTCGACCTACAATTGCAGATGATAGAAATAGACGAGTTTTGAAAAAAATAGTACAGGAAGATCGCCGTGCTAGAGCCTGTGACATTACTGCAAAGTGGAAAAATATAATTAAAAAAGATCTCCCAGTAGACACCTGTAAAAGAAATTTGAAAAAATTAGGGTATAAATTTTATAAGGTAATATTTTTTTGGTCCAAATTATAAAAAAAAAAAAGTTAATTTAATAAAAAAAAATTAGGCAAAGGAAAAGCCTCTTTTAACCGCTGTCCAGAAAAAAAAGATTATGTTGGGCTAAGGAGCACAAGGAGTGGACGTTACGCCAATGGCAATCCATTATATGGAGTGACGAAACTAGGTTCGAAGTTTCTTTAGGTGATAGTCGAAAACGCGTTATTCGAAATAAAGACGAGGCTTTCCATAAAGATTGCTTAAAACGCACCGTTAAGTTTCCTGCATCCGTGATGATTTGGGGATGTATATCGGGACAAGGAGTAGGAAATCTTATATTCATTGACGGAATGGTCAATGCGCAAAAATATCAAGATATCCTGGAAATCAATCTTTTACCATCAATTCCAAATCTGCAGTCTGCTGAAGGGGTATTTATATTCCAGCAGGACGGAGCCTCATGTCATACTGCTAGGGCTACTAAGGCCTGGATAGATGCACATGAGATTACGACCATAACATGGCCTTCAAGCAGCCCGAACTTATCCCCGATAGATACATTATAGCACGAAATGAAAAAAAAATAAGGTCAAATCCAATTCGTACAAAAGATGCCCTACGTGCCAGGTTGCAGGAAATATGGTCTTCTTTCACAAGAGAAGATTGCGAAAAATTAATATCAACTATGCCCAATTAGAATATTTTGGAATTCAAATTTTTACTATTGGTAAAAGTTAGCCTGAAAAAATAGGAAAATTTTTTTACAATTATTTTTGTAAAATTTTGAATACCACCATTTTGTTTTTAAAAATTTATTACATTTATTACTAAAATGTATTAAACAATTTAAATTATAGTGTTGTGCGTCTAAAGTATATTTATATTTCTTTTGGCGAAATTATTTCTACACAAGGGTTTTTTTTTCAATTAATTTAGTAACATTTTAAATTCCATAATTTTCTTTTTGAATTTTACTACTAACTTCTAATAAATGACAGTGTTGTGTGTTTTCAAATATATTTTAATTTTTTTTGACGAAATTATTTTTGTATAAGTTTTTTTCTTTTTCAACTATATTGGGTAAAATTTTTTATACCACAATTTTTTTTATAAAAAAAAAATTTCTTAAAAATAGAAAATTATTCTTTTTTATAATTTAAATTTCATTTGATTTCAGAAAATTCTAAATACAATTTAAATTCTTTAAAAATTTATTTAACATTTGATGCAAAATTAACTTACAAATCTCTTGCTCTTATATATTGAAATTTATTAGAAGTTAACAATAAAATTTTAACAAGAAAATTTTTGAATTATAAATTCTGTGGAAAATTGCCAAAATATGATAAGTGCAGTTTTTGAAATTTTTAAGTAAGTTATGATTTCGATTGCTAAATATCAAATTTTCAAATTCGCAATAACAGCACAATGTCGTATTTCGGTATAAAACGAATAAAACTAAAGTCTAAATGAGATAATTTTATTTTGACATTTTAAATGATGATAGAGAATTTAAAATAATGGATTGAAAAATACTAATTTTGTAGAAATCATGTTTTGGAAATTTTCCACATAATTGAAAAAAAGAGGTCGAAAGTCGAAAACGCGTTATTCGAAATAAAGACGAGGCTTTCCATAAAGATTGCTTTAAACGCACCGTTAAGTTTCCTGCATCCGTGATGATTTGGGGATGTATATCGGGACAAGGAGTAGGAAATCTTATATTCATTGACGGAATGGTCAATGCGCAAAAATATCAAGATATCCTGGAAATTAATCTTTTACCATCAATTCCAAATCTGCAGTCTGCTGAAGGGGTATTTATATTCCAGCAGGACGGAGCCTCATGTCATACTGCTAGGGCTACTAAGGCCTGGATAGATGCACATGAGATTACGACCATAACATGGCCTTCAAGCAGCCCGAACTTATCCCCGATAGAGACATTATAGCACGAAATGAAAAAAAACTAAGGTCAAATCCAATTCGTACAAAAGATGCCCTACGTGCCAGGTTGCAGGAAATATGGTCTTCTTTCACAAGGTAAGATTGCGAAAAATTAATATCAACTATGCCCAATAGAATAAATGACGTAATTTTAGCTAAAGGAGACGTTACCAAATGGTAGATCAATTCTTTTGCTATTTTAAATAAGTGGATCAACTTTTTTGCATCAGATGAAATTATGTTTTTATGTTTTTTTTTTGTTCTTAAATGAAAACTAATTCTTTATTTTTGTTATTATTTTAATTTATAATTATCAATATTAAAAAAGAAAAAAAATATTTGCTATACTTTTTGTTAAAATACAAAAAAACCAGGTTTTATTTTACATAATTAAAAATAACTGAGGTGGACTGATAGAAATTTCATCAAACAGGTATTTTTTTTAAATGTTTTTGAATGTTTCATTAAACGGAAACATTTCCTTAATAAAAATCAAAAATCTTGAATTGGAAGAACTTGTTTCTATTACAAAAAATTTAAATATTCATGATATTAATTTTTTTACTCAAGAAAAGATATTAATTTCTAATGAAGACGTTATTGAATATATAAATCAATATATTAATAACGATAGCAATTTCATACTTTATTTAAATGGTAAGTTTATTCTGCATATACTAACTATTTAGTTACAAGAATCTTTCTTAGTGAAGCAACATATGTAATAGTTTTTATTATAATAAAAAATGCTTTTTATCAATTTAGATTTTTCTTCAAAATTATCAGATCAACCTATTTCTAGTAATACTGAAAACTTGACGGCAGGACAGCCAACAAAACTTGCTACTATTGAGCTTGATGACATTTATTTCTTATCGACAAAAGAGCTTGATACAGGTAAGAATCTTTCATTTATTTTGAAGTATTATATTTATATAAATGACATTTCCTTTTTATAGATAATCCTGAAATTGAAACGATATTAAAGGAATTAGCTATAGACATTAATGTGGAACAGCTAACAAAAAAATGGGAACGGACTTTTAATAATCGTTATCTATTATTGAGTACAAAAATTAGTACAGCTGATTATATAAAAAAAATTCCAGGATTGGAGCAAAAGGAATGATTTAAACTGGTAAACAAATAAAAATTTGTAATATTTTCAATTATATATGATCTGAAGCTTTGTGACGAGTTCAAATTTTAGTTATTTTATAATAGAACTAATTTGTTATTTTATCTATTTTTAGTTGCATATTGATGTTTCGATAAAATATAAAATAACTTTAAAAGCCTTTTATCCAGAAAAATTTATAGACGGATTAATAAATAAAACAAAAACTTCAAGAAGTGAAAGTATTCCAGTATTAATTAAACTTATCAATGCAGAAACTGATGGTAAATATATATATATATATATATATATATATATATATACATATATGTATATTAGTATAAAATAATTACTGGAAATTAATTTTTTTTTGTAGAACCCAAAAAGATAATCTTTGATGTTATTGCCTTTTGTCATTCCAACTACAGTAAGAAGGACAAAGCAAGGAGCACAAAAAGCTACTAAAGCGGAAATCGCAGATACATTTATTTTACACTTTTTGGTAATACAAAAATTTATGATAGTAAAAAAGCCTATCGTTTAAATTATTAATTTTTATTTAGAATTGTGGAGAAGCTGACTCAGGTACCAGAAAATTAATAAAGAAGTGCGAAGAAAGAAAAGATCAACCTATTCAACCACTTATTATTTTTATTGGCTCGCCAGTGGAATTGTGCTGGGTATTAATAGCACATGTCAAATATGGTTTTGTTGATCCTGGTGAAGCTATAAAAGTATGTATGTCAGCATATTTAGCATTAAATATAATTTATCCTAAAATATCTGAAAAGATTTGTTTTTTTTTTGCAAAAATACATATTTGGTATTTCAACACCGTATGATGCAGTTGATGCAACACTTAAAACATTAGCAAATGACTTAAATTTCAAAATACAAAATGAATCAGATTAAATGTTTTATTTGTAATATTTATTTTTCTTTAACACAATTTAATTATCATTTAAAAACATTTAAAACTACTCGCTACGAGTAGTTTTAAATGTTTTTAAATGATAATTAATAAAGTTAGTTGCGAAAGTGCAGAATTTATATCAGACTATAGTCAATCAAACTCATTTAAAAATAAAATACCAATCAATGCAGAAGAAGATGTACTCAATCTCCCACTATTTGTATATTTTGACGATTTCGAAGTAAACAATCCATTAGGATCGCATGCCAATATAAACAAAATAGGAGGCGTGTATGTTAAAATTCCAAGTGTTCCACCAAAAATTCAATCAAAGTTGCAATCGATCTTCTTGGGAATGTTGTTTTACACAGAAGATAGAAAATCATTCGGCAACAACAGAATATTTTCGCCTTTCATTAAAGAACTAAACTATTTATTTCAAAATCCGATTCCTGGGCCTTTTGGGGTTTACAAAAAAGTGCGGCTTGTTCCATCCCTTTTTATGGGTGATAATCTTAGAATTAATTCTGCTCTTGGGTTTAGTGAATCTTTTAATTCCAATTATTGTTGCCGCTTTCGCAATATACTGAAAGGTCATTTAATCAAAGCTTGCTCACTTCTTGAAAATATAGATAACATAGATTTGGATTTTTACACTAAATGCATTTCCGAAAATAAGTTTCTTCCAAACACTAGTATAAAGGAAAATTCTGTTTGGAATTCAATGGCCAATTTTCATGTAACATCAAATTTTGTAGTTGATTTCATGCATGATATTCTTGAAGGCGTATGCCATTATGATATGTTAGTATTATTAGATATTTTCATATTGACAAAAAAATTATTCTCAATTGAAGAACTTAATTATAGAATATTACATGCAAATTACGGTTCTGATGTTAAAAATAAACCTCCGCTTCTAACTTCAGATCAACGTAGTAAAAATAAAATTAAGATGAGTGCAAGTGAAATGTTAACTTTTGTAAGAATGTTTGCATTACTGATAGGAGAACTTATTCCTATAGATTGTGAAGAATGGAAATTATATTTATTTCTTAGAGAAATTATTGATATTTGTTATGTTGATAAAGTTCATAAAGAACAACATTTATACTTGCAATATTTAGTAGATAGTCATCATAAAATATATATTCAAATTTCTAATAAAAATTTAACACCTAAATTCCATTTATTACTTCATTATCCAAAAATTATGTCAGAGATAGGCCCACTAAAGCATGTACAATTCTTTACGATTTGAAGCTTTTCATCAAAATTTTAAACAATCTGCATATACTTCCAACTGCAAAATTAATATTGCCGAATCTATAAGTCTTAAGTATTTAATACAAATGTCTAATTTTTTAATGAAATATGATGATCTTAATAAGACTCAAATTTCTACAGGGTCTTTAATAAAAGTAAATAGAAATGTACTCTATCAAGTTAAAGCAATAGGTGACATACAATTTTTCAAATTTTTAAATTATGAAAACGGTTGTAAAATAAAAAAGGTGTTGTATTTATGTATTCAAAAAACGAATTTGCAGAGGTTGACTTTATATTTAAATATAATGATATATTATATATACTACTAACAATATTTCAAATTATTTGTTTTGATCCACTTTTGTATGTATATTTAGTAGAAAAAAACTATAAATATTTATGTGAATCAATTGATTGCCTTAATTTTTCATGTATGACTAATATGAATTTAGTTGGTGACATCAGAGTAATTAATGTAAATAAAATAAAAGTTGAGGAATTTAATTAATTTAGAAATGTATGAAATTTAATAAACTATTAAAAAAAGATATGTTACACAGAAACTTCAGAAATTAAAACAATTAAAATTGAGTAATATATTAAATTTTCTAAAACTAATAAATTTATATATTAAATTTGCACATCAAATAAGAAAACTGTAATTTGTATTTCAAAAATCAATTAATTTGGAAATTTGATCAAAAAAATTTAAATTTGTAATTTGATCAAAAAATGTGCTTTAACTATTAAAATAAAATGTATTTAAGAAAGACAAAAATATACTTATTAATTTATTAATTAGTTACTGTAGATACAAAAAAAATTAATCAAAAAATATAAAATTTATAATTTCATAAATCTTAATAATTTGTACTTTTGGTTTAATCCATATTTTACATATCAATATTTTACATTGATTAAACTAAATAATTCAAAAAAATATATTTTGATAAAAAATAAAAGATTATTGTTTACTACAAATATAAAAGTGACTCTTAATGAACATATTCGTTCATATTATGCAAGCAGAAAAAAATGCCGATGACATAGAAGAAAAAGTTCATAAAGCTATCATTTATTATAACAATACAATTCACTTAACTACAAATACCAAACCAATAGATTTTCTGTCTAAAAATCTAAGTCGCGAAGATATCGAAAACATTTAAAAAAAATCGACAAATTTAAAATCAAATAAAATTCAGAAATTAAATAAAAGAAGGATACTAATTATAAGCTACATGATAACGTCGTAAAATGTAGAAAAGTAGGAAAATGTTTACCTAAATATAAAAAATTGCATACTTTCACAAAAATGGAAATTATACTTTTGACACAAGTAATAAAAGAAATGTTAAACATACCTCTAACCAACAAAAACGTAAATTTCAATATCAAAATTAAATTTTTCTGTTCTATTTTTAATCGAACTAGTTTTCCTCTATTTCAGAATGCGTCTACTAATATTTTTCCAAATTTTCATACTTGCTCAATTGCAAGATCTTCGGATTACGCCTATCAACTCTGAAAATGATTTTATTTTGTATAAAACAAATGAAAGAGTTGTTGTTGATCATTATGTTAAATTAGTTCACATTATTCATTTGCAAGACTATAAGGAGATTATAGACTTGATAAATGAAAATGTTAAGAAAATTAAGATCTATTCGGAGAACAATGAAATAAAAATACTGGAAAGAGAATTGTTTTCGGCTTATACAAATCTTGGAAAACTAATACCAAAATTTAACAACTTTAGGAAAAAACGAGGATTAATTAACCTCGGAGGTACAGCAATGAAATTCATTTTCGGAACTATGGACGATGACGACGCCAAAGAAATATACGACCATTTAGTAAACATAGACCAAAATTCTAAACAACTGACTAATGAAGTTAATAAACAAGTTATTATTAATGATAATCTCATAAAAAATATGAATCTAATTGTTAATCAAACTAATATACAAAATATAATTCTGAATAAAACTATTTCCATTTTAACCAACGCAACAAATACTGTTCTAGAGTCAATTCATACTCTTAAATTAATTTTACATTGGTATTCAGATATTAACTTAATTAACAAGGAATTGGAACAATTTCTCGACATAATTTTAATGAGCAACCCGCATTTTCTTGCGCATAATATTTTAAATGAGGAAGAAATGACGAAGTTTAATATAACAATAGATACCCTTCCCTATTTAAAAAACGCGGTTTTAATTAAAGAAAACTCACTAATTTTTGGAATAGGAATTCCAATATTTTCAAAAATAAATATTACAATGCTTTAGAAATTCCTATGCCAAATAAAGAATTTGAAGAATTAGAAAAGAAATATGAAACTGTAATAATTCAAGATAATAATATTTTTGAATATAATGATAATATATTAATTAAAAAGAATTTAAAAATTCATAATGATAAATGTATACAAAATATTTTTTAAGAAAATAATATTTGCAAACTTAAAATAAATAAAGTACAATCAATTGAAAGTTTAAGTGAAAATTTGTTAGTAACAAAAAATTTACCTATAACAAGATTAAATCAAAATTGAATTAAACAAAATATTACAATAAAAAATAATAACATAATAGATTTTAATAATTGTAAAATAATAATAAATGATAATGTGTATTTTAATAAAATTGAAAATTTTACTGAACATTTTATTATACCAATTTTTAATACTAATTATACAAAAATTGTAAACAATATTACTTTGGAACAAATTCATATTGCAAATATAAAAAATAGAGATAATATTCAATATTTGGAATATAAACATAATATTTCATCCATTTCATGTATAACTCTTGGTCTTATAATAATTACTTTTATAATCATTTTTAGCACATTTCCAACCAAATTGGAAGAAATGTGTATATTAGTTTCACTCTGTCTGTCCGTCTGTCTGTCTGTCCGTCTGTCCGTCCGTCCGTTTACACAAACTTCTACATCTATTAAGATAGAGTATTAAAATTGACCATAGATAGATAGTAAAAAAATAATAGGTCTAGTAGAACAAAATTTTCTTCTATCTCTTTTCCCCTATGAGTTATTCCCCCTCCAATTTCGAAAATTGCCAATATTGAACATCTAATAACTTTTAAACCAATAAACATTTTTGATTTTTTAAACCAATAAACATCTTTCCTATTACATTGAAAATACTACTAAAAAATACTATACACGTATAGGAATTCCCATTGTTTTAGAATAGCTCATAGTTCTATATGAGGCGATTTTGAGGAAATGTGCTTTTGACAAACCCGGGGTTTGTTTATCGTATTTTTATTTTATGCAAACGCAAAAACAAAAAAATTGTAACCAAGTTTAATATAGCATTTAAATCACAGCAACCGAACTCTGAGAAATTTGCAGAGGCTGCAAACAATTTTTCGGGGGAAATTGTTATATAAAGGTATTTAAAGGTATTCTAATTACCTTTATTACACCTCTAATTGCTGGAACTAAATACATTAAATTAGCAATATGCATTTGTGTCCGTTCCACAAAATTTATGCACAATAAGCGTCTGTCAATAAATTTTTAATAAAATAAAAATGACACCTTATGAACATTTTTATTTTAAGCAAAGTTAATAATTACACTTTGTGTAATTATAAGATGATAATAATAATTGTAATTCTAATTTAGTTTAGTCTTAAGGTTACCTTAGTTGAATAAATAACAAATAAATATTTTTAAAAGAAATAAAAAATATTAGCTATACAATAACAAGTTTTGGAAATTTTATTCAATCATAAAATTATATAAAAAGCAACAAAAACAAAACAAAAATTGCATGGATGCTTGACAGCTTTTTTAAAGTTCCGCCTTTGTAAACAAAAGTTTTGTTTGCAAAATAAAAACAAAACTTGTTATAAAAAAAAACACGTGTCTATAGAAAACAAAACTTGATTTTTAATATTACAAGGTTAGTATTTTTTACATGTTCCAATTATGCAATGATAATACTGATACTCATGTTATTAAATTGAACTTGATTTTTAATTCAAGGGCATATTATTAAAGGTTATTAACATTATTTTGTACAAGAAAAACATTATGCAATAAAAAGTTTTCATATATGAATTTATTTTATAGGATAGATTATAAAAATAATTTTGATCGAAATTTTCTTGATATATATACAACAATTTTCTAAATATACAAAAAAAGCATGTATTACATTCTTTTATAGCCTCTACAAACTGGGCGCCTATAACATGATATAGAGCTATAACATGATATATACATGTTATAGACTAATATTTTTATATAAAAAATGCGTCAATCTATATTACATGATATAGCGTATATCACCTAATTTGTGAGGGATTGACTTAATAAAATTTCGATACTTTTGTAATATTTCCATGTTATCGGTAATATTTTCAGGAATTTTAGCAACCCTAGACAGCAATTGTCAATTTATTGTTATTTTTATTATTTTATTTGAACTTTGAAAAATAATTGTCGAGTGTATATTTATTACCTAACGTTCCCATTGAAATTTTTAGTTTTTAGTTTTACAGCATTGTTTGAAAAACAAACTTGACGAAAAATAAGAAAAAGAAAAAGTTAAAATCAATTTAACTTTTTCATAAAATTTTCATAATTTTTTTCATAAAAATTCATTGGGAACGCCATTGTAAAAATTATGCGAAAAAACTATGTAAAATTCAATGGGAACGCACTGTTATACTATATTTATTTTTTGCATATATTTGCTCTTTGAATAAAATTAAATGTTTTCAGAAATTATAAACGTCAAAATATATCAAGTATTTTCAGTCTGAATGCGTTTTTCATAACATGTTATAGATGTGATATAAAGGTGTTATATGCGCCCAGTTTGTAGAGGCCATTACACAAATTTGTAAATATCCTAAGCCCATGTAAATCAAGTAATTTAATTTTTATTTACTTAATTTTGAATGGAGTTCATGATCAGTCAGTATAAATATAATAAATTAAATTAAATTAAATATTTTTTTAAAAACGTGTAAATAATATATTGCAAAGGTAAGCATTTATAGGGTATAAATTCGAAATTTTAATTTATTTCTAGTCACTTCAAAAGTTTATTTCAAAGTTATAGTTTAAATTATAAACAAAAAAAAACAATTCAAGATGAAATTTATTAATTTAATGTTTTACATGGTTACATGTTTAATTGCATCATCTTTGGGTCAGGAGACCAAAGATGTTGAAATTGAGTTCATGACCAATAACAGGAACACAAGGATCGTTTTCAACAACAACATTTGGGGTGCTGTGCAGGCCTGTAATTTTGCCCTTTCCAAAAGCCGGAATCATCCATGGAAACAGAAGATGAATTGATTCCGGTCACAACAAAACGCCCAAGGAAGGACCGTAAAACGCCAACAGCACAGCCTCCAACAACAACAACAACAGAGATACCAGCAGCATCAGAGTCGTCAGAATTAGACGATTCTAGGTATGATTTAAGAACAACTCTTATCAGCGAGTAAGTTTGTATATTATGATATTATTTATATCAAATTTATTTTTCAGAACAAATAAGTGTAATTGCAGGGCAGTATCTGGCGATCACGGCGAGCAAGGTGACATGCTGAGTAGGACAGGGCGGCGACATTAATTTTTTAATTTTAAAATAAGAAAATTTATTTTGTAATAATTTTTGTAATATTGTAATATTCATTTTTATATTTTTTCATATTGGTTGTTTCACTTTTGAGGATTTTTTCACTTTCGATGTTGTCTCACTTTTGATAATTTTTTTCACTTTGGTTGCTTCACTTTGGTTGTTTCGTTTTTCATTTTGTTTATTTCACAAAAAATTTGTCTTTATATTTTTTTCATTTTGGTTGTTTCACTTTCGGTTTTCATTTTGGTTATTTGGTTATGTTATGTTTCGCTTTTCATAATTTTTTCACTTCAGGCTTTGTCTAAATTACCTAAAGCTTTTGATTTAGCAGATACATTTAAAGAAGGGTATTTTTCACATTTTTTCAATACCCTAGAAAATAAAAATTATATTGGTAGTCCGCCTACAATGGACTATTATGGCTGTGACCATATGAAGACAGATGAACGTGAAAAGTTTTTGAAATGGTATAAATGGTATAATAAAAATATAGTATTCAATATTCAGAATGAAATAGAAGAATACTGTAAAAGTGATGTAAATATTTTCACTAAAGCATGTTTAAAATTTAAAAAACTAATGCTCACGGAATGTAATGTATGTCCTTTTACTGAGACGACAACAATGGCATCAGCGTGTAACTTAATTTTTAGACGAAATTTTTTACAACCAAACACAATTGCAATTATACCTGCTGGAGAATATAGAAATCGTGTTAGACAGTCAAAAGAAGCTACGCAGTGGTTATTGGAAGAAGAAGAAAATAGAAAAATTACAATAGAGTTTGCAGCAAAACAAAAAGAAGCAGTAATGCAGGGTGTAAAAGTTGATGGATATTGTAGGGAGACTAACCAAATTTTTGAATTTCATGGTTGTTATTTTCATAGTCACCCTGTATGTGTAAAACACAATGGAAATAAGCCAATAAGTGATAAATATAGTGAAACATATGAACCTAGATATGAAAATACAGTGGGAAAAACAAATAGGTTGCAGTCTTTTGGCTATGATGTAATAGAAATGTGGGAATGTGAATTTTATAGAAAACTTCGTCAAAATAAAAAGCTGGCTCAATATAATAACAGTCATCCTGTTTTAGATAACTTAGCACTCGATGCTCGTGATTCATTTTTTGGTGGAAGAACAGTAATACACAAATGTATTACAACTGTAAACCCTGGGAAAAAATTAAATACATTGATGTATGTTCATTATATCCATGGGTTTGTAAATATGGAAAATTTCCAGTTGGCCACCCTAAATTATATATAGGTAACCAAGACTGTCAGTAGGTTGATATAAAATCAAAGAATGGATTAATAAAGTGTAAAATACTTCCTCTACAAAATTTATATCACCCTGTACTACCAATCAAACAGAACATTATATTAGTGTTTTCATTGTGTCGTACATGTTCCGATAATTTAAGTCAATCAGACTGTTCTCATAACGACAATGAAAAAGCTTTGATTGGTACATGGATATTTGATGATGTGGTAAAGCCAATATAAAAAGGGTATAAAATTTTAGAAATCACAGAAATATAGGAATATGAAATTGCTCAGTATGATAAAATTTCAAATATATCGGTCTTATTCACAGAAATGATGAATAAATTCATTAAAATGAAAAATTCTGCCAGCGGTTTTCCTACATGGTGTGAAACCCAAGAGCAAAATGAGGAATATATTGATGATTTTTTTAAAAATGAAAATGTTCAGCTGAATTTCCCCGATATTATTCAAAGTATTGGTTTAAGATCTTTGGCCAAATTAATGTTAAATTCTTTCTGGGGAAAATTTGGTCAAAGAGAAAAACAGCCAAAAACTACTATTGTTAATTAGCCTAATGTTTTATATGATTTAGTAACAGATCCGGCTATTAGTGTAAATCACATTTTACCTGTTAACGAAGATCTGGGAATATATAGAGGAAGCATGCACACCACTTTCAACTGTTAACGTATGTATTACTTCATATACAACAGCACAAGCGCGCCTTAAACTTTACGAATAGCTTGAAAAGCTCGATTACAAAATGTATTATGATACAGACTCTGTAATATATGTACATAAGTCTATGATCCACCAACATATGATGGAATATGATCCACCAACAGGTGACTTTATTGGTTGGATGATTGAATTAGAGCAGGAATTTGGTGTCGATAGCTATATAACTAAATTTGTCTGTGGCTATATAACTAAATAGCACTAAATAGCTATATAACTAAATAGCACAAAAAACAAAAATTTACATACTAGATGTAAAGTAAAATGTATTTGTTTAATTTACCAAAACACAACTTTGATAAATTTTGATTCCATCAGCTGATATGCTGATATCGAACCAATATCAATTATTTCCAAAAATATACGACGAACAAAAGATCATCAGGTAATTACTGTTCCTGAAACAAAACTATATAAACCATCCTCGACTAAAAGAAAACTTTTAGATGATTTTGATTCAGTGCCATATGGTTATAAAAAAACATAAATGTAATTAAGCTTTTTAATTAATTCAAATTTTACATAATTTTACTATATTTTACTATACATAAAATTTTTATGTTAATGTGTTGTTTTTAAGTTAAATTAGGTTAAGACAAAAATGTCAATTAGTAGAATTACTTATAATTTTTGTTGTAACGTCTAGAATTACTTATAATTTTTGTTGGACATTTTAATTTTCACACAGCTTGCAATTTTATTGACTAAGCAATTTTTAAATCATATAAAAGAAAAGATTATAATAATTTAAGTCAGTCTTATTTTAGATTACAAATTGTCAAAACATAATTCTAATTGAATAAAATAAATTCTTTTTGGATAAAAATAATTTTTGATAAAATAAAAATTGGACTCAACAAACATAATATTTTTATTTTTAATATAAACAAATAAAAATATTAACTGGCGCCCGAGCAGGGACCATTCGTATAAAAAATTATTAAAATAATTAAATATAATTAAAAAAATTATTAAAATAATTAAATTCAGGAAAAAAAATCTGCAATAAAAAGCAAAGAAGTATCTAACACTAACGAGCAATAATAATTGGTGGTAACAAACCAACAATTGCTTCACCTAGTAACGAAACTAAGTATAACCGCTGTGACAGAAGGACGTACCATTAGTAAGCTGTGTGCAACCATCAACGCTCATAAGCCAAAAAGGAATCATACGACTCTTCCGCAAAATTACTAAGAAGACACACGAGTGGTTTCGAGTGTATTACCCCCGACCATACACTATAAAAATCTCTGAGGAAATTATAATCCGCAGATTTGGGAATAAATAGGACGTGCACACCCCATGCTATGAAAGTCCCCTATTTTTTTATGTGAGTAAAAACAATTTGCATAAAAGTGAAAATTTTTTTATAAAAAAAAGGTTATAAAAACTTAATAAGAAATAAATAAATAAATTGAGAAATTTTACAAATAAAAATTAATTTAAATTTTTGCAAAAAATTAACAAAATAAAAGTTAAATTTAAATAATTAAAAATGTCTCAATTGGAGCAAATACAAGAAGCCATTAAACAATTAACTCGAGCAGTCAATGCGCAAATTGAATTGTCCAGACAAACAGGGCAAAGAAGTTATAAGTAGCAATATATCTACTAATAACAACATAATTTAAATATATTATAACCATATATAATATATTATATACATATGATTGGTCAAATTTATGATTGGTAAAAATGTAATTGTTAAATATTTAAATTTTTTAAAAAAGGAAATATTTTATTACACCCGCATAAATTTCTTGATAAAAATAATTCATAATTGTAATGTAGACATTTTGATTGGGAACGAAATAATTTAGTTTTCCCATTGCACTTATAAATTATTTTAAAATATAAAATATTGAAATAAGATATTTAATTTATTCAAATAGCTAAATTTACACGCGCTACATTATTTTGTCAAATAATCATTTTAATAAATTCTTAAGAATTTATTCCAAACAAGATAATGATAAAAATGAAATAAAAATATAAAATATAATTATTCTGTATCGTAAGTCTGAAGCTAACGGTAGAATCAAAATTTAAATCGTTGTCGTCAAATGTATAATAATTAAATAAGTTTTAAATAAAGTTATTTTGATTGGTTAAATAAAGTTATTTTGAAATAAATATAAAAATTAATTAAATTAGCAACCGAACTCTGAGAAATTTGCAGAGGCTGCAAACAATTTTTCAGGGGGAATTGTTATATAAAGGTATTTAAAGGTATTCTAATTACCTTTATTACACCTCTAATTGGTGAAACTAAAAACATTAAATTAGCAATATGCATTTGTTTCCGTTCCCACAAAATTTATGCACAATAAGCGTCTGTCAATAAATTTTTAATAAAATAAAAATGACACCTTGGGAACATTTTTATTTTAAGCAAAGTTAATAATTACACTTTGTGCAATTATAAGATGATAATAATAATTGTAATTCTAATTTAGTTTAGTCTTAAGTTTACCTTAGTTGAATAAATAACAAATAAATATTTTTAAAAGAAATAAAAAATATTAGCTATACAATAAAAAGTTTTGGAAATTTTATTCAATCATAAAATTGGCGCAGTCGGTTAAAAAAAATAAAGTTAATAATTACACTTTGTGCAATTATAAGATGATAATAATAATTGTAATTCTAATTTAGTTTAGTCTTAAGTTTACCTTAGTTGAATAAATAACAAATAAATATTTTTAAAAGAAATAAAAAATATTAGCTATACAATAACAAGTTTTGGAAATTTTATTCAATCATAAAATTATATAAAAAGCAACAAAAACAAAACAAAAATTGCATGGCTGCTTGACAGCTTTTTTAAAGTTCCGCCTTTGTAAACAAAAGTTTTGTTTGCAAAATAAAAACAAAACTTGTTATAAAAAAAAACACGTGTCTATAGAAAACAAAACTTGATTTTTAATATTACAAGGTTAGTATTTTTTACATGTTCAAATTATGCAATGATAATACTGATACTCATGTTATTAAATTGAACTTGATTTTTAATTCAAGGGCATATTATTAAAGGTTATTAACATTATTTTGTACAAGAAAAACATTATGCAATAAAAAGTTTTCATATATAAATTTATTTTATAGGATAGATTATAAAAATAATTTTGATCGAAATTTTCTAAATATATATACAACAATTTTCTAAATATACAAAAAAAGTATGTATTACATTCTTTTATAGCCTCTACAAACTGGGCGCCTATAACATGATATAGAGCTATAACATGATATATACATGTTATAGACTAATATTTCTATATAAAAAATGTGTCAATCTATATTACCTCTATAACATGATATAGCGTATATCACCTAATTTTTGAGGGATTGACTTAATAAAATTTCGATACTTTTGTAATATTTCCATGTTATCGGTAATATTTTCAGGAATTTTAGCAAACCCTAGACAGCAATTGTCAATTTATTGTTATTTTTATTATTTTATTTGAACTTTGAAAAATAATTGTCGAGTGTATATTTATTACCTAACGTTCCCATTGAAATTTTTAGTTTTTAGTTTTACAGGATTGTATGAAAAACAAACTTGACGAAAAATAAGAAAAAGAAAAAGTTAAAATCAATTTAACTTTTTCATAAAATTTTCATAATTTTTTTCATAAAAATTCATTGGGAACGCCATTGTAAAAATTATGCGAAAAAACTATGTAAAATTCAATGGGAACGCACTGTTATACTATATTTATTTTTTGCATATATTTGCTCTTTGAATAAAATTAAATGTTTTCAGAAATTATAAACGTCAAAATATATCAAGTATTTTCAGTCTGAATGCGTTTTTCATAACATGTTATAGATGTGATATAAAGGTGTTATATGCGCCCAGTTTGTAGAGGCCATTACACAAATTTGTAAATATCCTAAGCCCATGTAAATCAAGTAATTTAATTTTTATTTACTTAATTTTGAATGGAGTTCATGATCAGTCAGTATAAATATAATAAATTAAATTAAATTAAATATTTTTTTAAAAACGTGTAAATAATATATTGCAAAGGTAAGCATTTATAGGGTATAAATTCGAAATTTTAATTTATTTCTAGTCACTTCAAAAGTTTATTTCAAAGTTATAGTTTAAATTATAAACAAAAAAAAACAATTCAAGATGAAATTTATTAATTTAATGTTTTACATGGTTACATGTTTAATTGCATCATCTTTGGGTCAGGAGACCAAAGATGTTGAAATTGAGTTCATGACCAATAACAGGAACACAAGGATCGTTTTCAACAACAACATTTGGGGTGCTGTGCAGGCCTGTAATTTTGCCCTTTCCAAAAGCCGGAATCATCCATGGAAACAGAAGATGAATTGATTCCGGTCACAACAAAACGCCCAAGGAAGGACCGTAAAACGCCAACAGCACAGCCTCCAACAACAACAACAACAGAGATACCAGCAGCATCAGAGTCGTCAGAATTAGACGATTCTAGGTATGATTTAAGAACAACTCTTATCAGCGAGTAAGTTTGTATATTATGATATTATTTATATCAAATTTATTTTTCAGAACAAATAAGTGTAATTGCAGGGCAGTATCTGGCGATCACGGCGAGCAAGGTGACATGCTGAGTAGGACAGGGCGGCGACATTAATTTTTTAATTTTAAAATAAGAAAATTTATTTTGTAATAATTTTTGTAATATTGTAATATTCATTTTTATATTTTTTCATATTGGTTGTTTCACTTTTGAGGATTTTTTCACTTTCGATGTTGTCTCACTTTTGATAATTTTTTTCACTTTGGTTGCTTCACTTTGGTTGTTTCGTTTTTCATTTTGGTTATTTCACAAAAAATTTGTCTTTATATTTTTTTCATTTTGGTTGTTTCACTTTCGGTTTTCATTTTGGTTATTTGGTTATGTTATGTTTCGCTTTTCATAATTTTTTCACTTCAGGCTTTGTCTAAATTACCTAAAGCTTTTGATTTAGCAGATACATTGAAAGAAGGGTATTTTTCACATTTTTTCAATACCCTAGAAAATAAAAATTATATTGGTAGTCTGCCTACAATGGACTATTATGGCTGTGACCATATGAAGACAGATGAACGTGAAAAGTTTTTGAAATGGTATAAATGGTATAATAAAAATATAGTATTCAATATTCAGAATGAAATAGAAGAATACTGTAAAAGTGATGTAAATATTTTCACTAAAGCATGTTTAAAATTTAAAAAACTAATGCTCACGGAATGTAATGTATGTCCTTTTACTGAGACGACAACAATAGCATCAGCGTGTAACTTAGTTTTTAGACGACCAAACACAATTGCAATTATACCTGATGTAGGATATAGAAATCGTGTTAGACAGTCAAAAGAAGCTACGCAGTGGTTATTGGAAGAAGAAGAAAATAGAAAAATTACAATAGAGTTTGCAGCAAAACAAAGAGAAGCAGTAATGCAGGGTGTAAAAGTTGATGGATATTGTAGCGAGACTAACCAAATTTTTGAATTTCATGGTTGTTATTTTCATGGTCACCCTGTATGTGTAAAACACAATCGAAATAAGCCAATAAGTGATAAATATAGTGAAACATATGAACTTAGATATGAAAATACAGTGGGAAAAACAAATAGGTTGCAGTCTTTTGGCTATGATGTAATAGAAATGTGGGAATGTGAATTTTATAGAAAACATCGTCAAAATAAAAAGCTGGCTCAATATCATAACAGTCATCCTGTTTTATATAAATTAGCACTCGATGCTCGTGATTCATTTTTTGGTGGAAGAACAGTAATACACAAATGTATTACAACTGTAAACCCTGGGAAAAAATTAAATACATTGATGTATGCTCATTATATCCGTGGGTTTGTAAATATGGAAAATTTCCAGTTGGCCACCCTAAATTATATATAGGTAACCAAGACTGTCAGTAGGTTGATATAAAATCAAAGAATGGATTAATAAAGTGTAAAATACTTCCTCTACAAAATTTATATCACCCTGTACTACCAATCAAACAGAACATTATATTAGTGTTTTCATTGTGTCGTACATGTTCCGATAATTTAAGTCAATCAGACTGTTCTCATAACGACAATGAAAAAGCTTTGATTGGTACATGGATATTTGATGATGTGGTAAAGCCAATATAAAAAGGCTATAAAATTTTAGAAATCACAGAAATATAGGAATATGAAATTGCTCAGTATGATAAAATTTCAAATATTGTAACATAATCAATTTTTGTTGTTGTTATGTTAGCTGAAGATAAGTCCGGAGAAGTGTTCGGAAGCTGAGAGCGTTGGGTGCCAGGTCTGAGTGACCTAGCCACAATCACTAAAATAGAACGAGACCAAGAATTAATTTTCAAAAAAAAATACTTCTCTTTTAGGTACTCTCAGCCTCCAGGATCATTGGGATTTCCTCCTTGTTGCCGGCTTAGCAGAGTCTGTGGGGTGTGGGTCGACCAATGATCCTACTAACTACCATATTGTCGGAATATGCAACTCCTCAATCCAAATCAATTGTTACATAATAACATCTGACTGGATTGAAGAGCCACAAGAGAAGGACATCCTGACCACGCTGGCTCACTAATAATACCTCCTAGCCAGCCATGTTCACAAAAAAATAATAAGCCCCAAAAATGCTCAGAAGAACCACTCAAAAAAAAAATCCCCAACCGATGTTTTCGCAAGCAAAAGAAAATATGGCGCTAATTAGAATTTAAATAAATAAATACACAAACACCAAAATTTTACATTATATAATTTAACAATTTTTTTTTTGTTTTTATTTTTATTATAATATCATGAAAAAAAAATATAAATAAAGAAACCAATTAAATAGATATAATGACAGCTTCGAACTAAATTTTTTTTTTCTTTTGGTAATATATATATATATATAATTGAATATATGTTTGGCACTGCCTTGCCATATCAATAAAAATTTTACAAAAAAAAATTTTTACCACATACCTTTTTAAATTTCCCCAGCGATTACGAGGCTGCTCCTGACATGTCTGGAACAACTCGAATCCTGAAAACGCGACACTACAATTGGTAAATAAATAATTATATATATATAAATATATTTCTATTTCCTTTTTTTTTTTTTTTTTGTTACAAAAAAAATAATTACAATTTAAAAAAAAAACTACTCTAAACTATCAAAATTCTTTAACTAACAAAAATAAAACCCAAAATTTTTAATACAAAAAAAATTAACAAAAAAAATAATATAAGGATTCCCACGACGAATGCTTCCAGACGGGACTGCTGACGATGACAAACTCGACTACTCTGGAACCAGGACTCGACGCAGGAACACAGGACACAACAAAACAGGAACAACTACACATCGACGACGATTATGCGCGCGCGCTGGACACTTATAGTTCTTATTTAATTTAAATTTTATATTTTCCGGCTACCTTTTTTTTTATGTAACTTTTTCCTTATCGGGGATATAAAGTTTTCCCGTACCATATATCACACTTCAAAATTATTTTTTTTTTTTTCCGCTTACAACACTAAAACTATTCCACAATGAATTTTTTTTTTTCTTAAGTTTTATTACCGATAAATTTTTGGTAATAAATTTGAATTTAGATTTTTTTTTTTTTTCCGTTTAAAAAAAAATGAACAACAAAAAAAATTTAATTTAATTTTTTTTTCAAAAAAAAAAACCTTAAAAAAAACGATTAACAAAAAAAACTGCCAAGTACTTTTTTAAGCCGGTGTCCAGCGCGACCGTCGAAACATCAATCCCCCAATCTTGACTTTTTCCGACACCTCATCCCATTTTTTTCTGCCCTTCATTCGACCCCAGGTCAAATGAAGAGCATCTATTGTATTGGGTCGGAAAAAGTCAACTCACCACCACCACAGCGACATCTGGTACTAAATAAATAGACACTTAACGAAACAACACCAACATACAGAAATAAAAATATTCGACCATTTAAGTTGACATGACATAATAAAAAAAATAACAAACCCAGCATGGCCGGCGATATTTGGCAGGTAAATCATTGTTGTTTCTTATTTTCTTTATAATTATATTTTACTTTACTTTTATGTTTTTAGGTGTGTTTGTAAAAATAAATTTGGGGTGTCACAATATATCGGTCTTATTCACAGAAATGATGAATAAATTCATTAAAATGAAAAATTCTGCCAGCGGTTTTCCTACATGGTGTGAAACCCAAGAGCAAAATGAGGAATATATTGATGATTTTTTTAAAAATGAAAATGTTCAGCTGAATTTCCCCGATATTATTCAAAGTATTGGTTTAAGATCTTTGGCCAAATTAATGTTAAATTCTTTCTGGGGAAAATTTGGTCAAAGAGAAAAACAGCCAAAAACTACTATTGTTAATTAGCGTAATGTTTTATATGATTTAGTAACAGATCCGGCTATTAGTGTAAATCACATTTTACCTGTTAACGAAGATCTGGGAATATATAGAGGAAGCATGCACACCACTTTCAACTGTTAACGTATGTATTACTTCATATACAACAGCACAAGCGCGCCTTAAACTTTACGAATAGCTTGAAAAGCTCGATTACAAAATGTATTATGATACAGACTCTGTAATATATGTACATAAGTCTATGATCCACCAACATATGATGGAATATGATCCACCAACAGGTGACTTTATTGGTTGGATGATTGAATTAGAGCAGGAATTTGGTGTCGATAGCTATATAACTAAATTTGTCTGTGGCTATATAACTAAATAGCACTAAATAGCTATATAACTAAATAGCACAAAAAACAAAAATTTACATACTAGATGTAAAGTAAAATGTATTTGTTTAATTTACCAAAACACAACTTTGATAAATTTTGATTCCATCAGCTGATATGCTGATATCGAACCAATATCAATTATTTCCAAAAATATACGACGAACAAAAGATCATCAGGTAATTACTGTTCCTGAAACAAAACTATATAAACCATCCTCGACTAAAAGAAAATTTTTAGATGATTTTGATTTAGTGCCATATGGTTATAAAAAAACATAAATGTAATTAAGCTTTTTAATTAATTCAAATTTTACATAATTTTACTATATTTTACTATACATAAATTTTTTATGTTAATGTGTTGTTTTTAAGTTAAATTAGGTTAAGACAAAAATGTCAATTAGTAGAATTACTTATAATTTTTGTTGTAACGTCTAGAATTACTTATAATTTTTGTTGGACATTTTAATTTTCACACAGCTTGCAATTTTATTGACTAAGCAATTTTTAAATCATATAAAAGAAAAGATTATAATAATTTAAGTCAGTCTTATTTTAGATTACAAATTGTCAAAACATAATTCTAATTGAATAAAATAAATTCTTTTTGGATAAAAATAATTTTTGATAAAATAAAAATTGGACTCAACAAACATAATATTTTTATTTTTAATATAAACAAATAAAAATATTAACTGGCGCCCGAGCAGGGACCATTCGTATAAAAAATTATTAAAATAATTAAATATAATTAAAAAAATTATTAAAATAATTAAATTCAGGAAAAAAAATCTGCAATAAAAAGCAAAGAAGTATCTAACACTAACGAGCAATAATAATTGGTAGTAACAAACCAACAATTGCTTCACCTAGTAACGAAACTAAGTATAACCGCTGTGACAGAAGGACGTACCATTAGTAAGCTGTGTGCAACCATCAACGCTCATAAGCCAAAAAGGAATCATACGACTCTTCCGCAAAATTACTAAGAAGACACACGAGTGGTTTCGAGTGTATTACCCCCGACCATACACTATAAAAATCTCTGAGGAAATTATAATCCGCAGATTTGGGAATAAATAGGACGTGCACACCCCATGCTATGAAAGTCCCCTATTTTTTTATGTGAGTAAAAACAATTTGCATAAAAGTGAAAATTTTTTTATAAAAAAAAGGTTATAAAAACTTAATAAGAAATAAATAAATAAATTGAGAAATTTTACAAATAAAAATTAATTTCAATTTTTACAAAAAATTAACAAAATAAAAGTTAAATTTAAATAATTAAAAATGTCTCAATTGGAGCAAATACAAGAAGCCATTAAACAATTAACTCGAGCAGTCAATGCGCAAATTGAATTGTCCAGACAAACAGGGCAAAGAAGTTATAAGTAGCAATATATCTACTAATAACAACATAATTTAAATATATTATAACCATATATAATATATTATATACATATGATTGGTCAAATTTATGATTGGTAAAAATGTAATTGTTAAATATTTAAATTTTTTAAAAAAGGAAATATTTTATTACACCCGCATAAATTTCTTGATAAAAATAATTCATAATTGTAATGTAGACATTTTGATTGGGAACGAAACAATTTAGTTTTCCCATTGCACTTATAAATTATTTTAAAATATAAAATATTGAAATAAGATATTTAATTTATTCAAATAGCTAAATTTACACGCGCTACATTATTTTGTCAAATAATCATTTTAATAAATTCTTAAGAATTTATTCCAAACAAGATAATGATAAAAATGAAATAAAAATATAAAATATAATTATTCTGTATCGTAAGTCTGAAGCTAACGGTCGAATCAAAATTTAAATCGTTGTCGTCAAATGTATAATAATTAAATAAGTTTTGAATAAAGTTATTTTGATTGGTTAAATAAAGTTATTTTGAAATAAATATAAAAATTAATTAAATTAGTTTTTATATAAAAAACTAAGATATTGTGTTTTTTTTTTATACATGCAAAACATCGAATCTAAAATTGGCGCATTCGGTAGGATACGCTAAGTATAAAATGCAATTACTCTGCAATACTTATGTTTTAATATTTAATAGCGTATCTATATAAAAAACAAAAATATATATATATTGCTATATCATTGAAAGTGTAAAAATATATATATATATATAAATATGTATCAAAAGAAGTGATGTATTATAAAATGATCAACTTTTTTTTAATATCAAAAGAAGTGATATATTATAAAATGATCAACAATTTTTTTTAATGTCAAAAGAAGTGATATTATGAAAAGTAAAGATTTATTTAAAATTTATTGAACAAAATTAAATCAATAAATTTTTATATATATCAATAGAAGTGATGTAAAAAAAATTAAAACTGATAAATATAACAAAAATAATACCAGTAGAAGTGATATTATTAAAATTATTCTAAAATTAAACTATAAAAAGAAAATTCATAGTGAACTTATAAAATAAAGCAACCAAATAACTTAAATTTATAATAAATAAATAATTTACAATAAAACAATTAATTGTGAAATAAAAACTTAAAATAATAAATATTCGGGAAGTCGCAGTAAAAAACAATATTTCTTAAAATAATTCTGAAACAAAAATAAAACTTAAATATATAAAAATAAATTAATAATAAAATTGTGAAAAGTTCCTGAAAATAGAAAGCAGAATTAAAAACAGTAGAATTATAGAAAGCAGAGTTACAGAAAGCAGATTTTTAAGAAAGAAAACTTCAAGAAAGCAGTAGAAAACAACATAAGTAGAAGATTAAAATAAGGTATGAGTATTTTGAATAATAATATAGAGGACGAATTAGAAAATGTAACAAATTTAATAAATACCGTAAATTTAAATTGTAATAAAATTTCTGATAGTGATTTTTCTATTGACAATAATAATATTTCAAATTCAAATTCTGCGGATTCAAATAATATTGATAATAATTTATCAAATAAATTAGTACCTATTATTCAAAAAGACAATTTTAGTATCTTTCAAAAAAAAATGGAACCATTAACTTTAAATATTGATCCGTTATAATATTTGCAAAAAATACCCGAATTTTCTGGTGATTTTAGAGATCTACAAAATTTTGTGGACCTTATAGATAAAATTCATCCAATTCTTTCAAGATATGATGCATTAGGACAAAGTATATTTTCTGATACAATAAAATCAAAATTAAAAGGTAGAGCAAGAGAAACTATAGAAATAAATAATCATGTCACTACTTGGTTAGATATAAAAAAAATATTAATTAATAATTTCGGAGATAGGTATTCTTTCGACCAATTACGGGGAACTTCATTCAAAACAAATTGTGTAGAATTTTATAATGAATTAAAGACGTATTTAGGAAGACTTAATGTAAAAACTAGACTTACATTAAGTAGCGATTTGCAAATTACTGAACAAACGATTGAAAATAATAAAAATTCGGCTTTAGTAATTTTTAAAAATAAAATGCCTGAACCAATGAAATCAATATTATACTGCAGAAATCCTGACAGTTTAGAAGCTGCTATGGATATTCTTTATGAAGCTGGTTATGCTTATAATAATCTACCAAATTCACACTACACGAAAAATCCAAATTCTAATTTTAAAAATAATAATAAAAACAATTTTGGAAATAAAAATCAGATTAATTATAACAATAAAAATCTAAATGTTTGTTACAACTACATTGTTACAACTACAGAAATGATAATCCTCCTAGAAATTTTAATAACAGTCAAAATAATAATTTTCGAACTAATAATAATCAACGCTATTTTTCAAATCAAAGATACCAAAATAATTATACAGGACAATATAATAACCAGCCTAATTATTCTCAAAACCCATCCCAAAATCAAAGATATTCAAATAATTTTCCAAATAATTATAACCAACAACAGCCAAGATCCCAACAATTTCCTTCAAATCCTTTTAGAACAACCTTTAACTCACAGATAACCAAAACCAACTTGCACCCCCAGAGTCTATGAATATAAATACCAATGAAATAGTAGAAACAAATTTTGCAAATTTCACTCTCGGAAATCCTGAAAATAAATTACCTTATATTATTATAAAAAGTAAAACAAAACAATTAAAATTTATAGTAGATTCAGGAGCAACACACTCCATAATAAATCCCGGATTATACAGTGCTGAATCGCGAACATTATCAAACGATAAAATTTTCTTAAGAACAATAAATCAAGAAGTCCAAATAAAAGAAAAAGTAATTATTCCTTTATTCCAAGAGTTAGGAGATTCTTCGAAAAAGATTGAAATGTATGTATTTCCGTTTCATAAACATTACGATGGGTTGATCGGTAACAATATTTTGATACCCCTTAAAGCAAAACTTGCTTATGAGACTCAGACTCTAAAAACTGTAGATAAAATTTTAAAATTATATTTTTTTAACGAAACGCAAAATTTTAATATTCAATTAAAAAATAGAGGTGACTTTGAAACCACTGTTCCGGTTTTACAAAAAGAAGGCTTAGCTTACCTCAAAGAAAATATGTCTTTAGATGGTCAAGTCAGCCTATATGACAATTTATAATGTCGATGATCAAGTCAGCCTATATGACAATTTATAATGTCGAAAATTATACAGTTAAAGCTAAATTATATAAAGTTAATAACGTGAATCAATTAATTAAATTCAGTCCATTTCAAACTGAAATCGTGGATGAACAAAATTTTAATATTATAGAATCGTCTGAAAATAAGATGATTAACGAACAAATACGTGTAGACTATCTTTTTCCGGAAGAAAAGAAAAAACTTTTAAATCTTGTTAATAAATATAAAAAAATATTTTACAAAGAAAATTCAAATTTAAGTTTCACTAATGCAATTAAACATAAAATTAGAACAACAAATGATGTACCTATATTCGTAAAATCTTATAGATATCCTTACATACATAAACAAGAAATGGAACAACAGATAGAAGAAATGCTTAGAAATGGTATTATTCGACATAGCAACTCTCCATATTCAGCACCGATCTGGATTGTCCCAAAGAAGGCTGACGCCAGTGGTAAGACTATCGAAAATTGAACGAAATTACCATTGATGACAAATATCCAATACCGAATATAGACTATCGAAAATTGAACGAAATTACCATCGATTATCGAAAATTGAACGAAATTACCATTGATGACAAATATCCAATACCGAATATAGACGATATATTAGGCAAATTGGGTAGATGCCAATACTTTACAACGTTAGATCTTGCGAAGGGATTTCATCAGATTGAAATCGATGAGCAAGATATTCATAAAACCGCGTTTAGTTTCGATAACGGGCATTATGAGTTTCTCCGTATGCCATTTGGTTTGAAAACAGCCCCTGCGACATTCCAACGCCTTATGAATTACGTTTTGAAAGAGTATATTGGTAAAATATGTCTCGTCTATCTTGACGACATAATTATTTTCTCTTCTAGCCTAGAAGAACATATAGACTCTCTAACAAAAATATTTAAACGTCTTGAAGAAGTTAAGTTGATGGTACAATTAGATAAATCCGAATTTCTTAAGAAACGGCATTTTTAGGGCATATTGTAACCTTGGATGGTATAAGACCCAACCCAAAAAAAATAGAATGCGTAAAAAAATTTCCATTACCAAAAACTCAAAAACAAATCATACAATTTCTAGGTTTGTCCGGATATTACAGAAAATTTATTCAAGATTATTCTAAAATTGCAAAACCAATAACTAAGTATTTGAAAAAGGATCAAAAGATAAATATTAATGATCCTGAATATATAAACAGTTTCGAAATGTTGAAAAGACTCCTTATAAGTGAACCTATTTTGAAATACCCTGACTTTAGCAAAATGTTCACCATAACGACTGATGCAAGCAATTTTGCTATTGGAGCAATACTTGCACAGGAGGGACACCCTATATGCTATTCTAGTCGTACGTTAAACGATCACGAACAACATTACAGCACCATAGAAAAGGAATTGCTGGCAGTTGTATGGGCCACTAAATATTTCCGCCCTTATGTGTTCGGACGTAAATTTATTATAGAAACTGACCACAAACCGTTGCAATGGCTATTTTCTATTAAAGAGCCCAATTCAAAACTTGTTCGATGGAGACTAAAATTATCTGAATTCGACTATGAAATTAAATATAAAAAAGGTATAAATAATGGTAATGCAGATGCATTATCTCGCATTGAAATAAATACTACTGAACAAGTTGATAAAAATAAATTTCTGATTAGTAAATCTCCTTTGAATTTATTTAAAAACCAAATAATTATTTCAAAAATACGATCTGGTTCGTTAAAAATAAAAACTTTAAAAATCTTTGATAAAAATAGAAAGATTATATATTTAGAGCTGCTGAATGAAGACACAGCAATTACTTTACTTAAATCTCATTTTAATCCCAAAGCCTTAAATGTAATTTATGTAGAAGACTTAGTATTTTGCGAAACATTACAAAAAATATACTTCAAACACTTTTCAAACAACGGTCAATTGAAAATAATAAAATGTAATAAACTTTTTGAAGATATTAAAGATGAAGAAATATTATCGAAAATAATAGAAGATGAGCATCTTCATAATAATCATCGTGGTATAACAGAAGTATGCAAAGAACTTCAATTAAAATATTTTCATCCGAAGATACATAATCGGATTTCCCAATTTATTAATAATTGCGATATATGCAATTTAGAAAAATATGAAAGAAAACCAGTTAAACATAAATTTTAGATAACTGAAACTCCAGATTGTCCTAATCATATAATACATGCTGATGTATTTTATACTTTAAATAAAAACATGTTTGTTACTTTCATAGATAAATTTAGTAAATATGCTCAAGCTATAAAAATAAACGCGAGAACTTGGACAGAATTTAAAAGAGTAATTCTTCAATATATATCGGTCGTAGGAAAAATAACAAAACTTGTAGTTGACAATGAATTAGGATTTAAAGCAATACCGTTCTTGCATTTTATGAAAAATGAAAATATTGAAATACATTTTACTTCTAGTAGTAATCACACTTCTAATTCTGATATAGAAAGATTACATAACACAATTAATGAACATTTAAGATTATTAAGACACGACGATATTAGAAATATAGATACGGTCGAAGAAAAAATACTAAAAATTATATCGTTCTATAACAATACGATCCATTCCACAACTAATCAAAAACCAATCGATTTCAATAACGGTAAAATAAGTAATGCCCAATATAATGAAATTAGAGAAAGAATAATAAAAATTAAAGAAAAAGTAATTAATAATTTAAATCGCGATAAACAAGATATAGAAATTGAATCAGGTCCAACTTTTATAGTAGATACTAGAGGTGGTAAAAATCACGCAAAATTTAGAAAGATAGAAACAGAAAAAATCGACGAAAGCCATATAGTAGATAAAGCAAACAGATTAAAATATTACAAAACACATATAAAAAAGAAGAAAAAATTTCAAAACAATAATTTTCCAACCATTAAGGCAAAACCACAAAAACAGAAAACTAAAAGAAGTTTTTCTATTCCAGGTACAGATGTCGCGAATAATATTCCTCATTGTTCTAACAATCCTCCCCTTTTGTCTATCCCAAATGATGGAAGTACAAAACGTGGACAATAATCATGGCTATATCACTGTTAATTTAGGAAATAAGAAGATAATTGAAAAATTTACAAAAATTATGCATCTAATAAATATTACTGAATATGAATATACTAAAGAATTAATATATAATAATATTAGAAGAATAGAAACGAAAGCCCATCTCTTACAACCTATGTACTCTACAATCATTCATAATTTTAATCTTTTAGAAAGAAAAATACATACATTAAAACCCCATATTAGAAAAACAAGAGGATTAGTTGATATATTAGGTAAAGGTTTGAAATTTATAGCAGGCACAATGGACCATGATGACGAAATAGAAATTAAAACTACACTAGATACACTAGTAAAAAATAATAAAAACTTAATAACTGAAAATAATAAACAAAGTCGTATTAATAACGAAATCTCTGAATCTATTCAAAATCTTACAAAACAAATTAATTTTCAACAAAAAACCATTTCTGAATATCTCAATAAATATATCCATGACACTGAAAATAAGATATCAAAACTAGAAGACGAAATAGAATATATGCAACGTATTTATGCTATGAATTATGATATAAATTTATTAAAAAATCATATAGATGATGTAGAGCAAATAATATTAACTAGTAGACTCGGTATTCTCTCAAAAAATATTCTTACAGAAGAAGAATTATTTTTAATACCCAATTTAGAATCTTTTAAAGATATTAAAATTGTCGTCGCTTTTCATTTTGAACAAATTGTAATTATTCTTTTAATACCTACGTATATAGAAAATTCATTATCCAGAAATCTTAATAGAACCAATACCAAATAAAGAAAATAAAACTATATTATTGGAAAATTATAAAATATTAGTAGATAACAAAAATAATATTTATAAATCATATGTAAAAGATAATTTAGAAAAAAATCTAATTCGAAATAAAGATATGAATTGTATTTATAACATTATAAATTTTAAAGAAGCTCATTGTAAAATACAAGAATTTTTTAATAATGAAGTAAAATAAATAGTTACCGGTATAATAGTAACAAAAAACTTAGAAAAAACTATGAGCATATTAGGAAATAATTTAATAAAATATGAAAATTGTAAAGTAGAGATAAATGATGTATTTTACGAAAATTATAATATAAAAATTAAAGATAAAGTAATTTTACCTTATTAAACAACTCAAATTAAAGAAAAGAAAACAATAAAATTTGTTAAACTAGAAGAAGTTCATATAAAAAATATAGACAATAATAGAAAACAGTTAAAAGAAATTGTAAACAAAAATTATCAAGATTATGGCATTAATATAGTAGTAAATTTTTGTGTTATACTAATTGTATTACTTATAATTCATTTTAGAAAATATTTTATATGCAAAAAAAAGAAGTAATTGTAATTGAAACTTCGTCGGAGCCTCAGACTAACGGTGGGGGAGTTATAAGTAGCAATATATCTACTAATAACAACATAATTTAAATATATTATAACCATAGATAATATATTATATACATATGATTGGTCAAATTTATGATTGGTAAAAATGTAATTGTTAAATATTTAAATTTTTTAAAAAAGGAAATATTTTATTACACCCGCATAAATTTCTTGATAAAAATAATTCATAATGTAGACATTTTGCAATGTAGACATTTTGATTGGGAACGAAATAATTTAGTTTTCCCATTGCACTTATAAATTATTTTAAAATATAAAATATTGAAATAAGATATTTAATTTATTCAAATAGCTAAATTTACACGCGCTACATTATTTTGTCAAATAATCATTTTAATAAATTCTTAAGAATTTATTCCAAACAAGATAATGATAAAAATGAAATAAAAATATAAAATATAATTATTCTGTATCGTAAGTCTGAAGCTAACGGTCGAATTAAATCGTTGTCGTCAAATGTATAATAATTAAATAAGTTTTAAATAAAGTTATTTTGATTGGTTAAATAAAGTTATTTTGAAATAAATATAAAAATTAATTAAATTAGTTTTTATATAAAAAACTAAGATTTTGTGTTTTTTTTATACATGCAAAACATCGAATCTAAAATTCAAAGACTCAAAAAACTAGAAGATGAAAGATTATCTGAAAATCGTACAATTGAAACTGGGTCAACACTTCCTATACCACAAAGTGAACAAGATTTGAAAGATATTAGAAAATTACCAGATTGCGTAAAGGATCATGTATAGAAATTAAAAATTTAAATTTTCGAAACATATCAATACATAAAAAAGAATTTAACAACTCCGTAACAGCTCCGATAAACCAAATATTTTCATCAAGACGTTATCACGAACAAGCTAATCACCGTAGACTGTTTAATTCAATATCTACACAACAACGAAATATTGTATATAATATGCAACATCAACGACATAATAAACCACCACCAAGACCATCTGATCCAAAGCCACCTGTACCAATGGAAGTTGATAAATCAATTCAATCAAAACAAGCAAATTATATGAACCGACCCAATTATCAAAATAGTAACACAATCTTCAGAAGAGAAAATAATTTCCAAAATAACCCACAATATCAACAAAAACTTTATAATATTGAATCAGACGCTGAACAAAATCGTATGAAAGTTATATAAATCAGCAAAATGAGGATGATGTAGAAGATCAAACTAATGAAGAAAATCAAGAATTAAATTTTATGACGAAAGCCTCTCTAGCATTCCATACATAGAATGTAAACTTCCAGAATGTAAACTTCTAACTCTTACATTTCTTATCGATACAGTAGCGCCCAGTTTGTAGAGGCCATTACACAAATTTGTAAATATCCTAAGCCCATGTAAATCAAGTAATTTAATTTTGATTTCCTTAATTTTGAATGGAGTTCATGATCAGTCAGTATAAATATAATAAATTAAATTAAATTAAAAATTTTTTTAAAAACGTGTAAATAATATATTGCAAAGGTAAGCATTTATAGGGTATAAATTCGAAATTTTAATTTATTTCTAGTCACTTCAAAAGTTTATTCCAAAGTAATAGTTTAAATTATAAACAAAAAAAAACAATTCAAGATGAAATTTATTAATTTAATGTTTTACATGGTTACATGTTTAATTGCATCATCTTTGGGTCAGGAGACCAAAGATGTTGAAATTGAGTTCATGACCAATAACAGGAACACAAGGATCGTTTTCAACAACATTTGGGGTGCTGTGCAGATCTGTAATTTTGCCCTTTCCAAAAACCGGAATCATCCATGGAAACAGAAGATGAATTGATTCCGGTCACAACAAAACGCCCAAGGAAGGACCGTAAAACGCCAACAGGACAGCCTCCAACAACAACAACACCAGAGACACCAGCAGCATCAGAGTCGTCAGAATTAGACGATTCTAGGTAGATTTAAGAACAACTCTTATCAGCGAGTAAGTTTGTATATTATGATTATTTATATCAAATTTATGTTTCAGAACAAATAATTGTAATTGCAGGGCAGGATCTCGCGATCACGGCGAGCAAGGTGACATGCTGAGTAATCAACGCTACAGAAGCTATAGGACAGGGCGGCGACATTAATTTTTTAATTTTAAAATAAGAAAATTAATTTTGTAATAATTTTTGTAATATTGTAATATTCATTTTTATATTTTTTCATATTGGTTGTTTCACTTTTGAGGATTTTTTCACTTTCGATGTTGTCTCACTTTTGATAAATTTTTTCACTTTGGTTGCTTCACTTTGGTTGTTTCGTTTTTCATTTTGGTTATTTCACCAAAAATTTGTCTTCATATTTTTTCATTTTGGTTGTTTCACTTTCGGTTTTCATTTTGGTTATTTGGTTATGTTATGTTTCGCTTTTCATAATTTTTTCACTTCAGGCTTTGTCTAAATTACCTAAAGCTTTTGATTTAGCAGATACATTTAAAGAAGGGTATTTTTCACATTTTTTCAATACCCTAGAAAATAAAAATTATATTGGTAGTCTGCCTACAATAGACTATTATGGCTGTGACCATATGAAGACAGATGAACGTGAAAAGTTTTTGAAATGGTATAAATGGTATAATAAAAATATAGTATTCAATATTCAGAATGAAATAGAAGAATACTGTAAAAGTGATGTAAATATTTTCACTAAAGCATGTTTAAAATTTAAAAAACTAATGCTTACGGAATGTAATGTATGTCCTTTTACTGAGGCAACAACAATAGCATCAGCGTGTAACTTAGTTTTTAGACGAAATTTTTTACAACCAAACACAATTGCAATTATACCTGCTGGAGGATATAGAAATCGTGTTAGACAGTCAAAAGAAGCTACGCAGTGGTTATTGGAAAAAGAAGAAAATAGAAAAATTACAATAGAGTTTGCAGCAAAACAAAGAGAAGCAGTAATACAGGGTGTAAAAGTTGATGGATATTGTAGGGAGACTAACCAAATTTTTGAATTTCATGGTTGTTATTTTCATGGTCACCCTGTATGTGTAAAACACAATCGAAATAAGCCAATAAGTGATAAATGTAGTGAAACATATGAACTTAGATATGATAATACAGTGGCAAAAACAAATAGGTTGCAGTCTTTTAGCTATGATGTAATAGAAATGTGGGAATGTGAACTTTATAGAAAACTTCGTCAAAATAAAAAGCTGGCTCAATATCATAACAGTCATGCTGTTTTAGATAACTTAGCACTCGATTCTCGTGATTCATTTTTTGGTGGAAGAACAGTAATACACAAATGTATTACAACTGTAAACCCTGGCAAAAAATTAAATACATTGATGTATGCTCATTATATCCATGGGTTTGTAAATATGGAAAATTTCCAGTTGGCCACCCTAAATTATATATAGGTAACCAAGACTGTCAGTAGGTTGATATAAAATCAAAGAATGAATTAATAAAGTGTAAAATACTTCCTCTAAAAAATTTATATCACCCTGTACTACCAATCAAACAGAACAATAAATTAATGTTTTCATTGTGTCGTACATGTTCCGATAATTTAAGTCAATCAGACTGTTCTCATAACGACAATGAAAAAGCTTTGATTGGTACATAGATATTTGATGATTTTAGAAATCACAGAAATATAGGATTATGAAATTGCTCAGTATGATAAAATTTCAAATATATCTGTCTTATTCACAGAAATGATGAATAAATTCATTAAAATGAAAAAATCTGCCAGCGGTTTTCCTACATGGTGTGAAACCCAAGAGCAAAAAGAGGAATATATTGATGATTTTTTTAAAAATGAAAATGTTCAGCTGAAGTTCCCCGATATTTTTCAAAATATTGGTTTAAGATCTTTGGCCAAATTAATGTTAAATTCTTTCTGGGGAAAATTTGGTCTAAGAGAAAACAACCAAAAACTACTATTGTTAATTAGCCTTATGTTTTATATAATTTAGTAACAGATCCGGCTATTAGTGTAAATCATATTTTACCTGTTAACGAAGATCTGGGAATATATAGAGGAAGCATGCACACCATTTTCAACTGTTAACGCATGTATTACTTCATATACAACAGCACAAGCGCGCCTTAAACTTTACGAATAACTTGAAAAGCTCGATAACAAAATGTATTATGATACAGACTCTGTAATCATAATACAAAAACAAAAATTTACATACTAGATGTAAAGTAAAAGGTCTTTGTTTAAATTACCAAAACACAACTTTGATAAATTTTGATTCCATCAAACAAATGATCCTGCCAGAAGAAGCTGATATCGAACCAATATCAATTATTTCCAGAAATATACGACGAACAAAAGATCATCAGGTAATTACTGTTCCTGAAACAAAACTATATAAACCATCCTCGACTAAAAGAAATTTTTTAGATGATTTTGATTCAGTGCGATATGGTTATAAAAAACATAAATGTAATTAAGCTTTTTAATTAATTCAAATTTTACATAATTTTACTATATTTTACTATACATCAAATTTTTATGTTAATGTGTTGTTTTTGAGTTAAATTAGGTTAGGACAAAATTTACAATTAGCAGAATTACTTATAATTTTTGTTGTAACGTCTAGAATTACTTATAATTTTTGTTGGACATTTTAATTTTCACACAGCTTGCAATTTTATTGACTAAGCAATTTTTAAATCATATAAAAGAAAAGATTATAATTATTTAAGTCAAAATAATTAAATATAATTAAAAAAATTATTAAAATAATTAAATTGAGGAAAAAAATCTGCAATAAAAAGCAAAGAAGTATCTAACACTAACGAGCAATAATAATTGGTGGTAACAAACCAACAATTGCTTCACCTAGTAACGAAACTAAGTATAACCGCTGTGACAGAAGGACGTATCATTAGTAAGCTGTGTGCAACCATCAACGCTCATAAGCCAAAAAGGAATCATACGACTCTTCCGCAAAATTACTAAGAAGACACACGAGTGGTTTCGAGTGTACTACCCCCGACCATACACTATAAAAATCTCTGAGGAAATTATAATCCGCAGATTTGGGAATAAATAGGACGTGCACACCCCATGCTATGAAAGTCCCCTATTTTTTTATGTGAGTAAAAACAATTTGCATAAAAGTGAAAATTTTTTATAAATAAAAGGTTATAAAAACTTAATAAGAAATAAATCAATAAATTGAGAAATTTTACAAATAAAATTTAATTTCAATTTTTGCAAAAAATTAACAAAATAAAAGTTAAATTTAAATAAATAAAAATGTCTCAATTGGAGCAAATACAAGAAGCCATTAAACAATTAACTGGAGCAGTCAATGCGCAAATTGAATTGTCCAGACAAACAGAGCAAAGACTCAAAAAACTAGAAGATGAAAGATTATCTCAAAATCGTACAATTGAAACTGGGTCAACACTTCCTATACCGCAAAGTGAACAAGATTTGAAGGATATTACAAAATTACCAGATTGCGTAAAGGATCATGTTTAGAAATTCAAAATTTAAATTTTCGAAACATATCAATACATAAAAAAGAATTTAACAACTCCGTAACAGCTCCGATAAACCAAATATTTTCATCAAGACGTTATCACGAACAAGCTAATCACCGTAGACCGTTTAATTCAATATCTACACAACAACGAAATATTGTATATAATATGCAACATCAACGACATAATAAACCACCACCAAGACCATCTGATCCAAAGCCACCTGTACCAATGGAAGTTGATAAATCAATTCAATCAAAACAAGCAAATTATATGAACCGACCCAATTATCAAAATAGTAACACAATCTTCAGAAGAGAAAATAATTTCCAAAATAACCCACAATATCAACAAAAACTTTATAATATTGAATCAGACGCTGAACAAAATCGTATGAAAGTTATATAAATCAGCAAAATGAGGATGATGAGAAGATCAAACTAATGAAGAAAATCAAGAATTAAATTTTATGACGAAAGCCATTCCATACATAGAATGTAAACTTCCAGAATGTAAACTTCTAACTCTTACATTTCTTATCGATACAGGAGCGCCCAGTTTGTAGAGGCCATTACACAAATTTGTAAATATCCTAAGCCCATGTAAATCAAGTAATTTAATTTTGATTTCCTTAATTTTGAATGGAGTTAATGATCAGTCAGTATAAATATAATAAATTAAATTAAATTAAATATTTTTTTAAAAACGTGTAAATAATATATTGCAAAGGTAAGCATTTATAGGGTATAAATTCGAAATTTTAATTTATTTCTAGTCACTTCAAAAGTTTATTCCAAAGTAATAGTTTAAATTATAAACAAAAAAAAACAATTCAAGATGAAATTTATTAATTTAATGTTTTACATGGTTACATGTTTAATTGCATCATCTTTGGGTCAGGAGACCAAAGATGTTGAAATTGAGTTCATGACCAATAACAGGAACACAAGGATCGTTTTCAACAACAACATTTGGGGTGCTGTGCAGATCTGTAATTTTGCCCTTTCCAAAAACCGGAATCATCCATGGAAACAGAAGATGAATTGATTCCGGTCACAACAAAACGCCCAAGGAAGGACCGTAAAACGGCAACAGGACAGCCTCCAACAACAACAACACCAGAGACACCAGCAGCATCAGAGTCGTCAGAATTAGACGATTCTAGGTAGATTTAAGAACAACTCTTATCAGCGAGTAAGTTTGTATATTATGATTATTTATATCAAATTTATGTTTCAGAACAAATAATTGTAATTGCAGGGCAGGATCTCGCGATCACGGCGAGCAAGGTGACATGCTGAGTAATCAACGCTACAGAAGCTATAGGACAGGGCGGCGACATTAATTTTTTAATTTTAAAATAAGAAAATTAATTTTGTAATAATTTTTGTAATATTGTAATATTCATTTTTATATTTTTTCATATTGGTTGTTTCACTTTTGAGGATTTTTTCACTTTCGATGTTGTCTCACTTTTGATAATTTTTTTCACTTTGGTTGCTTCACTTTGGTTGTTTCGTTTTTCATTTTGGTTATTTCACAAAAAATTTGTCTTCATATTTTTTTCATTTTGGTTGTTTCACTTTCGGTTTTCATTTTGGTTATTTGGTTATGTTATGTTTCGCTTTTCATAATTTTTTCACTTCAGAATATTAAATTTATTGATTCAATAAATTACTTTCAAATGGCTTTGTCTAAATTACCTAAAGCTTTTGATTTCGCAGATACATTTAAAGAAGGGTATTTTTCACATTTTTTCAATGCCCTAGAAAATAAAAATTATTTGGTAGTCTGCCTACAATAGACTATTATGGCTGTGACCATATGAAGACAGATGAACGTGAAAAGTTTTTGAAATGGTATAAATGGTATAATAAAAATATAGTATTCAATATTCAGAATGAAATAGAAGAATACTGTAAAAGTGATGTAAATATTTTCACTAAAGCATGTTTAAAATTTAAAAAACTAATGCTTACGGAATGTAATGTATGTCCTTTTACTGAGGCGACAACAATAGCATCAGCGTATAACTTAGTTTTTAGACGAAATTTTTTACAACCAAACACAATTGCAATTATACCTGCTGGAGGATATAGAAATCGTGTTAGACAGTCAAAAGAAGCTACGCAGTGGTTATTGGAAAAAGAAGAAAATAGCAAAATTACAATAGAGTTTGCAGCAAAACAAAGAGAAGCAGTAATGCAGGGTGTAAAAGTTGATGGATATTGTAGGGAGACTAAAATTTTTGAATTTCATGGTTGTTATTTTCATGGTCACCCTGTATGTGTAAAACACAATCGAAATAAGCCAATAAGTGATAAATGTAGTGAAACATATGAACTTAGATATGATAATACAGTGGCAAAAACAAATATGTTGCAGTCTTTTAGCTATGATGTAATAGAAATGTGGGAATGTGAACTTTGTAGAAAACTTCGTCAAAATAAAAAGCTGGCTCAATATCATAACAGTCATGCTGTTTTAGATAACTTAGCACTCGATGCTCGTGATTCATTTTTTGGTGGAAGAACAGTAATACACAAATGTATTACAACTGTAAACCCTGGCAAAAAATTAAATACATTGATGTATGCTCATTATATCCATGGGTTTGTAAATATGGAAAATTTCCAGTTGGCCACCCTAAATTATATATAGGTAACCAAGACTGTCAGTAGGTTGATATAAAATCAAAGAATGAATTAATAAAGTGTAAAATACTTCCTCTAAAAAATTTATATCACCCTGTACTACCAATCAAACAGAACAATAAATTAATGTTTTCATTGTGTCGTACATGTTCCGATAATTTAAGTCAATCAGACTGTTCTCATAACGACAATGAAAAAGCTTTGATTGGTACATAGATATTCAGTGCCGGAGCTAGAGATTTTTGCTCCTGGTGCACTTTCTAAAAAAACCGCCCTACAAAACCGTTTCCACATCAGCCAAGAAGTAGGTCTTTCGATGCATTTTTTTTATGAGGTGTCCCAAAGAGGTGTATTCCTCAAAAAATATAAATATTTAAAAGTAAAACAAAATAACATTAATTACAAAGAACGTACTAATACATACTATATAGACTTATAAAATGAATTAAAATTGAGTTATGCATATTATATTTCAAAATAAATATAAGTAACTATTTCTAAAAAGTATAAAATTAAATTTTTATTGCGTAAACTTTCAAAACAAAAGAAGAAGAAAGTACGTTACAGAATAAACGATATCCCGATCGCTTGTCCTGTTAAAATATAGTTACCCAGGCTGTTTTAATTAAAAAAAATGAAACTTTTCTTTGAAAATAATTATTTCAATCAATTACAGCTTCATTAATTGTTGCGGTAACTAAGATTTACTTTGGTTTTATTAATTAATTAAATTTGGCCAATTGATAATTTGGAATTATATATTTTATAAAGCTCAATAACACAATCTTCCTTTTTATTTATGAAATATTTATAGAAATCCCTTATAACAGACTTACTTTTATTTATTTTTATTTACACTCTTTTTATTTCTTAACTAACCAAACCGAAAAAGCCCTTTCCTCTCTATGCTATACATATACTTTGTGTATACCATAATACTATAATCTATAAATACTATATGAATGACTATATAACTTTTTTCTCTATATTTATACATATATTTCGTTTATGGAGCAGAAGTTTGAAACTGCACCATTTTCATATTGAAGAAAATTTTTAAGTTTGATGAAATATAATTATTTATATGGCTATCGAACATTTCATGGCGCGGAAGTTTGATTTTGCACCAAAAATATATAGAAATTTTTTTTTTAGTTTGATGGAATTTGGTGCGGTTTTGTTTGAATTGGGGCGGCAGTTGGATATTGCACCATTTTCATATAGAAGATTATTTTTTAGTTTGAAGAATTATAATTATTTTGTATGGATAGCAAACATTGAGTGGTGCATAGTTTTTTCATTGACCCAAGAAATATATATATTATTTATGCATACGAGATCTTTTTTTAATGAACTATTTAGCTTAATTTAATGTTGGCTGGAAATTTATATAAAAAAGAAATTCGTTATGTTATACTATTTTTTTAATATATAAAATTTAAAAAAAATTCATTTTTGAAAAAAATAAAATATTTTTTTAATTTTTTTTTAATATTTTATGAAAATGTAATCTATTTATTTCGCCCTTAAATTTTGGCGCCCTGTGCACGTGTTCCTTCTGCACCTATGGTAGCTCCGGCCCTGTAGATATTTGATGATGTGGTAAAGCCAATATAAAACGGCTATAAAATTTTAGAAATCACAGAAATATAGGATTATGAAATTGCTCAGTATGATAAAATTTCAAATATATCTGTCTTATTCACAGAAATGATGAATAAATTCATTAAAATGAAAAAAATCTGCCAGCGGTTTTCCTACATGGTGTGAAACCCAAGAGCAAAAAGAGGAATATTTTGATGATTTTTTTGATCCAAAAACTACTATTGTTACATCCAAAAACTATTATTGTTAATTAGCCTAATGTTTTATATAATTTAGTAACAGATCCGGCTATTAGTGTAAATCATATTTTACCTGTTAACGAAGATCTGGGAATATATAGAGGAAGCATGCACACTACTTTCAACTGTTAACGTATGTATTACTTCATATACAACAGCACAAGCTCGCCTTAAACTTTACGAATAACTTGAAAACCTCGATAACAAAATGTATTATGATACAGACTCTGTAATATATGTACATAAGTCGCAAGGAGGAATATGATCCACGAACAGGTTGGATGATTGAATTAGAGCAGGAATTTGGTGTCGATAGCTATATAACTAAATTTGTCTCTGGTGGACCCAAAAATTATGCATACCAGGTATATAGCACAAAAAACAAAAATTTACATACTAGATGTAACGTAAAAGGTCTTTGTTTAAATTACCAAAACACAACTTTGATAAATTTTGATTCCATCAAACAAATGATCCTGCAAGAAGAAGCTGATATCGAACCAATATCAATTATTTCCAGAAATATACGACGAACAAAAGATCATCAGGTAATTACTGTTCCTGAAACAAAACTATATAAACCATCCTCGACTAAAAGAAAATTTTTAGATGATTTTGATTCAGTGCCATATGGTTATAAAAAACATAAATGTAATTAAGCTTTTTAATTAATTCAAATTTTACATAATTTTACTATATTTTACTATACATCAAATTTTTATGTTAATGTGTTGTTTTTAAGTTAAATTAGGTTAAGACAAAAATGTCAATTAGTAGAATTACTTATAATTTTCGTTGTAACGTCTAGAATTACTTATAATTTTTGTTAGACATTTTAATTTTCACACAGCTTGCAATTTTATTGACTAAGCAATTTTTAAATCATATAAAAGAAAAGATTATAATTATTTAAGTCAGTCTTATTTTAGATTACAAATTGTCAAAACATAATTCTAATTGAATAAAATAAATTCTTCTTGAATAAAAATAATTTTTGATAAAATAAAAATTGGACTCAACAAACATAATATTTTTATTTTTAATATAAACAAATACAAAAATATTAACTGGCGCCCGAGCAGGGACCATTCGTATAAAAAATTATTAAAATAATTAAATATAATTAAAAAAATTATTAAAATAATTAAATTGAGGAAAAAAAATCTGCAATAAAAAGCAAAGAAGTATCTAACACTAACGAGCAATAATAATTGGTGGTAACAAACCAACAATTGCTTCACCTAGTAACGAAACTAAGTATAACCGCTGTGACAGAAGGACGTACCATTAGTAAGCTGTGTGCAACCATCAACGCTCATAAGCCAAAAAGGAATCATACGACTCTTCCGCAAAATTACTAAGAAGACACACGAGTGGTTTCGAGTGTACTACCCCGACCATACACTATAAAAATCTCTGAGGAAATTATAATCCGCAGATTTGAAAATAAATAGGACGTGCACACCCCATGCTATGAAAGTCCCCTATATTTTTATGTGAGTAAAAACAATTTGCATAAAAGTGAAAATTTTTTTATAAATAAAAGGTTATAAAAACTTAATAAGAAATAAATCAATAAATTGAGAAATTTTACAAATAAAAATTAATTTCAATTTTTGCAAAAAATTAACAAAATAAAAGTTAAATTTAAATAATTAAAAATGTCTCAATTGGAGCAAATACAAGAAGCCATTAAACAATTAACTGGAGCAGTCAATGCGCAAATTGAATTGTCCAGACAAACAGAGCAAAGACTCAAAAAACTAGAAGATGAAAGATTATCTCAAAATCGTACAATTGAAACTGGGTCAACACTTCCTATACCACAAAGTGAACAAGATTTGAAGGATATTAGAAAATTACCAGATTGCGTAAAGGATCATGTTTAGAAATTCAAAATTTAAATTTTCGAAACATATCAATACATAAAAAAGAATTTAACAACTCCGTAACAGCTCCGATAAACCAAATATTTTCATCAAGACGTTATCACGAACAAGCTAATCACCGTAGACTGTTTAATTCAATATCTACACAACAACGAAATATTGTATATAATATGCAACATCAACGACATAATAAACCACCACCAAGACCATCTGATCCAAAGCCACCTGTACCAATGGAAGTTGATAAATCAATTCAATCAAAACAAGCAAATTATATGAACCGACCCAATTATCAAAATAGTAACACAATCTTCAGAAGAGAAAATAATTTCCAAAATAACCCACAATATCAACAAAAACTTTATAATATTGAATCAGACGCTGAACAAAATCGTATGAAAGTTATATAAATCAGCAAAATGAGGATGATGTAGAAGATCAAACTAATGAAGAAAATCAAGAATTAAATTTTATGACGAAAGCCATTCCATACATAGAATGTAAACTTCCAGAATGTAAACTTCTAACTCTTACATTTCTTATCGATACAGGAGCGCCCAGTTTGTAGAGGCCATTACACAAATTTGTAAATATCCTAAGCCCATGTAAATCAAGTAATTTAATTTTGATTTCCTTAATTTTGAATGGAGTTCATGATCAGTCAGTATAAATATAATAAATTAAATTAAATTAAATATTTTTTTAAAAACGTGTAAATAATATATTGCAAAGGTAAGCATTTATAGGGTATAAATTCGAAATTTTAATTTATTTCTAGTCACTTCAAAAGTTTATTCCAAAGTAATAGTTTAAATTATAAACAAAAAAAAACAATTCAAGATGAAATTTATTAATTTAATGTTTTAAATGGTTACATGTTTAATTGCATCATCTTAGGGTCAGGAGACCAAAGATGTTGAAATTGAGTTTATGACCAATAACAGGAACACAAGGATCGTTTTCAACAACAACATTTGGGGTGCTGTGCAGATCTGTAATTTTGCCCTTTCCAAAAACCGGAATCATCCATGGAAACAGAAGATGAATTGATTCCGGTCACAACAAAACGCCCAAGGAAGGACCGTAAAACGCCAACAGGACAGCCTCCAACAACAACAACACCAGAGACACCAGCAGCATCAGAGTCGTCAGAATTAGACGATTCTAGGTAGATTTAAGAACAACTCTTATCAGCGAGTAAGTTTGTATATTATGATTATTTATATCAAATTTATGTTTCAGAACAAATAATTGTAATTGCAGGGCAGGATCTCGCGATCACGGCGAGCAAGGTGACATGCTGTGTAATCAACGCTACAGAAGCTATAGGACAGGGCGGCGACATTAATTTTTTAATTTTAAAATAAGAAAATTAATTTTGTAATAATTTTTGTAATATTGTAATATTCATTTTTATATTTTTTCATATTGGTTGTTTCACTTTTGAGGATTTTTTCACTTTCGATGTTGTCTCACTTTTGATAAATTTTTTCACTTTGGTTGCTTCACTTTGGTTGTTTCGTTTTTCATTTTGGTTATTTCACCAAAAATTTGTCTTCATATTTTTTTCATTTTGGTTGTTTCACTTTCGGTTTTCATTTTGGTTATTTGGTTATGTTATGTTTCGCTTTTCATAATTTTTTCACTTCAGGCTTTGTCTAAATTACCTAAAGCTTTTGATTTAGCAGATACATTTAAAGAAGGGTATTTTTCACATTTTTTCAATACCCTAGAAAATAAAAATTATATTGGTAGTCTGCCTACAATAGACTATTATGGCTGTGACCATATGAAGACAGATGAACGTGAAAAGTTTTTGAAATGGTATAAATGGTATAATAAAAAATAGTATTCAATATTCAGAATGAAATAGAAGAATACTGTAAAAGTGATGTAAATATTTTCACTAAAGCATGTTTAAAATTTAAAAAACTAATGCTTACGGAATGTAATGTATGTCCTTTTACTGAGGCGACAACAATAGCATCAGCGTGTAACTTTTTAAGTTTTTAGACGAAATTTTTCAGCGTGTAAGTTTTTAGACGAAATTTTTTACAACCAAACACAATTGCAATTATACCTGCTGGAGGATATAGAAATCGTGTTAGACAGTCAAAAGAAGCTACGCAGTGGTTATTGGAAAAAGAAGAAAATAGAAAAATTACAATAGAGTTTGCAGCAAAACAAAGAGAATCAGTAATGCAGGGTGTAAAAGTTGATGGATATTGTAGCGAGACTAACCAAATTTTTGAATTTCATGGTTGTTATTTTCATGGTCACCCTGTATGTGTAAAACACAATCGAAATAAGCCAATAAGTGATAAATGTAGTGAAACATATGAACTTAGATATGATAATACAGTGGCAAAAACAAATAGGTTGCAGTCTTTTAGCTATGATGTAATAGAAATGTGGGAATGTGAACTTTATAGAAAACTTCGACAAAATAAAAAGCTGGCTCAATATCATAACAGTCATGCTGTTTTAGATAACTTAGCACTCGATTCTCGTGATTCATTTTTTGGTGGAAGAACAGTAATACACAAATGTATTACAACTGTAAACCCTGGCAAAAAATTAAATACATTGATGTATGCTCATTATATCCATGGGTTTGTAAATATGGAAAATTTCCAGTTGGCCACCCTAAATTATATATAGGTAACCAAGACTGTCAGTAGGTTGATATAAAATCAAAGAATGAATTAATAAAGTGTAAAATACTTCCTCTAAAAAATTTATATCACCCTGTACTACCAATCAAACAGAACAATAAATTAATGTTTTCATTGTGTCGTACATGTTCCGATAATTTAAGTCAATCAGACTGTTCTCATAACGACAATGAAAAAGCTTTGATTGGTACATAGATATTTGATGATTTTAGAAATCACAGAAATATAGGATTATGAAATTGCTCAGTATGATAAAATTTCAAATATATCTGTCTTATTCACAGAAATGATGAATAAATTCATTAAAATGAAAAAATCTGCCAGCGGTTTTCCTACATGGTGTGAAACCCAAGAGCAAAAAGAGGAATATATTGATGATTTTTTTAAAAATGAAAATGTTCAGCTGAATTTCCCCGATATTATTCAAAATATTGGTTTAAGATCTTTGGCCAAATTAATGTTAAATTCTTTCTGGGGAAAATTTGGTCTAAGAGAAAAACAACCAAAAACTACTATTGTTAATTAGCCTTATGTTTTATATAATTTAGTAACAGATCCGGCTATTAGTGTAAATCATATTTTACCTGTTAACGAAGATCTGGGAATATATAGAGGAAGCATGCACACCATTTTCAACTGTTAACGCATGTATTACTTCATATACAACAGCACAAGCGCGCCTTAAACTTTACGAATAACTTGAAAAGCTCGATATCAAAATGTATTATGATACAGACTCTGTAATCATAATACAAAAACAAAAATTTACATACTAGATGTAAAGTAAAAGGTCTTTGTTTAAATTACCAAAACACAACTTTGATAAATTTTGATTCCATCAAACAAATGATCCTGCCAGAAGAAGCTGATATCGAACCAATATCAATTATTTCCAGAAATATACGACGAACAAAAGATCATCAGGTAATTACTGTTCCTGAAACAAAACTATATAAACCATCCTCGACTAAAAGAAATTTTTTAGATGATTTTGATTCAGTGCCATATGGTTATAAAAAACATAAATGTAATTAAGCTTTTTAATTAATTCAAATTTTACATAATTTTACTATATTTTACTATACATCAAATTTTTATGTTAATGTGTTGTTTTTGAGTTAAATTAGGTTAGGACAAAATTGACAATTAGCAGAATTACTTATAATTTTTGTTGTAACGTCTAGAATTACTTATAATTTTTGTTGGACATTTTAATTTTCACACAGCTTGCAATTTTATTGACTAAGCAATTTTTAAATCATATAAAAGAAAAGATTATAATTATTTAAGTCAGTCTTATTTTAGATTACAAATTGTCAAAACATAATTCTAATTGAATAAAATAAATTCTTCTTGAATAAAAATAATTTTTGATAAAATAAAAATTGGACTCAACAAACATAATATTTTTATTTTTAATATAAACAAATACAAAAATATTAACTGGCGCCCGAGCAGGGACCATTCGTATAAAAAATTATTAAAATAATTAAATATAATTAAAAAAATTATTAAAATAATTAAATTGAGGAAAAAAAATCTGCAATAAAAAGCAAAGAAGTATCTAACACTAACGAGCAATAATAATTGGTGGTAACAAACCAACAATTGCTTCACCTAGTAACGAAACTAAGTATAACCGCTGTGACAGAAGGACGTACCATTAGTAAGCTGTGTGCAACCATCAACGCTCATAAGCCAAAAAGGAATCATACGACTCTTCCGCAAAATTACTAAGAAGACACACGAGTGGTTTCGAGTGTACTACCCCGACCATACACTATAAAAATCTGAGGAAATTATAATCCGCAGATTTGGGAATAAATAGGACGTGCACACCCCATGCTATGAAAGTCCCCTATTTTTTTATGTGAGTAAAAACAATTTGCATAAAAGTGAAAATTTTTTATAAATAAAAGGTTATAAAAACTTAATAAGAAATAAATCAATAAATTGAGAAATTTTACAAATAAAATTTAATTTCAATTTTTGCAAAAAATTAACAAAATAAAAGTTAAATTTAAATAAATAAAAATGTCTCAATTGGAGCAAATACAAGAAGCCATTAAACAATTAACTGGAGCAGTCAATGCGCAAATTGAATTGTCCAGACAAACAGAGCAAAGACTCAAAAAACTAGAAGATGAAAGATTATCTCAAAATCGTAGAATTGAAACTGGGTCAACACTTCCTATACCGCAAAGTGAGCAAGATTTGAAGGATATTACAAAATTACCAGATTGCGTAAAGGATCATGTTTAGAAATTCAAAATTTAAATTTTCGAAACATATCAATACATAAAAAAGAATTTAACAACTCCGTAACAGCTCCGATAAACCAAATATTTTCATCAAGACGTTATCACGAACAAGCTAATCACCGTAGACCGTTTAATTCAATATCTACACAACAACGAAATATTGTATATAATATGCAACATCAACGACATAAGAAACCACCACCAAGACCATCTGATCCAAAGCCACCTGTACCAATGGAAGTTGATAAATCAATTCAATCAAAACAAGCAAATTATATGAACCGACCCAATTATCAAAATAGTAACACAATCTTCAGAAGAGAAAATAATTTCCAAAATAACCCACAATATCAACAAAAACTTTATAATATTGAATCAGACGCTGAACAAAATCGTATGAAAGTTATATAAATCAGCAAAATGAGGATGATGTAGAAGATCAAACTAATGAAGAAAATCAAGAATTAAATTTTATGACGAAAGCCTCTCTAGCATTCCATACATAGAATGTAAACTTCCAGAATGTAAACTTCTAACTCTTACATTTCTTATCGATACAGGAGCGCCCAGTTTGTAGAGGCCATTACACAAATTTGTAAATATCCTAAGCCCATGTAAATCAAGTAATTTAATTTTGATTTCCTTAATTTTGAATGGAGTTAATGATCAGTCAGTATAAATATAATAAATTAAATTAAATTAAATATTTTTTTAAAAACGTGTAAATAATATATTGCAAAGGTAAGCATTTATAGGGTATAAATTCGAAATTTTAATTTATTTCTAGTCACTTCAAAAGTTTATTCCAAAGTAATAGTTTAAATTATAAACAAAAAAAAACAATTCAAGATGAAATTTATTAATTTAATGTTTTACATGGTTACATGTTTAATTGCATCATCTTTGGGTCAGGAGACCAAAGATGTTGAAATTGAGTTCATGACCAATAACAGGAGCACAAGGATCGTTTTCAACAACAACATTTGGGGTGCTGTGCAGATCTGTAATTTTGCCCTTTCCAAAAACCGGAATCATCCATGGAAACAGAAGATGAATTGATTCCGGTCACAACAAAACGCCCAAGGAAGGACCGTAAAACGGCAACAGGACAGCCTCCAACAACAACAACACCAGAGACACCAGCAGCATCAGAGTCGTCAGAATTAGACGATTCTAGGTAGATTTAAGAACAACTCTTATCAGCGAGTAAGTTTGTATATTATGATTATTTATATCAAATTTATGTTTCAGAACAAATAATTGTAATTGCAGGGCAGGATCTCGCGATCACGGCGAGCAAGGTGACATGCTGAGTAATCAACGCTACAGAAGCTATAGGACAGGGCGGCGACATTAATTTTTTAATTTTAAAATAAGAAAATTAATTTTGTAATAATTTTTGTAATATTGTAATATTCATTTTTATATTTTTTCATATTGGTTGTTTCACTTTTGAGGATTTTTTCACTTTCGATGTTGTCTCACTTTTGATAATTTTTTTCACTTTGGTTGCTTCACTTTGGTTGTTTCGTTTTTCATTTTGGTTATTTCACAAAAAATTTGTCTTCATATTTTTTTCATTTTGGTTGTTTCACTTTCGGTTTTCATTTTGGTTATTTGGTTATGTTATGTTTCGCTTTTCATAATTTTTTCACTTCAGAATATTAAATTTATTGATTCAATAAATTACTTTCAAATGGCGTTGTCTAAATTACCTAAAGCTTTTGATTTCGCAGATACATTTAAAGAAGGGTATTTTTCACATTTTTTCAATGCCCTAGAAAATAAAAATTATTTGGTAGTCTGCCTACAATAGACTATTATGGCTGTGACCATATGAAGACAGATGAACGTGAAAAGTTTTTGAAGTGGTATAAATGGTATAATAAAAATATAGTATTCAATATTCAGAATGAAATAGAAGAATACTGTAAAAGTGATGTAAATATTTTCACTAAAGCATGTTTAAAATTTAAAAAACTAATGCTTACGGAATGTAATGTATGTCCTTTTACTGAGGCGACAACAATAGCATCAGCGTGTAACTTAGTTTTTAGACGAAATTTCTTACAACCAAACACAATTGCAATTATACCTGCTGGAGGATATAGAAATCGTGTTAGACAGTCAAAAGAAGCTACGCAGTGGTTATTGGAAAAAGAAGAAAATAGAAAAATTACAATAGAGTTTGCAGCAAAACAAAGAGAAGCAGTAATGCAGGGTGTAAAAGTTGATGGATATTGTAGGGAGACTAAAATTTTTGAATTTCATGGTTGTTATTTTCATGGTCACCCTGTATGTGTAAAACACAATCGAAATAAGCCAATAAGTGATAAATGTAGTGAAACATATGAACTTAGATATGATAATACAGTGGCAAAAACAAATATGTTGCAGTCTTTTAGCTATGATGTAATAGAAATGTGGGAATGTGAACTTTATAGAAAACTTCGTCAAAATAAAAAGCTGGCTCAATATCATAACAGTCATGCTGTTTTAGATAACTTAGCACTCGATGCTCGTGATTCATTTTTTGGTGGAAGAACAGTAATACACAAATGTATTACAACTGTAAACCTTGGCAAGAAATTAAATACATTGATGTATGCTCATTATATCCATGGGTTTGTAAATATGGAAAATTTCCAGTTGGCCACCCTAAATTATATATAGGTAACCAAGACTGTCAGTAGGTTGATATAAAATCAAAGAATGAATTAATAAAGTGTAAAATACTTCCTCTAAAAAATTTATATCACCCTGTACTACCAATCAAACAGAACAATAAATTAATGTTTTCATTGTGTCGTACATGTTCCGATAATTTAAGTCAATCAGACTGTTCTCATAACGACAATGAAAAAGCTTTGATTGGTACATAGATATTTGATGATGTGGTAAAGCCAATATAAAACGGCTATAAAATTTTAGAAATCACAGAAATATAGGATTATGAAACTGCTCAGTATGATAAAATTTCAAATATATCTGTCTTATTCACAGAAATGATGAATAAATTCATTAAAATGAAAAAATCTGCCAGCGGTTTTCCTACATGGTGTGAAACCCAAGAGCAAAAAGAGGAATATTTTGATGATTTTTTTAAAAATGATCCAAAAACTACTACTGTTACATCCAAAAACTATTATTGTTAATTAGCCTAATGTTTTATATAATTTAGTAACAGATCCGGCTATTAGTGTAAATCATATTTTACCTGTTAACGAAGATCTGGGAATATATAGAGGAAGCATGCACACTACTTTCAACTGTTAACGTATGTATTACTTCATATACAACAGCACAAGCGCGCCTTAAACTTTACGAATAACTTGAAAACCTCGATAACAAAATGTATTATGATACAGACTCTGTAATATATGTACATAAGTCGCAAGGAGGAATATGATCCACGAACAGGTTGGATGATTGAATTAGAGCAGGAATTTGGTGTCGATAGCTATATAACAAAATTTGTCTGTGGTGGACCCAAAAATTATGCATACCAGGTATATAGCACAAAAAACAAAAATTTACATACTACATGTAAAGTAAAAGGTATTTGTTTAAATTACCAAAACACAACTTTGATAAATTTTGATTCCATCAAACAAATGATCCTGCAAGAAGAAGCTGATATCGAACCAATATCAATTATTTCCAGAAATATATGACGAACAAAAGATCATCAGGTAATTATTGTTCCTGAAACAAAACTATATAAACCATCCTCGACTAAAAGAAAACTTTTAGATGATTTTGATTCAGTGCCATATGGTTATAAAAAAACATAAATGTAATTAAGCTTTTTAATTAATTCAAATTTTACATAATTTTACTATATTTTACTATACATAAAATTTTTATGTTAATGTGTTGTTTTTAAGTTAAATTAGGTTAAGACAAAAATGTCAATTAGTAGAATTACTTATAATTTTTGTTGTAACGTCTAGAATTACTTATAATTTTTGTTGGACATTTTAATTTTCACACAGCTTGCAATTTTATTGACTAAGCAATTTTTAAATCATATAAAAGAAAAGATTATAATTATTTAAGTCAGTCTTATTTTAGATTACAAATTGTCAAAACATAATTCTAATTGAATAAAATAAATTCTTTTTGGATAAAAATAATTTTTGATAAAATAAAAATTGGACTCAACAAACATAATATTTTTATTTTTAATATAAACAAATACAAAAATATTAACTGGCGCCCGAGCAGGGACCATTCGTATAAAAAATTATTAAAATAATTAAATTGAGGAAAAAAAATCTGCAATAAAAAGCAAAGAAGTATCTAACACTAACGAGCAATAATAATTGGTGGTAACAAACCAACAATTGCTTCACCTAGTAACGAAACTAAGTATAACCGCTGTGACAGAAGGACGTGCCATTAGTAAGCTGTGTGCAACCATCAACGCTCATAAGCCAAAAACGAATCATACGACTCTTCCGCAAAATTACTAAGAAGACACACGAGTGGTTTCGAGTGTACTACCCCGGACCATACACTATAAAAATCTCTGAGGAAATTATAATCCGCAGATTTGGGAATAAATAGGACGTGCACACCCCATGCTATGAAAGTCCCCTATTTTTTTATGTGAGTAAAAACAATTTGCATAAAAGTGAAATTTTTTTTATAAATAAAAGGTTATAAAAACTTAATAAGAAATAAATTAATAAATTGAGAAATTTTACAAATAAAAATTAATTTAAATTTTTGAAAAAAATTAACAAAATAAAAGTTAAATTTAAATAATTAAAAATGTCTCAATTGGAGCAAATACTGTGGGAAGCCGGAGTAAAATCCGTCAAAACGCATCTGAAATGCGTCATTGGGATGCACATTCTCACCTATGAAGAAATGTACACCCTGCTAACCAGAATTGAAGCCATTCTCAATTCACGGCCGTTAATATCAGTATCAGACGCTGACGTTGAGGTGCTCACTCCAGCTCATTTTCTAATCAGCGAGCCTTATACATCGATATCAGAACAGGACATATCAAATAATCCGATTCCGTTACACTCAAACTGGATGCTAATACGACAGCTAAGCCAAGGGTTTTGGAAACGCTGGCATCGCGAATATATCACGTCGTTGCAACAACGACCCAAATGGAAAACGTCGCAGCGTAATGTTCAAGTTGGTGATGTCGTACTGATAAACGAACCAAATTCCCCAGCAGCAAAATGGAGTTTGGGTAAGATTGAAAAAGTAATCTCTGGCAGTGATGGTCATGTTCGAATCGTTCATGTAACGACGCAACGCGGAACCTATGAACGACCAATCCACAAGTTAGCTGTTTTACCATTAGCTGAAAGCGAGCTTTCCGGGTCGCCCGGGATGTTCAGGAATCACCCTGTTATTCCCTCACATTAAAATTATTTAAAAATAATAATATATAATTACTACTCAATAATTATAATGTAAAACGCACACGTATCAATTTAATAAAATTTGAGAATTTAACTATTGTTAAATTGTATTCTTACGCTTTTTTATTCAATAATTTTGGCGGTAATTACTACTACCAAATAAACAAACAATTATTGTAACGTTAATTATAATTGATAATTAGTCAATAAATTGATAAATTGATATGTGTGCGTAAATCTCTTAATCTTAATAATTATTTTGTACTTGTATAGAAAAAAAAACTGATGAGATTATTAATTGCATTTTTATCATTAGAACTTTACTTTTATGAAAAAGTCTCGAGTAGTTGGACGTGCAAAAAAAAATATATATAGTGAATTCGATTCGGGTAAAATTGTTACCAACTTAGTAATTTGTGTTTGAGAAAAGAAAATTAAAGTGTAAAATACTTAATGCCGTGTAAAATATTTAATTATTGGATAATATTAATAAATGCCGTGATATTCTTAGCCGTGAAATATTATTAGTTAATACCGCGAAAAACATTAAAAGTGCAATTAATAATATCAGCAGTTATTAAGTTAAATTAAAAAGAAAAAGTAAACTCTTGATTTGTAAACAGTACTGTACATTAAACTTAAAATTAAAAATTAAAATCAATACAGTCCACAATTTTAATTACATTTATTTTATATTATATTAGTGAAGTAAAAAAAATGGTTTTTGTATTAAAATTATAATCTTATATTAAAATCATAAGAAAATTAAGCAAAACAAATTAAAAGTGTACTTATTTTATTTCACCGGTCATTCAAAAGTTATTCCTTTTTTTCTAAATTCGAGTTATTCGCTAACAATATTACTTTTTTTTATTTTTTTATTGTTCAAATAATTCTAAAGCGTTTTGATGCGATATTATTTCATTATTGTATCGTTCTATTTGGAAATCTGATAAAAATTTATTTAATTCACATTCTAACTCAAACTTATAACTCCGACAATCTACAGATGCAAGTAGATAATATCCACAGCCTTCGTCCAAGACTGAGCCGCGTATGCTATCCACATCTTAATTTATTCGGGTACACTAAATTGAAAATTAGGTAATTTAAAACTATCACGTCCTAAATATTGCATATTTATTTTTAATATACAACTCTCAGATTTTTGTATTTCTTCAATTACCGGATTAAATTTTGATGGAAGCCAATATTTACAATTGCCTTCTAGTTCAGCTAATATACTTTTTCCAACATTTTTATATTTTAAGTCTAAAACTTTTAAATTTGTTATTTTATATATTTTTCCTATTTCCAAATCATCCGTTTTTAAAGTTTTAGATTCATTGGAGTTATAAACGTTTAACATTTGAACTATATTTGAATTCATTATTGCTTTAAAAATTGTTTTTACGGTTAAGAAATAGTTTTAGAGTGAATCCTATTTTAAAATGCGATTCCTTTTTATACAAATTTTTCTATAACATTCTTAGACCAGTAACAAAGAACTACAAGATATGAAAGGTACATGACCATGAACCGAGCTTTTATTTGTTTTGTCATCATAAAGTATGCACTTTTATGTTCTTCCAATAAAACTATCAAACAAGAATTTTTTTAATAATTTGTCCACCGGCAATTGATTTGACTCTGGATGATCACGATTATATTATAGATGTGACATCAAATCAAATAATTTATTGCCCGGAGATAATTCAATTATCGTATGATGAAGAGGGTGACGATGCAGTATATGGAGATGATTCAGTATATGACGATGGTGAAGACGATGCCGCATATGATGATGGTGAAGAAGATGAGGATGGTGAAGAAGAGCAGTAGATGAAGAAGATTTGGATGGTGAAGAAGATAGAGTAGATGAAGAAGATGAGGATGATGAAGATGATGCAGAAGAACACATTTTGTTCACCAGACGATAGAAATAAATTTAAATTTTTTCTTAATAATTGTACATAAATATAAAATATTAAATATTTCAAACAAATGCTTGTGATTTTATTAAAATATATAATACAAATATTAACTTTCAGGTAAAGTTCGATAGTTTAAAAAAATTAAATTCATACTTGTAAAATATATTTTTTATTACATATGTACTACAAATAAAAAAATTAAAATTGCAAATGAATTTTTTTTTATTATTTTTTACATGTAAATATAATCTTAATCCAGTATTTATAAGAAAATATTGATTTTAATTTCACAATTTTTAAGTTCAAGTTCAATATCAATATAAATAAAATCATAATTTACTTTTTGCAATTTTTGATAATGCAAATTAAAACAAGTTTTTCGGTTTATAAATTGAAATAAAATAATTTTTAATAAACTAAAGTTTTATATGGAGGACCGCAAAAGAGAATACAAGTAAATTTTATTTTATTAAAATTGAAAGTGAAACTTGTATTCGGATTATATGCCGTCGCAGAGAATTCGAAAAAGTTAATGTGCGGGATTTTTATTTCATTAAAATTGAAAGTGAAACTTATATTCGGATTATATTATAAAGTATATTTGCGTGAATTGTGTAAAAAATATATGTGGATATTGAGATCCACAAAATGAAAAAAAGATGTGTTGTGAAGATTTTATATTGAAAAGTATAGAGATTTTCTGGCTCAACTGAGACAATTTTAAATTTTCAAAAAACTTGATTATTTTGTAGTTTTGTATGGAAAAACTGTGGCAGAACATACATATCTATACTACTTACACCATAATTCTAGTTTATTGATTTTAGTATTAAATCTATTTTTGACAAATAGTATCAAATAAAATTTCTAAGTAAATTGTTGATTAGCTAAACTCTTTGCTTTTAAATATTTTCTTGTTTTTTATTTCTATTTTTGATTTTGAAAAATATAAAAATGCTTTAAGTAGATTGCTGGTTATTCAAACCTTTGTTTTTGATATATTTTTATTTCTTCAATAATTTTAAAATATAAAAATGTTTTTGATTTTTATTAGTTATTTAGTTTTACTTTTTGGCATTATTGTATATATTAATAAAAACTGTACAATCTAATGGGCTGAGTGCCTGATTGAATAATAAGTTACAAATAAATAAAAAAAAAATAAAGATACAAAATTAATTTTAAACTTAAATGGTGAAAAAAAATACATTATTCACTATAGAAATTTAAAACAATGTTTGGATAATGGACTGCAATTGAAAAAAATACATCGTGGTATTCAATTTACTCAAAAAGCTTTCAAGAAAAGTTTTATTGATATGAATACTAAATATCGTTCAGAAGCAAAAAATGAATTTCAAAAAAAATTTTCAAGAATATAAATAATAGTCTTTTTAGTAAATCTATTGAAAATTTATTTAAACGTAAAAATATAAAAATTGCAACTGAATGGGAAAGTAAAGGTAGACGATTGGGCGCAAGAGCTTTAATGGCAAAACCAAATTTTCACAGTTGTTCATATTTTAGTTGCAATTCAGTTAAATAGAGATATTTTAACGCTTAATAGACCGGTTTATTTAGGATTTACAGTACTGGATTTATCGAAATGGTTAATGTATGATTTTCATTACAATTACACCAAGGCGAAATTTGGAAATAATGTTGACATTAATTATAATGATACAGATAGTTTTGTTTATACTATAAAAACTGATGAGTTTTACAGTGACATAAAAAATGATTTAGTAGAACGATTTGATACCTCGAATTATGACAGAGATAATCCTTATAATTTTCCGTTAGTAAATAAAAAACAAGTTGGCTTTTTTAAAGACGAAAACGGAGGCAAAATTATGAGGGTTTACGTTCTAAAGTATACATGATTGATGTTTTCGATAAAAAATTAATAAAAAAGGCTAAAGGGTTAACAAAATGTGCTCTTAATAATATTTCACTGAATAATTTTAAAAATTGTTTATTGCAAAAAATTATATTACAGAAATATGAATGTTATTAGATCTAAGTTGCATACAATTTATACTCAAAATATAACTAAGTTAGTTTTAAGTTTTAATGATACAAAACGTTTTATTTTAGACGATAATATTACTACTTTGGTTTGGGGTCATTATAAGATAGATGTATAAGATATAATTATATCAGATAATGAATTTTAAAAATGTATAAGAAATATTTGTAATTATTAGTACATAAGCAATATGTATGAAGTATATAAACAATATTAATAAAAAAGTATAAATATGAGACATTACTTGAGCCAATCTTGCAAAGGGTTGTTAAAATTTTTTCTAGTTAGTATAGAGAAGTACGTAATTCTATTTTTTTTAAATGTCTCAAAAAGAAATTGTTGTTGATGAATTGCATAGACCTGCTAGGAAAAAATTTGTTCGTATGAGATACATACAAAAAGGTCTAAATGATGTTTGGCAAATTGATTTGGCTGATATGTCTGCAATAAAAAAATACAATAATAACTACAAGTATCTTCTGAAGCCGTTAAAAAATAAAACTGGCGATGAAGTTTCTCAAGCTATGGCTGATATATTTGCAGAAAATAATGTAATACCTAATAATATATATTCTGATATGGGAACTGAAGTTTTCAATACACATTTTAAGAATTTGATGAAAAAACATGGTATTAATCATTATACAAGCTTTACAATAATCAAAGCTGGAATTGCTGAACGTGCAATACGTACTCTGAAAAGTAAACTATATAAAATGTATAGTTTAGATGCAAATTACAATTGGGTACATATTTTGAAAAAAATTGTCTATCAGTACAATAATACATATCATCATACGATAAAAATGAAACCATCAAAAGTTGAAAAAAGACATGAAAAACTACTCTTAAATACTCTTTAAAACAGACCAAAAGTTTTGTGTTTTCGAGTATACATAGTGAGCGATTCTGTGAGAATATCAAAATATAAAGGCAAATTTGATAAAGGTTATTTACCAAATTGGACAGCTGAAATATTTAAAATTATTAAAGTTCAACTTACAAATCCTGTAACTTATACAATAGAAGATTACCAAAATCAAATTATAAAGGGAGGATTTTACGAATTCGAATTGCAAAAGGTTAAAAACAAAGATGTTTATTTAGTGGAAAAAATTATTCGAAAAAGAGGAGTTATGGTCTATGTCAAATGGTTAGGTTTTGATGAGAGTCATAATTCTTGGATACTAAAGAGCGAACTATTATAGTAAAAGTATGTTTTTTAAATAAATACCTTAGTTTTTCGAATTAATAATTTCGTAATATTTTAGAGCTAGAAATGGACTCATCAACTGAAAATAACATTCAAATAGAAGTCGAGCAACTAATCAAAACAACATTCAAAGGGATAATTTAAGTTTGAATTTGAACGACCTCCTTTATTTTGTAAACAAAAGTTGTGTTTATAAAAAACAAGTTGTTATAAAAACTAAAACATATGTTCATAAAAAACGTGTTGTTGATATATTTTTCTTTACAGAGTTTATTAACATTATCAAAGTTTATTAGCATTATTTTATAAATTCAAAAAAAAATATCTTATGCAATAACAAAAATTGTTTTCGTAATGTTAATAAATTGATTGAACTTGATTTTTATAATTCCAGGTTATCAAACTTATTAACCCTATTTTTTTTCATGTAAAAAACTTATGCACTAAGAAAAAAAATTTAAATAACAAAAAAGTTTTTTAAAAATACTTTCCCTTAAAGAAATATTCAACTAAAAAGAAATAAACAAGCAAATAATAGCACATCAATGTACTTTCCCGTTGAGTTTTAGCCACTGTCAGCAATAGTAAGGGTAAGCAGGCCTCCTTATAAATGGCATTAATTCTGATAAGGTCTACTTTCCCTTACTATTTTGGGCTCTAACATGAAGATGTATTCTTCAATACCTTTTATTTGATACCTCTCATGCCTTTTTGCATTATGGGTCCCACAAGATCCGGAGTACCTCGCGGAGTACTAAACAAGATGTCCTCTTCAAGACATTTCATTTGATACATTTGATGAGCTCCACATTGCCCGGATTTGAGCCCGACATGACCCACGGCGCCCCCTTCCCCCTCATCAAAAAGGCCCTAAATTTATATGGTGCCAAGCATTTGATGACACGAGCTCAACTTTCAAATTGGAGCTCAATCGGTCAAGCCAACTCAATGAGTTACATCTCATTGAACGGTAGTCCGGGGGGCGCCGTGGGTCATGTCGGGCCCAAAACGGTGGCAATGTTGGGCTCCATAATACAAAAAATCATGTGGGGTATCAAATGAAAGGTCTTGACGAGTACATCTCATTGAACGGTAGTCCGGGGGGCGCCGTGGGTCATGTCGGTCCCAAAACGGGGGCAATGTTGGGCTCCATAATAAAAAAATCATGTGGGGTATCAAATGAAAGGTCTTGAAGAGTACATCTCAATGGGGGTAGTCGGGGGCCGACGAGGGTTATGCCGGGGCCCAAAACGGGGGCCATGTTGGACCCCATATTACAAAAAAAGTTTGTATGTGTACATTTCAGTGTAAATCTCAATGTGGTGTATTTCTGGGGGCGCCGTGTGTCATGTAGGGCTAAAACGGGGGCAATGTTGGGCCCAATCTTACAAAAACCATGTGGGGTATCAAATGAAAGGTCTTCAACAGTACATCTCAATGGGTAGTAACCCGGAGGGCGTCATGAGTCATCTCGGGCTCAAAACGGGGGCACTGTGGGGCCCCATCATACAAAAAATCATGTGCGGCATCAAATGAAAGGTCTTGAAGAGTACATCTCAATGAGGGTAGTCCGTGGGGCACATTCGATTATACGGGGGCCCAAAAGTGGGTCATGTGGGCCCATTATACAATAAATGAAAGGTCTTGAATAGTATATTTAAATGGGCGTAGTCCGTAAAGGCACACTGGGTTACACGAGGTTCCAAAAGGGGGTCATGTGGGTCAACAAGTTCGTGCAGGGTACATCTCGTTTCGTAGTGCGTGGGTCAAGTGGGCCCAAAATCTGTTCCGAGAGGTACTCTGGGTCTTGTGAGGCCCATAATGCAAAAAGACATGAGAGGTATCAAATAAAAGGTATTGAAAAATACATCTCGTTGCGCAGTCCGTGGAGCTTCATAATTCATGTTAGGGCCCAAAACCTGTGTCATGTGGGGGCCCATCATAAAAAAATCAGGTGGGGCATCAAATAAAAGGTCTTGAAGCGTAGTCCAAGCAGTACCCTGGGTCATGTGGAGCCGATTATACAAAAAACATCAGCCACATGTGGAATTCCAAATCGTGGGCCATGAGTAGCTCAAACAAATCATTCCCAAGTTGTCAAAGTATTTAAATATTTTTAGTCGGTGAAATGAATAAATATTTGACCGACATAAAAGTGTAAAAATAAAAAATATAAATAAAAAAGTTTCTTAAAAATACTTTCCCTTTGAAATATTCAACTAAAAAGTAATAAACAAGCAAATAATACCACATCAATGTACGTTCCCGTTGAAATTGAGCAACTGTCAACAATAGTAAGGGAAAGGTAGACCTCTTTATAAATGGCATTAATTCTGATAAGGTCTATTTTATTTTATTTTTGTAAGAAGAATAGTAATTGAAAATAAAGTTAAGTTTTGTTTAATTAATGAACATTTTTCGTGTGTTTTTATTTTCGAATAATATTATTATATTTTCCTGGAATAATAACCTTGGAAGGAAAAAAAATTAATAAAATCAAACAGGGACACATTTTTTACCTATATTTACCATATAATTTTTTATCTTTCCTATGTATAGTACATTGAAAATACTACTAAAAAATACTATACACGTATAGGAACTCCCATTGTTTTAGACTAGCTCATAGTTCTACATGAGGCGATTTTGAGGGAAATGTGCTTTTGACAAACCCGGGGTTTGTTTATCGTATTTTTATTATTCACTTTATTAAATTATTTTATTAAATTTGTATCATAATTTTCCCGAAATTTATTATTATGTGCCAGATTATATTTTATTTATTATTGTTTTCTATTATGCCCTAATTTAATCACCGCAAAACAGTCACAACTTTCCACAAAAATTATGCGTAATTGTTGACCTTATTTTTAATGATTAAATTCCTACAACAATTTTTTTGTTAATTAATTTTATTAAATTACTCACGAAATTTTTCCTTTTTATGATCTTGCTGACTTTTTATGATCTTGCTGAAAATGAAAGAGGACGATGATTCTGCGCATCGCTCTTTTATAGCTTAAAATCCTGCGAATTCTGTCAGGGCTATGTAATTTTTTCCGACTTTACATAACTTTAAAATTATATAAATTGACCATAATTAAAATTTCTCCTTTTTTATAATAGTTACGCGTTAATTGCATATAATATTTTGCTTTAATTTATATACGATTTCCATTTTTTAGGTTATAATATACATTTATTAATGTAAATTTTTCCAAAAAATTGTAAATTATGTGCGCCATAATTTTCTGAGCAATTTCCATAATTTACTCACCCTTAACTTGAGCACAAAAATTCGTGTGTACACCCCTTAAATTCGTTGCGGGCCACACTTACTCGAAATTTCTATAGTTATCCCTTTTTCTCACATTGTCTCACTCCCACTCATACAAGTTTCTAATCTAACTTAAAACGCTTAATTTCGAGCGCTTAATTTTAATTAATTTTGTTAAAATCGCGAGAAAATTTTTTACAGTGTACATGGCTTGTCATGTCACACAATATAAAGTTTCGTCGTATATTTGTATAGTTTTTTCTCGGTTGACAGATAAAATGCCGGCATTTCATCTTATTATTTTTGTGCTAAATTATTTAAATATATCAAAGTAAGTACATTTATTATTATTATTAATCAATCCCTAAATCAAATAATGTATTTGGTTTATGGATTTCTATATTTTATTTGTTCCTAAACTTGTATGGACAAAATCTAATATTTTTCCCCTTTTCATTTCAGGTTAGAACATATTGGAATTTTATCCAATATTCTAATAGGATTGGATCCAATTGCTGTTCAATCAATTGTTTAGGTAAGTTTTTATATATTTATACTATTTTTTAGGTGAAAAAGGCATCAATAAATTGTTAAAAAGCCATATAAATTTCATGTATTGTTGTTGTTGCTTTTTTCTCCATACAAAATGTAAACAAATATTCCATACTAATTTTTTTTTATATATTTTCAGGTTTATTGGACATTTTATTGTAAGTAAAACTACCAATAATAAATATTTTTACTAAATTTCTTTATTTTTTAGATAAACCTGGAAAGTTTTCACCCATTTGATAAAAGTAAATTCATTTTTTATAGTAATCAATATTACTAATCTAAATTTTATTTTTATTTTAGGATTGGTTCAGCTGGTGGCTGAACATTCTCCCCCCTGTTTAACGAATAGTTGAAACTATTCAACCCTGTTGAACCAAACTTTACTGTTGTATTATTTTCAATAAAACAAAAAATATTTAAATTTTCAATTCATTTAATTCATTTTTTTTAACTCTCAATTCATTTAATTCATTTTATTTTTTTTAAAATATAAATTTAATTAATGTGCATTATTATTGTTTACATCAATTGTGTTATTTTTTGCCTTCTGCGTGGCGAGTGTCCGTCGAGGGCCCTTGCGTCGATGAATATGAAATATTATTTTCCCATCTTGTCGTACTCGGACCCTCACAGAGAATCGATCAGGCAGATTGACAACACATGCCCTTTTTGATCATTTTATCTTTTCAAAATCGATTATGCAATATTATTGTGATATTAATGCAACCTGTGACGCTAACGGATAGTTACTTCCTTCATCTATAGCTAATTGTTGTAATGTTTTATTAGCTAAATAAGGTGCGGCTGAAGTTCCAAAAGTAACTGTTTTTAATTGACAATCAATATCCATATTTGTTGCATTATACATGAAGAAATAATAGATTATAATATAACTATTGAAATGTTACCTTATATAAAAAATGTACGATACGATTTCCATTTTTTAGGTTATAATATACATTTATTAATGTAAATTTTTCCAAAAAATTGTAAATTATGTGCGCCATAATTTTCTGAGCAATTTCCATAATTTACTCACCCTTAACTTGAGCACAAAAATTCGTGTGTACACCCCTTAAATTCGTTGCGGGCCACACTTACTCGAAATTTCTATAGTTATCCCTTTTTCTCACATTGTCTCACTCCCACTCATACAAGTTTCTAATCTAACTTAAAACGCTTAATTTCGAGCGCTTAATTTTAATTAATTTTGTTAAAATCGCGAGAAAATTTTTTACAGTGTACATGGCTTGTCATGTCACACAATATAAAGTTTCGTCGTATATTTGTATAGTTTTTTCTCGGTTGACAGATAAAATGCCGGCATTTCATCTTATTATTTTTGTGCTAAATTATTTAAATATATCAAAGTAAGTACATTTATTATTATTATTAATCAATCCCTAAATCAAATAATGTATTTGGTTTATGGATTTCTATATTTTATTTGTTCCTAAACTTGTATGGACAAAATCTAATATTTTTCCCCTTTTCATTTCAGGTTAGAACATATTGGAATTTTATCCAATATTCTAATAGGATTGGATCCAATTGCTGTTCAATCAATTGTTTAGGTAAGTTTTTATATATTTATACTATTTTTTAGGTGAAAAAGGCATCAATAAATTGTTAAAAAGCCATATAAATTTCATGTATTGTTGTTGTTGCTTTTTTCTCCATACAAAATGTAAACAAATATTCCATACTAATTTTTTTTTATATATTTTCAGGTTTATTGGACATTTTATTGTAAGTAAAACTACCAATAATAAATATTTTTACTAAATTTCTTTATTTTTTAGATAAACCTGGAAAGTTTTCACCCATTTGATAAAAGTAAATTCATTTTTTATAGTAATCAATATTACTAATCTAAATTTTATTTTTATTTTAGGATTGGTTCAGCTGGTGGCTGAACATTCTCCCCCCTGTTGAACGAATAGTTGAAACTATTCAACCCTGTTGAACCAAACTTTACTGTTGTATTATTTTCAATAAAACAAAAAATATTTAAATTTTCAATTCATTTAATTCATTTTTTTTAACTCTCAATTCATTTAATTCATTTTATTTTTTTTTAAATATAAATTTAATTAATGTGCATTATTATTGTTTACATCAATTGTGTTATTTTTTGCCTTCTGCGTGGCGAGTGTCCGTCGAGGGCCCTTGCGTCGATGAATATGAAATATTATTTTCCCATCTTGTCGTACTCGGACCCTCACAGAGAATCGATCAGGCAGATTGACAACACATGCCCTTTTTGATCATTTTATCTTTTCAAAATCGATTATGCAATATTATTGTGATATTAATGCAACCTGTGACGCTAACGGATAGTTACTTCCTTTATCTATAGCTAATTGTTGTAATGTTTTAATAGCTAAATAAGGTGCGGCTGAAGTTCCAAAAGTAACTGTTTTTAATTGACAATCAATATCCATATTTGTTGCATTATACATGAAGAAATAATAGATTATAATATAACTATTGAAATGTTACCTTATATAAAAAATGTTGTACTTTTCAAAAAAGATTTAATTATTTTTGTATTATCTATTCCTATGTTTGTAAAAGAATTTTATTATAGAGCTATTATTGAAAAAATTCCAAATAAAAATAATTCATTAGAATTAGATGTAAGTGTTAATAAAATCATAATTTGTAAACAAAATATTTTTGTAAATTTAGAAAAAAACGATATACAAAAAGAAGAATTAGTATCTTATAAAGATAAATGTATTTCAAATTTATTAAATGATAAAAAAATGAAATGTAATTATCGTAAAAATTTAACAAAAGAAATTAAACCTATTTTAGAAAATATTGTAATTACCAAAAATCTGAATGAGACATTGTTAATAAATAATTGTGGGCAACAATATAACTTCAAAATTAAAGGAAATAATATAATAAAATTTACAAATTGCAAAATTTCAATTGACTCATTTATGCAAGAAAATTATCTACATGAATATTATAGCTATATTTTACCAGAAGTAGATCAGAATATAACCATAGAACATATTACGAATGAATTCCGATTAGATGACCTATATTTCAAGCATATAGAAAATACAAAACATATTGAAGAAATAACATCTAGTAGTTCATGGAGATGGTATAAAAGTTTAACATCGAATCTGACTATAATTACAATAATAATACTTATTTGCCTTTACCTGTTTTTGCGAACGAAAATGGGAAAATCAAAGGTAAAAATTCAATTTAACAGTAATCAACAGGAGTCGATACCTATGGAGGGAGGTGTTACTTCTCTACCAGAACGATCACCATTCCCATAACATTCTTCTAATGCACATGCCGGATGCAACCCTATACCTGTTTTTATTAAAATAAAGTAATTAATTTTTCCCACAATAAAATTATTAAACACAAAAACAACTATTAAGCTAATTTTGATAAACAAGCATTTTTTTGAATTTATTTTGATTCCCACAAAATTAAATAGAAGATATTAAATAGAATTGTAATTTAAGTAAACATGTTTTTTTTTTAATAATACAATTTAATTAAAGAAGTGAATTAAAATAATAAAAATAATTCAGTTTGGAATAAGCTCCGGTAATGAAAAGAAGTTTTTTAAACTACAAAGATAAGAAATAATTTTGTATTAAGAACATTTTATTTTTGTAAGAAGAATAGTAATTGAAAATAAAGTTAAGTTTTGTTTAATTAATGAACATTTTTCGTGTGTTTTTATTTTCGAATAATATTATTATATTTTCCTGGAATAATAACCTTGGAAGGAAAAAAAATTAATAAAATCAAACAGGGACACATTTTTTACCTATATTTACCATATAATTTTTTATCTTTCCTATGTATAGTACATTGAAAATACTACTAAAAAATACTATACACGTATAGGAACTCCCATTGTTTTAGACTAGCTCATAGTTCTACATGAGGCGATTTTGAGGGAAATGTGCTTTTGACAAACCCGGGGTTTGTTTATCGTATTTTTATTATTCACTTTATTAAATTATTTTATTAAATTTGTATCATAATTTTCCCGAAATTTATTATTATGTGCCAGATTATATTTTATTTATTATTGTTTTCTATTATGCCCTAATTTAATCACCGCAAAACAGTCACAACTTTCCACAAAAATTATGCGTAATTGTTGACCTTATTTTTAATGATTAAATTCCTACAACAAATTTTTTGTTAATTAATTTTATTAAATTACTCACGAAATTTTTCCTTTTTATGATCTTGCTGACTTTTTATGATCTTGCTGAAAATGAAAGAGGACGATGATTCTGCGCATTGCTCTTTTATAGCTCAAAATCCTGCGAATTCTGTCAGGGCTATGTAATTTTTCCCGACTTTACATAACTTTAAAATTATATTAATTGACCATAATTAAAATTTCTCCTTTTTTATAATAGTTACGCGTTAATTGCATATAATATTTTGCTTTAATTTATATACGATTTCCATTTTTTAGGTTATAATATACATTTATTAATGTAAATTTTTCCAAAAAATTGTAAATTATGTGCGCCATAATTTTCTGAGCAATTTCCATAATTTACTCACCCTTAACTTGAGCACAAAAATTCGTGTGTACACCCCTTAAATTCGTTGCGGGCCACACTTACTCGAAATTTCTATAGTTATCCCTTTTTCTCACATTGTCTCACTCCCACTCATACAAGTTTCTAATCTAACTTAAAACGCTTAATTTCTAGCGCTTAATTTTAATTAATTTTGTTAAAATCGCGAGAAAATTTTTTACAGTGTACATGGCTTGTCATGTCACACAATATAAAGTTTCGTCGTATATTTGTATAGTTTTTTCTCGGTTGACAGATAAAATGCCGGCATTTCATCTTATTATTTTTGTGCTAAATTATTTAAATATATCAAAGTAAGTACATTTATTATTATTATTAATCAATCCCTAAATCAAATAATGTATTTGGTTTATGGATTTCTATATTTTATTTGTTCCTAAACTTGTATGGACAAAATCTAATATTTTTCCCCTTTTCATTTCAGGTTAGAACATATTGGAATTTTATCCAATATTCTAATAGGATTGGATCCAATTGCTGTTCAATCAATTGTTTAGGTAAGTTTTTATATATTTATACTATTTTTTAGGTGAAAAAGGCATCAATAAATTGTTAAAAAGCCATATAAATTTCATGTATTGTTGTTGTTGCTTTTTTCTCCATACAAAATGTAAACAAATATTCCATACTAATTTTTTTTTATATATTTTCAGGTTTATTGGACATTTTATTGTAAGTAAAACTACCAATAATAAATATTTTTACTAAATTTCTTTATTTTTTAGATAAACCTGGAAAGTTTTCACCCATTTGATAAAAGTAAATTCATTTTTTATAGTAATAAATATTACTAATCTAAATTTTATTTTTATTTTAGGATTGGTTCAGCTGGTGGCTGAACATTCTCCCCCCTGTTGAACGAATAGTTGAAACTATTCAACCCTGTTGAACCAAACTTTACTGTTGTATTATTTTCAATAAAACAAAAAATATTTAAATTTTCAATTCATTTAATTCATTTTTTTTAACTCTCAATTCATTTAATTCATTTTATTTTTTTTTAAATATAAATTTGATTAATGTGCATTATTATTGTTTACATCAATTGTGTTATTTTTTGCCTTCTGCGTGGCGAGTGTCCGTCGAGGGCCCTTGCGTCGATGAATATGAAATATTATTTTCCCATCTTGTCGTACTCGGACCCTCACAGAGAATCGATCAGGCAGATTGACAACACATGCCCTTTTTGATCATTTTATCTTTTCAAAATCGATTATGCAATATTATTGTGATATTAATGCAACCTGTGACGCTAACGGATAGTTACTTCCTTTATCTATAGCTAATTGTTGTAATGTTTTAATAGCTAAATAAGGTGCGGCTGAAGTTCCAAAAGTAACTGTTTTTAATTGACAATCAATATCCATATTTGTTGCATTATACATGAAGAAATAATAGATTATAATATAACTATTGAAATGTTACCTTATATAAAAAATGTACGATACGATTTCCATTTTTTAGGTTATAATATACATTTATTAATGTAAATTTTTCCAAAAAATTGTAAATTATGTGCGCCATAATTTTCTGAGCAATTTCCATAATTTACTCACCCTTAACTTGAGCACAAAAATTCGTGTGTACACCCCTTAAATTCGTTGCGGGCCACACTTACTCGAAATTTCTATAGTTATCCCTTTTTCTCACATTGTCTCACTCCCACTCATACAAGTTTCTAATCTAACTTAAAACGCTTAATTTCTAGCGCTTAATTTTAATTAATTTTGTTAAAATCGCGAGAAAATTTTTTACAGTGTACATGGCTTGTCATGTCACACAATATAAAGTTTCGTCGTATATTTGTATAGTTTTTTCTCGGTTGACAGATAAAATGCCGGCATTTCATCTTATTATTTTTGTGCTAAATTATTTAAATATATCAAAGTAAGTACATTTATTATTATTATTAATCAATCCCTAAATCAAATAATGTATTTGGTTTATGGATTTCTATATTTTATTTGTTCCTAAACTTGTATGGACAAAATCTAATATTTTTCCCCTTTTCATTTCAGGTTAGAACATATTGGAATTTTATCCAATATTCTAATAGGATTGGATCCAATTGCTGTTCAATCAATTGTTTAGGTAAGTTTTTATATATTTATACTATTTTTTAGGTGAAAAAGGCATCAATAAATTGTTAAAAAGCCATATAAATTTCATGTATTGTTGTTGTTGCTTTTTTCTCCATACAAAATGTAAACAAATATTCCATACTAATTTTTTTTTATATATTTTCAGGTTTATTGGACATTTTATTGTAAGTAAAACTACCAATAATAAATATATTTACTAAATTTCTTTATTTTTTAGATAAACCTGGAAAGTTTTCACCCATTTGATAAAAGTAAATTCATTTTTTATAGTAATCAATATTACTAATCTAAATTTTATTTTTATTTTAGGATTGGTTCAGCTGGTGGCTGAACATTCTCCCCCCTGTTGAACGAATAGTTGAAACTATTCAACCCTGTTGAACCAAACTTTACTGTTGTATTATTTTCAATAAAACAAAAAATATTTAAATTTTCAATTCATTTAATTCATTTTTTTTTAACTCTCAATTCATTTAATTCATTTTATTTTTTTTTAAATATAAATTTAATTAATGTGCATTATTATTGTTTACATCAATTGTGTTATTTTTTGCCTTCTGCGTGGCGAGTGTCCGTCGAGGGCCCTTGCGTCGATGAATATGAAATATTATTTTCCCATCTTGTCGTACTCGGACCCTCACAGAGAATCGATCAGGCAGATTGACAACACATGCCCTTTTTGATCATTTTATCTTTTCAAAATCGATTATGCAATATTATTGTGATATTAATGCAACCTGTGACGCTAACGGATAGTTACTTCCTTTATCTATAGCTAATTGTTGTAATGTTTTAATAGCTAAATAAGGTGCGGCTGAAGTTCCAAAAGTAACTGTTTTTAATTGACAATCAATATCCATATTTGTTGCATTATACATGAAGAAATAATAGATTATAATATAACTATTGAAATGTTACCTTATATAAAAAATGTTGTACTTTTCAAAAAAGATTTAATTATTTTTGTATTATCTATTCCTATGTTTGTAAAAGAATTTTATTATAGAGCTATTATTGAAAAAATTCCAAATAAAAATAATTCATTAGAATTAGATGTAAGTGTTAATAAAATCATAATTTGTAAACAAAATATTTTTGTAAATTTAGAAAAAAACGATATACAAAAAGAAGAATTAGTATCTTATAAAGATAAATGTATTTCAAATTTATTAAATGATAAAAAAATGAAATGTAATTATCGTAAAAATTTAACAAAAGAAATTAAACCTATTTTAGAAAATATTGTAATTACCAAAAATCTGAATGAGACATTGTTAATAAATAATTGTGGGCAACAATATAACTTCAAAATTAAAGGAAATAATATAATAAAATTTACAAATTGCAAAATTTCAATTGACTCATTTATGCAAGAAAATTATCTACATGAATATTATAGCTATATTTTACCAGAAGTAGATCAGAATATAACCATAGAACAGATTACGAATGAATTCCGATTAGATGACCTATATTTCAAGCATATAGAAAATACAAAACATATTGAAGAAATAACATCTAGTAGTTCATGGAGATGGTATAAAAGTTTAACATCGAATCTGACTATAATTACAATAATAATACTTATTTGCCTTTACCTGTTTTTGCGAACGAAAATGGGAAAATCAAAGGTAAAAATTCAATTTAACAGTAATCAACAGGAGTCGATACCTATGGAGGGAGGTGTTACTTCTCTACCAGAACGATCACCATTCCCATAACATTCTTCTAATGCACATGCCGGATGCAACCCTATACCTGTTTTTATTAAAATAAAGTAATTAATTTTTCCCACAATAAAATTATTAAACACAAAAACAACTATTAAGCTAATTTTGATAAACAAGCATTTTTTTGAATTTATTTTGATTCCCACAAAATTAAATAGAAGATATTAAATAGAATTGTAATTTAAGTAAACATGTTTTTTTTTTAATAATACAATTTAATTAAAGAAGTGAATTAAAATAATAAAAATAATTCAGTTTGGAATAAGCTCCGGTAATGAAAAGAAGTTTTTTAAACTACAAAGATAAGAAATAATTTTGTATTAAGAACATTTTATTTTTGTAAGAAGAATAGTAATTGAAAATAAAGTTAAGTTTTGTTTAATTAATGAACATTTTTCGTGTGTTTTTATTTTCGAATAATATTATTATATTTTCCTGGAATAATAACCTTGGAAGGAAAAAAAATTAATAAAATCAAACAGGGACACATTTTTTACCTATATTTACCATATAATTTTTTATCTTTCCTATGTATAGTACATTGAAAATACTACTAAAAAATACTATACACGTATAGGAACTCCCATTGTTTTAGACTAGCTCATAGTTCTACATGAGGCGATTTTGAGGGAAATGTGCTTTTGACAAACCCGGGGTTTGTTTATCGTATTTTTATTATTCACTTTATTAAATTATTTTATTAAATTTGTATCATAATTTTCCCGAAATTTATTATTATGTGCCAGATTATATTTTATTTATTATTGTTTTCTATTATGCCCTAATTTAATCACCGCAAAACAGTCACAACTTTCCACAAAAATTATGCGTAATTGTTGACCTTATTTTTAATGATTAAATTCCTACAACAAATTTTTTGTTAATTAATTTTATTAAATTACTCACGAAATTTTTCCTTTTTATGATCTTGCTGACTTTTTATGATCTTGCTGAAAATGAAAGAGGACGATGATTCTGCGCATCGCTCTTTTATAGCTCAAAATCCTGCGAATTCTGTCAGGGCTATGTAATTTTTCCCGACTTTACATAACTTTAAAATTATATAAATTGACCATAATTAAAATTTCTCCTTTTTTATAATAGTTACGCGTTAATTGCATATAATATTTTGCTTTAATTTATATACGATTTCCATTTTTTAGGTTATAATATACATTTATTAATGTAAATTTTTCCAAAAAATTGTAAATTATGTGCGCCATAATTTTCTGAGCAATTTCCATAATTTACTCACCCTTAACTTGAGCACAAAAATTCGTGTGTACACCCCTTAAATTCGTTGCGGGCCACACTTACTCGAAATTTCTATAGTTATCCCTTTTTCTCACATTGTCTCACTCCCACTCATACAAGTTTCTAATCTAACTTAAAACGCTTAATTTCTAGCGCTTAATTTTAATTAATTTTGTTAAAATCGCGAGAAAATTTTTTACAGTGTACATGGCTTGTCATGTCACACAATATAAAGTTTCGTCGTATATTTGTATAGTTTTTTCTCGGTTGACAGATAAAATGCCGGCATTTCATCTTATTATTTTTGTGCTAAATTATTTAAATATATCAAAGTAAGTACATTTATTATTATTATTAATCAATCCCTAAATCAAATAATGTATTTGGTTTATGGATTTCTATATTTTATTTGTTCCTAAACTTGTATGGACAAAATCTAATATTTTTCCCCTTTTCATTTCAGGTTAGAACATATTGGAATTTTATCCAATATTCTAATAGGATTGGATCCAATTGCTGTTCAATCAATTGTTTAGGTAAGTTTTTATATATTTATACTATTTTTTAGGTGAAAAAGGCATCAATAAATTGTTAAAAAGCCATATAAATTTCATGTATTGTTGTTGTTGCTTTTTTCTCCATACAAAATGTAAACAAATATTCCATACTAATTTTTTTTTATATATTTTCAGGTTTATTGGACATTTTATTGTAAGTAAAACTACCAATAATAAATATATTTACTAAATTTCTTTATTTTTTAGATAAACCTGGAAAGTTTTCACCCATTTGATAAAAGTAAATTCATTTTTTATAGTAATCAATATTACTAATCTAAATTTTATTTTTATTTTAGGATTGGTTCAGCTGGTGGCTGAACATTCTCCCCCCTGTTGAACGAATAGTTGAAACTATTCAACCCTGTTGAACCAAACTTTACTGTTGTATTATTTTCAATAAAACAAAAAATATTTAAATTTTCAATTCATTTAATTCATTTTTTTTTAACTCTCAATTCATTTAATTCATTTTATTTTTTTTTAAATATAAATTTAATTAATGTGCATTATTATTGTTTACATCAATTGTGTTATTTTTTGCCTTCTGCGTGGCGAGTGTCCGTCGAGGGCCCTTGCGTCGATGAATATGAAATATTATTTTCCCATCTTGTCGTACTCGGACCCTCACAGAGAATCGATCAGGCAGATTGACAACACATGCCCTTTTTGATCATTTTATCTTTTCAAAATCGATTATGCAATATTATTGTGATATTAATGCAACCTGTGACGCTAACGGATAGTTACTTCCTTCATCTATAGCTAATTGTTGTAATGTTTTATTAGCTAAATAAGGTGCGGCTGAAGTTCCAAAAGTAACTGTTTTTAATTGACAATCAATATCCATATTTGTTGCATTATCCCTCCACAGTATTCTTTGATATTTTCTTTGATCTGGTGCTATTTGTATCATTCGATACATTTTCTCAATATCCGCTGTTATAGCGATTTTATGTTTTCTGCACTTCATTAATGTAGAGAATAGTGTAGGTTGTATTGTTGGGCCAATAAGCATTTGTTCGTTTAACGATTTACCATTAGTTGTTTTTGCAGAGGTATCAAATACAACGAGCAGCTTTGTAGTGGTGCTCTCCTTAAATACAGCATGATGAGGTATATAATAATGATCCTCTTCATTATCTTGTGTCACTTGCTCCATGTGATCCAATTCTAAATATTCATCTAAACATTTTCTATATTCTGCTTCTAATGCTGCATTTGCTTTAAATTTATTTTTCAAATTTTCAAATCGCTTATATGCTCTCATTCTAGATGATCCCAATTCTGGATCATGGCCACCTATAAATCGAAGCCGTAATTGATATTGCCCATTATCAAGTCTGATATGTGTTTCCTTATAAATTTTTTCACATTCCTGATCTTCAGGCTTCAAAATTGTTGTTGTGGGAATTTCTTCTATTTCACAAAATTGTTTCAGTTGATGACATATTTCATCATTTGGCCTTTTAATTGCCGTGAATGCCTGTACTTGGTCATTCGATATTCCTAGACTAGCTCCAAGCAATACCCATCCTAATGTTGTTTCTATAGCAACTGTGCCTCCTTTGGTTCTTTAAATAATCCTCCTTGTAGGATTTCAGCTAGTACTGCTGCTCCGAGCAATATGTCAATACCTCCACGTATATGATAAGTGGGATCTGCAAGGCTCACATGCTTTAGATGCTCCCACTGTCCTTGGACCGTTTCAGGTGAAGGTAGCATATCTGTTATTCTTTTAATAACCAGCATCGTTACTTCCACCCCATGTACTTTATTTTTATGATTATGTAATCGTACTTTAACTATCTTATTTGAAACAGCTGCCTGACTTGCATTCAGACCCGTGATTTCAACTTTGGTTGACTTTCCTTGTACTCCTAGTTTCTTACAGCTAGCTTCCGTAATAAATGATAACTGCGAACCTGACTCAAAAAACCAGCGTAGAGTAATCCATCAACCATTTCGATCCTTTACTTTTATTAGTGCTGTTGCTAACAACGCATTCTGTTGCCTTAACGGTTTCCCCCTTCGCATTTGAATGTTCAACTTTATTTAAAGTTGTGAACCCTTGGAGTTCCTTGGTCACTTCGTGACCGCAATGTAAAGCTACATGCAACAAGCTATGATGTTTATTATGACAGCTCTTACACATATTCTTATTGTTGCATTTGCTAGCAACAGTTAAAACATCTCTTGCTTTCATCTATACATGTTCTCCTTTGCTTGGGGCTCATTTGTAAATACTTATGGCATGTTCCTACATATTGTGCGCTATCACATGCTGGACATCTTGTATTAGTAACAATGTGATATGTCTTCGTAGTTGTTGGTGTCGCATTCTTCATTGATGTTGATTGCGACACAGATTCTAGAATTTTAAATCTTGTATTTAAGAATTTGTTAAATTGTTCTAAAGAGGGTAAGTCCTGTGAATCACCTAGCTCCTCTTCCCATAACCTTAACGTAACGAAAGGTAGTTTTTGAACTAATAAATATATTATTAGTGTATCCCAGCTGGATACAACCACATTGAGCGAATTCAATTGTTGCTCACAATCCTCCGTGGTTTCAATTAATTGTCTCAATGCTCTTCATTTTCAATCGTGATTTTCAGTTGATTAACTAAAATCTTAATTTGAGTATTTACTAATAACCGCTTGTTTTCGTAACGGTTCTTCAACTTTGTCCAAGCTGGCTCATAGTCATCATCTGTAACTGGTATATCCTTTAGCAGCCTCTCTGCTTCACCAGTTAAACATCCCTTTAAATATTGCAGCTTTTGCACAGCTTGTAATTGTGGATTCGTATGAATCATGGACTTGAACAAATCGTGAAAGGATCTCCATCCATTATAATCTCCATTGAATGTTGGTAGCGATATTCGTGGTAGTTGTATTTGAGCATATGCGTAATTGTTCAACATTGTTGTTGATCCTGTTGCTGTTTGCTCCTGCTGTATACTAGGCTCTTGTTTTCATTTTAAATTATCTTTTAGTTCTCCTACATATTCTGAGAATACTAATTCTAAATCAGACTACATATCTTCTGTTATATATGAATCTGCACATTCTTCACCAGATTCTGCGATATTTTGTCGAAGCTCCGTATCATTATCATTATATTCTTTCCATAATTGTAGTAACTCGCAAATTTTATTTTCGTAAAATCCGACGTTCCTTTTTTCTAATTTAGTTTTTTTTCCATTTGTGATTAACTTCTCAATTTTTTCTCCCAGAATCCTTTGCTTAACTAAAGCCTTTTTCAAATTTGATGCCATATTGGAATAAAACCAATTTATTCCCTTTCCTAAATTTCTAAATTGCACCCAAATTATGAAAAATGAAACTTATCGTTGCTACCACAAATTTTACTTAATTATTACTAGTTAAATTGCCAATTTTCCACAAACCAATCTATTTTTTAAACAAAAAAGGATTTAATAGATCGAGGAAGGATCGGACTAATCAAATCCGGTTCGAAGGACCAAAATGTTAAATTAAATTAAAAAATTAACGTCTCCTTGAACTTATAAAATTAAAAAGATATGATTGAGTTTTCGATTCAATATAATTTATTAAATCCTTAAAAATTAAGTTATAATATCACAATAATATTAAAAAATTTTTAATATATTATTTCACAATATAATTAAAATAAAATTATTAAAATTCAAATACAATTAAATTACAATTTAATTTATACAATAAAATTACTAAAGTTTAACAATTGTTTTATAATTAATAATTTCAAAATTCAATTTAGTCTTAATTAAGTTTTAATTCAAAAAGTTGCCGTACACGATTCTTAATATTACCGCTTCATACGATTTGCTGCCTTTTGTTGATAGGGATGACAATTGATTTCAATTGTGTTGATGTAATAACTTAACTGTGTTGCCTAGTGCAACCGGTGTGTTTTTAGAAAAATTAAATTTTAAGTAAACGCGAAATTTAGAAAAATTAAATTTTAAGTAAAACGCGAACTTCAAAATGTCGACCGTGATTGGCAATTTAACCTTCTTGTAATAATTTAAAAAAAAAAAAATTTTAACAAAAAAACAAAATAAATATAATTATTAAAATTGTTAGTACATTGACTTATTTTTATTATTCACTTTATTAAATTATTTTATTAAATTTGGATTATAATTTTCCCGAAATTTATTATTATGTGCCAGATTATTTTTTATTTATTATTGTTTTCTATTATTCCCTAATTTAATCACCGCAAAACAGTCACAACTTTCCACAAAAAGTATGCGTAATTCAGGGTTGCCAGACCTCCCGATTTCGTCGGGAGTCTCCCGTTATGAAAGTATATTTCCCGACTCCCGATATACATGCCAAAAACTCCCGATTTGTAAATTAAGTTTTTTCAGCAGTTGTCATCACTTAACATTTTGAAGTAATGCCAATTGGGTGAAAATAGTGAACTTTTTTTGACATTTTGCGCATTGTGTTTTGCCTATAAGTATTGTTCTGATGTCTAAATTTACTTATTGTTTATTTGTGTATTCTAAGAATCTAAATTAATTAAAATGGTCGTTTGGAACAAAATATTAAATAAATTAAGTGATACAATCATACAATTAGGATAGGAAGCTAAATATAATTTATATTGAATAAAATTAAAATAAATCTCGGTGCGTCTACGTAATATTTAACACATTATATAAATATAATATATAAAGAATAAAGTAAGTATAAGCTACAAAAACTTAATATATTAATATTGAATTTTGTAATGGTTTTCGTTTTTTAATAAGACGTACTAATTATAGCCTAAAAATGTCTGATTCGGATTTGGAATGCATTGATTCTGACGAAAACAGAGGAAATATAAAAAAAAAAGTGAAGTATACAGTAAAATTTAATCCGAAATGGACGAAGTCATATGACTGGATTCGACAATGTGGTGATTATCACATTACTTGTACAGTGTGTAATAATTTAAAAATTTCTATATCACATGGTGGTGAAAATGATATTAAAAGACACTTTAAAACGGTTGGTCATCGATCCAACATAGCTGCATCAGCAAATTCAAAAAAATTGACTACGTTATTTTGTAAAAAAAGCAGCAAAGAAGAAGAACTTGTTACATCAGCAGAAGTGGCTTTTTGCTATCATACCATCATGCATTCACACAGCTTTTTATCTACTGATTGTGCTGGTTCAATATTTTCAGGTTTGTTTTCTGATTCAAATATAGCAAGAAAGTACAGCTGTGGAAGAACCAAAATATCCAAAATTGTTTGTAAAGTTTTGGCCCCGGAATCGAAAAGAAGAATTTTAGAACAGTTGAAAGGTGATATTCCATTTTCTGTGAGTACCGATGCTTCGAATAAAGGAAATGTTAAAACATTTCCTATAGTCTTGCGATATTTTACCAAAGAAAAAGGTATACAAAATGTTCTGCTGTCTTTTTATTCACTAGATAGTGAACGTTCAGTTGACATAGCAGATTCTATAAAGAATAAATTGGAATGCAACAGTTTAAATATTAAAAATTTATCATCTCTTTGTGCGGATAATGCAGCTGTGAATTTCGGAAAAAACCAGAGTGTTTTTACGGAATTAAAAAAAGCTAATTCTAAAATTATTCCGATTGGATGTAATAGTCATATTCTGCACAACACTGCGAAAAAAGCCGCAACCCAACTGAAAATTGATATTGATTCAATAGTCATAAAAATTTATAACGAGTTTAGCTCGTCAACAAAAAAAACCACTACATTAAAAGATTTTTTTTAATGGGCCGAAGTAGAATGGTCGGAAATCTTACGCCACGTTCCAACTCGATGGCTAAGCCTTTTACCTGCTGTTGAAAGGTTATTGAAAAATTTTGAACCAATTAAATCATATTTTTTGTCTCAAAATTCAATATCTGTTGGAATACGATTATTTTTTGAAGATGAGCTTTCTATAGCTTATCTAGGATTTATTATGAACACATTTTCAATATTTCAGCCCGCTTTAAAAAAGTTACAAACCAACAACGTTCTTATAATAGATATATATGATATAATGGATGAAGTCAGACAATCGTTAATCAACAGAAAAGAGCAACAATTTTACGGCTCAATCGCAAGAACAATATTACAAAAATGTGATAATGATTCTGCCATAAAAAGATTTGAAATAGAAGCAAATTCATTTTTTAATGTGGCAATAACTTATTTGCAAAAATGGTTTAATTTCGAAAATAATAAATTCGAAATCTTAAAACCACTAAGTTTAAAAGAATCAATTCAATATAATAAAATAGAAGCAATAATTGAAAAATTTAATATTTGCAATATTGATAAAGATATTTTATTCGAAGAAATTCATAAATTAAATTATTTTATAAATACAGAAAGAGAAAAACTGAACACATTATTACCTGATGAAAAATGGGTAAAATTCTTTAAAGTTCATGAAAACTCAGCAAATTTATATAAAATAGTATGCATTATTTTTTCTATTCCTCATACCAATGCAACTTCCGAAAGGATATTCAGCTTGATGACAACCGCTTGGCGCAAGGAACGAAATAAATTGTTGTTGCAAAACCTTGAAGCAGAATTAATGGTAAAAGAAAATTTTAAAATGTCCTGTAAAGAATTTATTGAATTTCTCAAAACAGAAAATGCTCAACTAATTATAAAAAACGCTGCCAGATCTGAAAAATATTAAGATTCTGAAAAATATTATAAAATTTTTTGGTATTATCACTAATTTATTTATTTTTAGTTTTATTTTTATGTTTGTTATTTTATTTTATTTTTTTATTTATTTTTGTTATTCTTGTTTTTTTTTTGTTAATTTTTTTATTTTTTATTTGTTTGTTTTATTTTATTGATTTAATTTTTTTTATTCAATAGCATTTGAATTATGTATCTTTTTAATTTCTGTATAAAAAAAAAATAAACTAAAAAAAGACCAGTCGAAATATTTTTTTTTTTCGTTACTCCCGACATGATGTTTTCAAAATCTGGCAACCCTGGCGTAATTGTTGACCTTATTTTTAATGATTAAATTCCTACAACAAATTTTTTGTTAATAAATTTTATTAAATTACTCACGAAATTGTTCCTTATTATTATCTTGCTGACGCTTGAAAAATGAAAGAGGACGATGGTTCTGCTCATCGCTCTTTTATAGCTCAAAATCCTGCGAATTCTTACAGGGCTATGTAATTTTTCCCGCCTTTATATAACTTTAAAATTATATAAAATGAACATAATTAAAATTTCTCCTTTTTTATAATAGTTACGCGTTAATTGCATATAATACTTTTTGCTTTAATTTATATACGATTTCCATTTTTAAGGTTATAATATACATTTATTAATGTAAATTTTTCCAAAAAATTGTAAATTATGTACGCCATAATTTTCTGAGCAATTTCCATAATTTACTCACCCTTAACTTGAGCACAAAAATTCGTGTGTACACCCCATAAATTCGTTGCGGGCCACACTTACTCGAAATTTCTATAGTTATCCCTTTTTCTCACAATATCTCACTCCCACTCATACAACCCGTCAAACAATTTAAATGCCACTAGCACAGAGTGCTAATAAGAAAAATTATAAACGCTTTATAGCAGCACAATAAACAAATTTTAGTGCTCCGGTGATTGATTTTGTAATTTTACTTTTATAACAGCTAATTATAAAATTCACAGTTTTATAAAATTATAAAACTATAAGTTTTATAACTATGTTTTATTGGTGCATTTGGTGCTATATTTATAAAATCAGTAATTTTATAATTTATAAAATTTCAGGTTTTATAAACCATGCCACTAGCACAGAGTGCTAATAACAAAAATTATAAACGCTTTATAGCAGCACAATAAACAAATTTTAGTGCTCCGGTGATTGATTTTGTAATTTTACTTTTATAACAGCTAATTATAAAATTCACAGTTTTATAAAATTATAAAACTATAACTTTTATAACTATGTTTTATTGGTGCATTTGGTGCTATATTTATCAAATCAGTAATTTTATAATTTATAAAATTTCACGTTTTATAAACCATGTTTTTAATTGCATTCCATGCTATTTTAATAAAACAGCATTTCATAATACCTTTAAAAAATCCGCTATTTTATTAAATGTATTTACTTATATACTGTTTTCAAATGTGAAAAAAGTATCTTCCGAAAAATTTATTCTATATATATTTCAAGAAAAGCACAAGCACTATGAATAGTTATTCTTGGAGAAAATTTAAGCGTAGTGGCACTTTTTATAGAAAAGTAAATAAAATCCGTGCAGAGTTAAATAACGTGTATGCTGTAGAACCTTTAGAAGATTATACAATTATGCCAGTAAATGGAAATGGTTTAATTGAAAATACAAATACTGAAATATTAAATGAACATGAAGTTAGTGAACTTCCTAATGAATATAGTACTGATGATACTTTAGATACGGATAGCCATTCTGATGTATCTGAATATGACTTTCGTGAAGAGCTGCAAGTTTGGGCAATAGATTATAATATCTCACACAATGCTCTAAAAGCGTTATTGAGCCTTCTTAACAAAACACCTTTGGCGGTAAAACTTCCATTAGATCCACGGACTTTATTACAAACATCAAAGTATATAGATTCTATTCGTACTATTGGACCAGAGCAAACATATTGGCACCACGGTTTAAAATATAGCTTAGAAAAATTGTTTTGGAATATGGACACCCAGATAGATGTTCTTTTAAATATTAATATTGATGGTTTTCCGCTATTTAGGAGTTCACAACAGCAATTTTGGCCCATTTTAGCAAATATTCATGGAATGCCCCAATGTAAAGTTATGGTTATAGGCATTGCAAATATAGAAGTTTTTCTAAGACCATTTGTTAATGAATTAGAAATACTATTAGAAAACGGTATTTTTATCAACGGGCATAAAATAAATATCAACATCCGATTCTTTATTTGCGATACGCCAGCCCGATCGTTTCTAAAAGGTATATATATAATTCAAAAGTTAATTAAAGATACTATATATTAGCATATTAATTGATAACTCACTTCACTTAATAAAGCCTTCTTAACAAAACACCTTTGGCGGTAAAACTTCCATTAGATCCACGGACTTTATTACAAACATCAAAGTATATAGATTCTATTCGTACTATTGGACCAGAGCAAACATATTGGCACCACGGTTTAAAATATAGCTTAGAAAAATTGTTTTGGAATATGGACACCCAGATAGATGTTCTTTTAAATATTAATATTGATGGTTTTCCGCTATTTAGGAGTTCACAACAGCAATTTTGGCCCATTTTAGCAAATATTCATGGAATGCCCCAATGTAAAGTTATGGTTATAGGCATTGCAAATATAGAAGTTTTTCTAAGACCATTTGTTAATGAATTAGAAATACTATTAGAAAACGGTATTTTTATCAACGGGCATAAAATAAATATCAACATCCGATTCTTTATTTGCGATACGCCAGCCCGATCGTTTCTAAAAGGTATATATATAATTCAAAAGTTAATTAAAGATACTATATATTAGCATATTAATTGATAACTCACTTCACTTAATAAGGTATCGTTGGATTCAATAGTATACACGGTTGCCAGAAATGTACAACAGTTGGTGAATATGATAAAATTGGTAGGACAACCATATTCCCACATTTGGATAATCCATTAAGAACCGATAGTGGATTTCGATCGAAAATTGATGCTGCCCATCATAAATGTATTTCACCTCTGGAAGAGTTACCCTTAGATATGATTGTTCAAATTCCTGTAGCTGATTCACTACACTTAATAGACCTGGGTATAATGAAAAGATTATTATATGGTTGGAGTGACATTAGAACCTCTGGAAATAAAAAAACTGCAAAAGCGTTTACTATAAAATGGAGTAACGTGGAACAAGCAGTCATAACCAATAGTTTAAAATCTTGTAAATTGCCAAAAGAAATTAGTCGTTCCGTACGTGGTCTTGATGAATTACGTCATTGGAAGGGAACTGAATATTTTTTTTTGTATATTATCTAAGTATCGTGATATTGAAAGATCATTTATCAACAGAGTATTATTCACATTTTCTTTATTTATTTTGCGCTATAACTATTTGCTCAAACGATGTGCATCATGAATGTCTTGATGTCGCTCACAGGATGCTAATTGAATTCGTCGAAAATTTTATTAATTTGTATGTAATAAGATTTGTTGGAAGCAATATGCATAATTTAATACATTTAGTCGACGATGTTAAAAATCTAGGAATTCTTTCAGGGTTCTCAGCTTATCCATTTGAAAACAAACTTTATCACATAAAACGTTTACTAAGAAAAGGTAATGATCCTTTGAAGCAAGTGGCTTAACGATTCAGTGAATCGAACTGTATTAACAAACCAATGAAAAATGTAAATTTGATGGTTCCAAAAATATTAAAGAAAAATGATGGTGGGCAATTAAAAAAACTGCTTCCAAGTTGTAATTTGTTTTTTTATAGAATAGAAATGAATGAATTTATTTTAGATTGTAAACAATTTCAAAATCAATTGTTTTTCACATGTAGCAGAGATATAATTAAAGTTATAAATTTTGGATATCATAGAAAAAAAATTGTAATTTTTCGTGCTTGTTTTGAAAAAAAAAAAGAAAATTTCTTTAATTTTCCCTTTAAATCTTCACATTTATATATATATATTTCCAAATGTATAGATCAAAAAGATTTAATGTATCAGTTAATATAAGGTGACCAGATTTCTTTTGGCTCAAGGTGGTACATGGGGTTTAAAAATAAATAAATATACATATTTTTATTTTGCAAATTTATTTTTAATATATATACATACTATTAAAATTAAATAAAAAAAAATATTGTCAATAAATAATTCATTTGACTAGTATTGTATAAAGGAACAAAAATTAGGTTACACAATTATGGTGTAATAAATTCAAATCAATAAATAAATTAAGCTTAGATATATTTTTCAGCAGAATTAATTTTTTTCAACAAATCCGTGTTGTTTTTAATATTACAATAAAAACTTTCGCAGTCTTTAGTAAAATTACTTTTTACAATAAGCATTGCTTTTAAGGTTTCGACTGATAATTGTGTTTTTTCAGAACTCCAAAATATATTTACCAAAGAAAATATTCTTTCCGTCGCAGCGTTTGTACCTGGCAGGCACAATAAATATTCAACCAATATCAGGACGTTTTGAAAAGGAATATGTTCAGTTCCAAAATGTTCAAATATTTCTATCCATCTCATATCAGCTTTAATTTTGTTTTCATTCCAATAATTTATTTTTATTTCCGTCACATAATTTTTTATATAACTAATTTCATCAAATAATGAACTATCATCAATTTTAATATCTGGAAATTTTTTAGCAATAAATTCCAAACAACTTTGTAATTCTGGCCATTGCGGACATGTCTTAAGTAAAATCCATTTAAAAATTTTAATGTCCGAAAATTGGGAAGACCACTTTTCCAAATATTGAAAACAGTTTTGATAAAAATTTCTAACGTGAGAGAGGAACCAAGTTTCATTAATGGTACCTTCTTCGACTAATTTTCTTAAGCAAGATTTGACTGTTATTGATAGGAACGATTCATTAGCTCTTTCCAAACATTTCAATTTTAATATATCAATTCTTTCAGAAATTTCATTAACGGTTTCTGAATCTCCTTCCATGCATTTAATTGCATTTTCAAAAAGAGCTGCCTGATTATGGAGAAATAATAACCATAATTCTGAGGTCTCATCATTAAAAAATTTTTCGATTAATAGTGGACATTTTTCTAAAGATAGAAAGTAGCTTCTCAAAGGTTGGTAAAGTTTTAAAATTCTCTCAATAGCTGGCATTAGAGATAACCAACGAGTTTTACAGAAACCCAAAATTTTTTTGTACTCTACACCGGCTTCATCACAAAAATCTTCTAGTGAAGCTACTCGAACGGTGTAAATATGGAAATGACCATAAACTTTTATAATTATGGTCTCCAAATCAATGGGTAGAAGATCAGCAGCTGTTTGAATTGCGTTGTGTGCAATATGAGCAGCACAACCAATGCCCACAATAGATTGTGGTAATTTTTTGTTTAAAATTGAGAAAATATTATTACCTTCTTTTCTTTTCAATCCTCCGAAATTGGTATTCGCGTTGTCCGCACAATACGCTGCCAACTTTGTAGATAAGTTAAATTTTTCCAAAACACCAATTAATGATTCCGCGATCATATCTGCAGTTTCACCTGGCAAAGACAAAAAATCTATCATTCTAATTTTTATTCCTTCTTTCCAATCAAAGTATCGAATCAACGTAGGGAAGAGTTTTATATCTTTGTGATTGGAAGCATCAGAATAAACAGAAAAAAAATGGATTGCTTTCATATCATTTCGTATTAATTCAATTGAATGTGGAGCAAATATATTTTTCACAATCGCTTCCGTTTTTGTTCGAGCTGATTTAAATTTTTTGTCAAATAAGTTTCTTAAAATTTTTGATGTACAATCCATGGATCTGAAACTATGGTTATGGTTCACCGTGTGGAAAGCAAAAACAGCTTCAGCTATGGCTATCTGTTTTTCGTTGTCACCAAACTCGGTTCTTCTGAAAAATGTGTTTAAATTATTTGATGAAGCAGTTGCCGCTATTGCAGATTTATGTTTATCTGTAACCAAATGTCGATTGATGTCATATCTTCCAGATGCTATAGAAAATGTTCCATCACATTTTCCGCATTTAACTTTTGTATCATCACCGTTTTTTGATTTAACCAAGAATGGAAATTCTTTTTCTAATTCTGCAGTAAACGCACATTTTCTTCTCTTTGGTTTCGTGGGCGACATCGAATAAGCCTTTATTTAATTTGAGAAATTATTTATGAATTGTAATTTGTAATATTTAATTATTAATTTCGACTTACGTTCTAAATTTGTAGGAAAAAAATTATGAAACCAATGTTTTCATTTCAGACTTTAAGAGAAAAGTGGTTATTTTTATTTTATTTCAAAAATGACAGCAAAAAACACACAAACAGCTGTTTTTTTAAATGAAATACTGTGGAAATGAAATATATCATGGAATTATGAAAAATGGTACAAATCTGGGTTACCGAGTAAAATGTGGTACAAAATGTGGTACACATCACATTGTGGGACGATTGCTTAAAAAGTGGGACTGTACCACGTAATGTGGTACGTATGGTCACACTAAGTTAATAGATATAAATGTAAATTAGTAGCTATTAAATACAAAGATAGTGTTGTGTTTATGCCATTGCTTCATACACTTATGAAATGAATCAAATAAACTGTCTTAATTTATAAAATCTTAAATATTTATAGCTATTTTATATTTTTTTTCATCAAGTAAATAATATTATGAAAAACTTAGAATTTCACGCAAAAATATATAATTTCTCAAAAAAAATATATAAATCTTAATTTAACTTAAAATATGTTTTTTTTTTTAAGTTTTCGAAACTATTGTATTTATATCTGAAAACGATTACATAAATAACATGTAAAAATTAGAACTCAATTATATTTAAATTTGATTGTCAACAGTGAAACTATGAAAAATCTAATAAAGACTATTAATATAAATAAAATACGTTAATATATGTAAGACCTATACTTGCTCGGAAACTAAATTAAAGTTCTAAATTAAAATTATTCAATCCAAAAAATAGTCCAAAATAAGAATAAATTTGAAAAAAAAAAATTAATAATTTTTTTTAAACAAAAAAAAAATTCAGAATATTTATTGTATTAGATAAATCTAAATTTGAAATACAATTAATGAATGTTATTTAAATATTTAATTTAATATAAATATATTTATAGAATTTCATCATTTTCCTGATTATCCAAATTTTCTGAAAATCGTTTTTTGTATTGCAAATTTTTTGGACGATTTTTTGACGTACTTGTCATTAGATGTCCATATGCTCTAGATGTTGAATTTCGCAATGCAATTGAAATTACATCAGATAAAATTATTAATGTACAATTTGGATCTGCTGTACGTACTACTTCAAAAAATGCATTTAAAATATTTTCGAATGATCTAAAAGCAATTTTATTTTTCTGTGCTTTTGATGATCCTGTCCAGGAACAATTAGTTAAAAAATTACGATCAAAAATTTTGTCCATTATTGTTAAAATACATGTTCTTCCTTTTCCAGTATAATGGCCATTTGTTCCATATATTTTAGACATTTCAGCTATCTGAAATAGAAAAAGTAATGATTAAAAAATAGTACAGAAATTTATGTTTAATAACATAAACTTAATTTTTTATAATTCTAATTATTTGAGAAATATTATTATATATAATATTTTTTGATAACATAATTATTTATATAATTTAATTAAATCTATATTAAACATACCCAATCATTTCGAAATTCTTGACATTTTAATTTTTCCTCAAACTCTTCAATTTCTTCTTTATTTCTTATCATATATACTATTTTTTCTGGAAAAACAGTTGATGTTGATGGTAATGTACTATTTGCTAACATATTGGATGATGAAATTGATGATGATGAAGATTCTATAATCTTATCCAATTGAACATTTAGGTTTATTACTTTATTCAAAACTTTATTTATTGATTCTACAAAAAATTCTTGTGTTTTTATGATTTGATTTTGGTTTTGAATCAAAATTTTTATGTTTTCTGAGTCAGTTAAATCATAATTTTCTTTTCTAATTATTGTATTATTATGGTCATTAACAATAAATTCTAAAATGCTAGTCGAAGTCGAATGAGCCGTATTTTCTGAATTAGTCTGACTGAGATGTTCGGATATTGATTCGTCTTGGATAATGTTAACATTATGAATATCAATGTACTCTACAGTTTTAGAATTTCTTGTATTTGATATCTTTTGCATTTCTTTCTCAAATATATTTTGGTTTGCCAATGGAGGTCTTTCCAATTTTCTTTTTTTACAAACCACGGACAAACTCTCATTTTCTTGCTCCGTATAACTTTTATCTATGAAATAAATTTAAATAATTATTCTATTTTATCAATATAAGTTATTAATATTATTATACTTACTCAGCATTTATTCCAGATTTTCATTTGCTATATCATAGGACTGGAAATCCGCTCGTTTTAAAATACACGATTGCCTTTCCCAACATTTTTCTGGCTTACTGCTTCCAATTTTTCTTAATTTATCAATTAAATTAGTCTTAAAATTTGTTGGCCAAAATAATATAACTTCTTGGCCTAACACGCCTATATGCCATTGAGTTGGGACAATTATTAGTTCATAAATGAATTCGGGTGTGTCAATACCGATAATTTTGCTTTGCTGTACAATTTTAAAACTCATTTTAGTTGTATATTATTTTCACTTTTTTAAGATATAAAAATCACAAATCCACGAATTAACTAAAAGCAAACTACATATAAAGTGTATACTATAATATTTTGGAAACTCTATAAAAATAACACCAAATTTTTATTATTTAGCATTTTAATGAACTTTTAAAGTTTTCAAAAAATATAAAAAGCACTGAAAATAAAAATGGCTGTATAAGAATTTTGAAAAAAACTAAATTAAGTAAATGAAGTTTACAATGTGTATTGTAGTCGAACACGATATATTTACTTAATTTGACTTTACTTTGTAAATATCGCACATGGCGCAGTGGTTTAGGTGTAGGAGTGACACATCGGGAAACCCGGGTTCGATTCTTATACAAGGTATGTTTTCTAAAATAATTAAATAAACAAAATTTTAATAATAAATAAAGATCGCTACACGAGAAATTATATTTAAAAATATAATTAATAAAAAACCTTTAAATTAAAAAAAACTAAAAAAATAGTTGTTGGGGTAAATTTTTTTTCATTAGCTTTTTCTAATTTTTTTAGGTTTTATAAAAGTTTTATAATTTTTTATAAAATTTTATAAATAACAATTTAAGCTTTATAAAAATTTTATAGACCTTTTATAACTATTTTGTAATAATTTTGTAATTGTTTTATGCAAGTTTTATAAATGCACGATACGTGATATTATAAAATTGTTAAACGACTCTAATAAAATCCACTTTAGTTTTATACTTACGCCAATTCAGCATTATAGGTTTTTTATATCTGCACTCTAAGTGCATTCATTGCATTAGTAGCACAAAAACTTAGCACTGCATGCGCATTTGTTGCCATTATAAAACACAAATTGTTTGACGGGAAGTTTCTAATTTAACTTAAAACGCTTAATTTCGAGCGTTTTAAGCGTTTTACGCGTTTTTAATTAATTTTGTTAAAATCGCGAGAAAAATTTTTACAGTGTACATGGCTTGTCATGTCACACAAAATAAAGTTTTGTCGTTTATTTGTATAGTTTTTTCTCGGTTTGACAGATGAAATGCCGGCATTCCATCTTATTATTTTTGTGCTAAATTATTTAAATATATCATGGTAAGTACATTTATTATTATTATTAATCAATCCCTAAATCAAATAATGTATGTGGTTTATGGATTTCTATATTTTATTTGTTCCTAAACTTGTATGGACAAAATCTAAAATTTTTCCCCTTTTCATTTCAGGTTAGAACATATTGGAATTTTATCCAATATTCTAATAGGATTGGATCCAATTGCTGTTCAATCAATTGTTTAGGTAAGTTTTTATATATTTATACTATTTTTCAGGTGAAAAAGGCAACAGTAAATGGTTAAAACAAGCCATATAAATTTCATGTATTGTTGTTGTTGCTTTTTCTCCATACAAAATGTAAACAAATATTCCATACTAATTTTTTTTATATATTTTCAGAGTTATTGGACATTTTATTGTAAGTAAAACTACCAATAATAAAATTTTTTACTAATATTTCTTTATTTTTTAGATAAATCTGGAAGGATTTCATTAATTTGAGAAAGGTAAATTTATTTCTTATAGTAATCAATATTACTAATCTAAATTTTATTTGTATTTTAGGATTGGTTCAGCTGGTGGCTGAACATTCTCCCCCCTGTTGAACGAATAGTTCAACTCTAACTTTACTATTGTATTATGTTCAATAAAACACAAAATATTTAAACTCTCAATTCATTTCATTCATTTTTTTTTTAATATAAATTAATCAATTTAAATTATTATTATTCACATCTATTGTGTCATTGTTATTTTTTGCCTTCTGCGTGGCGAGTGTCCGTCGAGGGTTCTTGCGTCGATGAGTCGATGATTATGAAATATTATTTTCCAATCTTGTCGTACTTCGACCCTTACAGAGAATCGATCAGGCAGATTAACGACAAATGCCCTTTTTGATCTTTTTATCCTTTCAAAATCGATTCTCTCGAACACTCGCCTCGTAATAAAAAAAGTTTCTCACTCCTTTGTCACTATTTTTGGAGATCGTTTTCCCGGCGCATCTGGATCAATTCCAAAAGGATTATTTGGAACAATGGATCAAGCAGATTCAGATCGAATCTATAGCACTTTAGATAAATTACAAACGGATGGGGGGATTATGATTGAATTATTGGATAAACAAACAGCAGCAGTGGCATCAAGTTTCGACTTTATAAAACAAGTTACGGGAAACCTATCAATGCAATCTTTGGAAGTAGAAGAAAAGTTGAACAAATTAACTGACTCAGTAAATGCCAATTTACTCATTTTAAAAGCAGATAACAGGGATTTGTGGGCGGAGTTGGAAATTAATCGAATAGTTATATTTGCATTGGCTGAATTAGAACGATTATACGATTATTTATTAGAACAAGAATCCATAACAATTTCGTTACAACAACATAAAATACATCCATTACTTATAGACTCACAACTATTAACAATTCTAACAAGAAATCTAACTCTGGAAACAGGACATCCACTTTTATATTCATCAGCAGTACTAAACCAACTAGCGAGAGTAAATTTAAAACATCAGAATGGGGAGTTGGGAGTCACCATTAAAATTAGCATTCTACAAAAAAATGAATACACATTATATAAAATATATCCCATACCAAGGAAAAGCAAGGGAAACATAATAATATTAAGACCGGAATGGGATTATTTAGCTAATAATTCGGCGGGGCACTTTCTACACTACACCAACGAAGAGAAAAAGACAGCTTGTCAACAAATAGATACCGATGAAAATAAAGCTTTACAAATTTGTAAGCAACTACAACCAAAAATTTTGGATTTATCACAACCACACTGTGTCATAAAGCAATTTTTAAAGATGGAATTACTGAAAAACGAAAAGTACGGGTTATGTCAATATAACGCCCTAAGGGAGATAGGAAATCACATTGTCCCAATGAAAACAAAAAAATACATGGTTATATATGTTCCCACATAAAAACACTTTAGTAGCTCTATGTGCAGCACAAACTCACAAAATTGTACTAAAAGAAACCGGTATTCTAACTTTAACAGAAAAATTTACTTTCTTACTAGAACAATTAGAGTTACCCTATGAAAATACAAAAATTGAAGAATCAATTTGGAATATAATTTTAAATTTGCTAATATAAGTGAAATAGAGCTTAAGGAAAATGAACATGAAATTTCCGTAAAAACAATGACGTGGTGGTCTTTTTACCGCAACGATGAATAAATTTATTGAAATGAAACAATTTGCTGCATGTTTTCCTGTTCAGTATTTAACCGATAAAGAAAAAGAAGAATATATTGAAAAACATTTTGAAAATGAAGGAATTCAACTAGAATTTTCTAAAATTGTTAAAAATAGTGGACTACGATCATGTGCAAAATTAATTTTAAATTCATTTTTGGGTAAATTTGGTCAGCGAGAAAATTTACCAAAAACTACAATTTTAAATGAGCCTTCTGAATTATTTGAAATGTTAACACAATCAGCAATTAAAATAAATAATATAATACCTATAAATGAAAATATTGTAATTGTCAATTGGATTTATATTAACGAGAATATTCCATCTTTACTAACGGCTAATCTAACAAAATCTAAGACCTGGTTATTCACTGGCATCGCTATCTTCAAAACCTGACCCTTCCAGTTTTGGGAGAAACCAGCCTTACTCTTACAGGCAAGGTGAAGTATCTTGGTATCATCTTACACAGGAAACTCAATTGGAAATCTCACTGTTAAGAACGCGCTAGTAAAGCCAATAAAGTTTTCGGTATGTGTCGAGGGGCGATGGGTAAGAAATGGGGGCTCCAGTCGAAGATGATTCACTGGTTATATACCAGTGTCATCCGCCCTATTCTTACATATGGTTGGCTTGTCTTGTGGAAAGCCTTAGAAACCAAATCCAATGTCAAATTGCTGGATAAAGTACAACGGTCATGGTGTCTGAGCATGAGCAGTGCAATGAGATCGGTCTTAACCGTAGCTCTAGACACTATCACAGCTGTGCACCAAATCTCAATATATATTAAAAGTTACGCCGAGGCGGCTGCGATGAGGTTTCATGTTAACCTAAATTGGGTTCATGCGGGATCGACGGTCCCACACAAAACCATCCTGGATGTTGTGAAAACTACCGCCCCTGACGTAAATAAACATCGTGAATGCGAATTTGACGGGTGAATGTGAATGCGGTTGTTCCAGCATTCGAAACTCATTCACATTGTGAATTGTCTTTTCGAAAATTAAAATTGGGGTTCTGTTATTCAATGTTGACGTAAAACAGCCGAATTCTATTCACATTTTCATTACTTTGTTAATGTTTGAATTTAGATGTGTAAATTGTATTTTTATTTATAACTTAAGTTTTTTTCTAAATGTAACTGTAAATTTGAATAAGTTATTTTCAGTAATTCTTAATTAACAATTGTATATCAATTAAAATTTTTAGAGGAAAAGCTAACCTTAAATTAAAATATCCGACATAAAATTGGATCATTATTTTTATTTAAAATTAAATTTTTCAAAACTTGTAAACTAGTTTTTTTAAATAAAAATTAACAAAGCTACTTCGTTCGTTTTGCCATTTAGAAAGTGAATGCGAAAAATAAAAAAAAAAGTTAATGCTAGAACATCAATTTTAAATTCGAGCAAAAATGTCAATTCATATTCCATTCACAGTCATGTGAATGCACAATGCTCATTAAATTTTAAATTAACTGAAATCATAACCATAATTAAACTTGTCAGATAAAAGAAAAATTCTATTTTGCTATTATTATTTTTCATACATTATATAAAATATTTTTATTTATAAAAATAACAAAACATAAGACGTATACTAAATTCATTGTCTTTTACTAGAAAGAAATTATTAATAAATATTGCGCCTAAATGTATGCGCAATATGTATAAATATTATAAAATAATAAAAATAAATAATTCAAATATTATCACAACGGTAATTGCTTTTAAAAAAAATATTATTAAAAAAAGTTATAACGTAAGCAATAAATACAGTTAATCATATTTTTCGCTGGATTTTAATTTTTTTAATAACTCTTCGTTTTGCAAAACATTACTATAAAATTCCTTGCATGACATTTTATAATTATGTTTAACAAGAATTTCAGCCTCAACATTTTTGAGTGTTAAACGACTTCTCTCAGCTCTCCAAGCATGGAATAATAAACTAAAAAATCTTTCGCACATTGCGTTTGAATGTGGTAGAGCAAAGATAAACTGCGTAATTTTTTCCATGTTTGAACACCTTTGCGATGTTAAAATTTTTTTCCATTTTTCTTCATAAGTTAAAATTTACAAATCTGTAATCATTTCTTTCATTAATATAAATTCTTCGAATAATGCATCGATATTACCATTTTCTATAGGAAACAGATTAATTATATTCAGGAGCTCATCAAAAGCAGGTATTTTCTCCAATTTAAAAAATCAAAGTGCTTCATATTTATTATTACAAAAATCAAAACCTAAAATTGTTCGTTTAAACTCTCATTTAATTTTTTTTTTAATTTAGAAGCAAATCATACATTTCAATTACGACTGGGATATTCTGCTCCAATTTCAAAATTGTATTTTGGATACATGATCCAATATTAGACATTAAAACGGCAGGTGAACCCGATTTGGAATTGAAACAAGATTTTATTGGTTTAAAGTTTTTATATAATCTATCTATAGCTGGAATCAAAGAAATCCAACGTGTTGAAACATGGCGCAGCATTTCACTATATTCTACGGCACAAAACTCGTTAAATTCAATCAGCGTATGTTTTCGTTTTGTGTGGCAGCTAAATTCATTGTAAATTTTTACAATTATAAATTCAAAATCGAACTTAAGGCAGTTTGAATCCTTTTTTATTGAATTTGCCAGCATGTGACATAAACACCTTCCGTGTAATAATTTTGGATTTATTTTTGCAAACTCAGTATACACACTTTGATGTGAGCCAAAATTAACACTGGCATTGTCTGCGCTATAACTAATTATCATTTTTGGATCTAAACCAGCTTTTTCAAGTCGACAAACTAAATTTTTTGCAATATCTTTAGATGTTTCGCTAGGACTATCAAAAAAGTTCAGAATTTTTGTTTGTACACCTATTTGATGCATCAGTTGCAGTAGAATAAGGAATGTTATTTGTTTTTATATCATAGATAATAGAATTTTGACAGTCCTTTGCTAAAACGTTTGACACTATTTTCGAGCATTTAGTTAAAAAAAAATCAGATGCAATTTTAAAAAATCAGATGCAATTTTAGTAATTCGGAAAAAGTGTGTGGAATAAGGTACTAGTGCAATTGGCGGAATTTAAACTATGAGCATGTTTGATGGTATGGTAAACAAAGGCAGCTTCTGCTGCAATAATTTTTTTAGATGATGAAATTGATGACGAATTACTAGTTGAAAAAAAAGACGTAAGTCTGTTGCTACTTGCAGAAATTTTAAGGTTTGCTAGATGTTTTTTAGTTTGCATATGGGTTTTTATATTCCTGATTGAGCAATACTAATTGCGCACTTACAATGAGCTTTAACGGAATTTTCTTTTCCTAACATTTGTACTAACCAAGGGTATTGTTTAACGTTTAACCAATCAACATTAAAACGATTATTCCCACGCCTTATTCTTTTCTTGTTTTTGGATCCACAATGTATATTTTCAATTTCATCTTCAGTGTTGCATTCCTCTTCGGATTCAATTACATTTTGAGTCATTTTATTTTGGGTTTCCATTATTCCATCCTTTGCAATTTATAATTTCAAGGTTAGTTTATTGTTGTAATATATCTATTACAATCATAAAAAGTTCTATTATATTTTTTATCTCACCTTTAAAATGTTTTTATTCTTTCTTTTAAATAAAACACTTAATTATATTTTATAAATTAAATTTGAACATAAATTTCATTTATTTTATTATAATTTATTCTTAATTTTATTATAAACGTCACAATTCAACCAATTCACAATTTTAAATGTTATTTCTTAGATTTGTTAATTAATTTTATAATATTTTTTTTTGTTTTAATTTAATTTTATTTTAAAATTTCTAAATTTTCTTTTTTTTTTAGAAATAAACACGATAATAATTTTGATCTTGATAAACACGATAATAATTTTGATCTTTCAAATTACTTTTTTAGAAAATTACGATAATAATTTTTTAATTTAAAATCAACCATCAATTTTTTAACCCGGATCGACTGACTCTAATTTTTAAATTTGTTTCCTATTTTATTTTGTTGGAGAGCTTTTTTGGTTTTCCAAAATTTTTCCAATAAAATTTTGGAAAACCAATCAGCTTCTCCAACAAAATAATTTTGATCAATTTTAATTTAATTGGTTAATTAATTTTAAGCGTTGTCAGCACACAGAAATTATTATTTATTTAATTAAATTATTTCTCTGTGCACGAGCAACGCGTAATTTGAAACTTTTGTTGTTCATTAATTAAATAAAATAATTTTATTAATTGGAAATTATTTGATTTCCGTTGTGAATTGAAGCACAGGGTGCCTCAATTCACAACACCTTCCCTCTTAGAAAAAATATAAGGGTAAAAACTATTTTTTTGTTTTTACTCTTGATTTTTATTGTATATCTCTTATATATTTGTGAATTTATAAATTTTGATATATGTATATATTTTTTGTTAAATTTTGTATATTTGTTTATCTATTACTAAAATTTATTTTATAAATTTACATAATTTATTTCATACTTAAATTTTTTTTATATTTTATTTTCTTAAGTTTCTTTTACAAATTGTTTTTTCTTTATACTTAATATCTTATTACTATTTTTATATATTTTATAATTTTATGATTAATAACAAATTTTTTGTTAATTAATGCTATGTATAAAAATTTTATTTAAACATCCCTATTTTATTACATAAAAAAATTATATTTATTATTATTTTAATTAAAAAAAATATTTTGTACAAAAAAAAAATTTTATCATTTATTTTTCCTTTGTTATCTTACGTATCTTTTTTTTTACAATTTTATTTAAGCAAAATTCTATAAAAAAAATCCTTTTTTGTTTTATTTTATATAAAAATTATTTTTTCTAATATTATAAAAAAAATTAAAGCTTTATTTTATTTTTTAAAAATTTAAATATTGGTTTATTAAAAAAAATGCATATATATATATAAAAGTTTAAGATTTTAAGAAAATGATTATGGATTTAAGGATTAAGGATAAGATTTTTGTATATTATCCCTATTATTTGTTTTTGACCGGTAACGCTCCCCTTTTATTTTATCCAAAAAAATTTAACAAAAAAAACAATTTTTTTTTTTTAAATTTAGTTACCCTGTTTTTTTTTTAATAATGCTTACTAATACATAATTTTAATATAAAGGTTAAGAATTTAGTTTAATTAATTAATAATGTCTGATAACGGCCGCGAGAATAGTTTATCCACGACTGTGGTTTACATAAATGAAAAAATTAAAGAAAATGTACCACCTCCGGAGGAATCCCAGTTAGAGGTAATGTTAGAGGTAATAAAAAATGTTTGTTATTTTTTACATTTGTGGTGGTCAAGTGTATTTGTTTTCATAAAATTGCAATAACAAAAACGTTATATTGGCTATATCACGAGAAAAAACTTGTGTACCTGAAAAGGGGGGTATAAAAAAAGCAATATGCGTGAGAGTAGATGCGGTAGCCTATTTTATATAAAAACTGTTTTTTGTCTATAAAACTGCATATCTCTATTACATATATGAAATATAAAAAAAAATAACAAATTAATTTTTTTTAATATTCTATACATAACTTCTTATCATCAATATATAAAAAACAAACTGAACTTGAATTTTGTTTTTAATTCAAGGTTAAAATTGTGAAAGTTTATTAGCATTAATTTTTATACTTGAATATATTATGCAATAAGAAAACTACAGAAATATGCATTTCATGATGTCGGGTGTTCCCCAATAATACACATGCACAAAAAAAACTTTTTTTTGCAAAATAGACGTAAAGACCTTTTTTTTATTAAATTCAATTTTTTTATTAAATACAGTTTTTTGTGGCGTGTGAAAATTTTACGTTACAAAAAAAAAATGTTTTCAATATAAAGTATATCAATATTAATAATTTCAATATTACATACATATTTATTTTTTTTTTTTGCAAACGTAAATATAAATTTATTATTTTAAGAAATTATAATTAAAAGTGTTATTTTAAATTAAAAAATATATTGCATAGGGAAGCATTTATAGGGTATAAATTCAAGATTTTTACATGTTTTAAAACAGTTCAAAAATAATAATCAACACAACAAAATGAACATTTTTTGCATCAACGCTTTTTTCTACTTGTTGAGTCTTGCAGCGACTCAACATATAAAAAATGTCAATATAAACAGCATTGAAAATCAAGGGGGCGTATTAATAATGCAAAAAAATATTTTGGGAGCATCGTCACGTACGACAACTTTAGAACCCCCCGATGAACGGTCCGTATCATCTAGAAGAGGACCAGTAACAGACCGAACAACAACAATCCGTCCGTCAAGAAAAACCATTGAAAATGAAGACGCCGACGAATCAAGGTCAGCATCATTTGAGCCCAGAACTCGTTTTATATAACGAGTTGTTATATTAATTTTTATTTTCAGAAACGGTTGTAATTTCCGGGAAGGCTCAGGGGGTGAACAAGCTGAGATGATCCGAAAGTGACCGTTACAGATCTTCAACAACAACAAAAAATAAAAATGTATATTAAATGTATATTTATGTAAAAATAAAAAAGAGAAATATTATTCGTTAAAAATAATAAGAACAACAATTTTTTCATTTTTTTACAAAACAATACAAATTTATTTCTTCTTTTTTAAAGGTGGTTGAGTTTCATCGTCGAATCGGAGGTCTCTGCGTCTGCTGCTTTCTTGATCTTAAAATCAAAAATTGTTGTCCGATATTCATTTTCCTCTCTTCTTAGGAGGGTCATACATAAATTTTTCGGGACATCTGTGTCCTTGAAACCCTTTAAAACCTTGGTGATCCTATCTGGGAAAAAGTACTGGAATTTTTCCAAGTCTGCTACAAGTTTTTTCCGTATCTTGTCTTGATTGTTTTTACAGATAGAATCGGGTAATCCTTTCCCACAACTAGCTCGTCTGTCCTAATTATTGGTTTGAACTGCGTTTGTCCAGCAACGGATTTCAGCGTTTGTAAAAAAATCCTGTAAAAATAAAAAAATTATTGTTTTTGTTTTTTTAAATTATTGTGAAATATTATAATATTGATTTAACAACTTACCATTATAATTTTATATAAATTACTGATAAACATTCCGAACAATTTGCTGCTTTTTATACACTCGCAAAAATATTAGAAACAATATAATTATATGTAACATTATTCAAATCATTATTGTAAAAATATTTTAACATTGATCTTCTTACCTTATTTCGCAACAATATGTCTATCAAAGAAAACAAAAAATTGTATAACTTCTAACAAAAAATTGTATAATTTCTAAGAAAAAATTATATAATTTCTAAGAAACATGTTGCTTAATAGAAGAATATAGAACAAACAATGTTTGCTGTCTTTAAATTTTGGTATTTTTTTATTGCTTACATAGGGACAATTTAACTTGCAAAACGTAATTTATTAAAGGCATGTTATAAACTAGGCCTATTTTAATTAAAAATTCCTAATATAATAATATATTTTTTCTGATTACAATGTTTGCTATTATGTATTATAGAAAATATAAGATATGAAAACGTGCTGAATTACATGGAAAAACATTTCCTTATTTTTATATTTAATAATCACAACATTATTGCAAAAATACTTGAACAGACATAATAAAACAGGCAGTTTCGCGTTAATGATAGACCCTAAGGTGTGTCGATATAAAAATGTTTATATTCCAAAAAACAATACGTATATCAAAGAAAAAAAATGCATAATATCCAAGAAACAAGTTGCATAATAGAAGAATAATAATTTGATTATTTTTTAAAATATTCTTTTAAATATGTACATTTTAACATGCAGAACTTTTATTCAAGGCACGTTATTTCTAGTTCATATTTTTATATTTAATAATATATTAGAATTACTTATATATATATATATATATATATATATATATATATATATATATATATACCTGCATGTTACAAATTGTTGCAATAGTGATTGTATGAAAAACATATTTTTATATTAATATTTTATATAAATAGTAATTTTTTGAAGAAATAAGTAAGGTGAAGCAAATTTAAAAAATTATTCTGAATAATATTATTAATTGATTTTCCTTTTTTAGAATATGGCTTCAAGTTTTACAGAGTTCACGTGTCAACTTACGGCGATGATGACAAATTTCACCCAGAATTTTGTGGCAGAAAATTATAACAACAGCCCCGAAACACAGGTTAAAAGGGGTGAAATTAATAACCATGAACAACAACAGCAACCACCACAACAACATCAACAACAACAAGAACAGCTGTAACAACAACAACAACAACAACAGCAACAAAAACCATATCATGATGCAGATATACAAATAGGTTTGGGGGATGAAAGCCGTCCCTCAACATCAACCACAACCTCAGCAGCATCCGTAGACCATACCTCTAACAAACAGTATGTAATTTTAGTTAAAAAAAATTTAAAATTTTAGTTCTAAGTTTAAAGTAACAAGTAGAAATTTAGTTTTTAAGTTAGGCGACTACAACGAAACATTTGACACAATCATAGACTGGTTAGACGCTTGTTTTAAAAACATTTTGGATATAGTAAAGTTAGACTGTTCGGTAAACGCTTTGATAGGTATTACGATTTCAATACCTTCAATTGAAAATACTCGCTCTATAGGTGTTCCTTTTAAAAAAAGTTCTGATTTAACTTCTAACATGATAACCGATTTGCTAGCTGCAGTTATTCAATCAAACGATAATTTCCTATCGACGGATTTGATTGAGATAACTGCAAAAATTACTAATATTCCATCAGGTAGAGGGCGTGTTTGTATTAGTAATTTAACGGACTCGGAAATTCTTAAACGAAAAACCAGTATAATAAATATTGGGGAGAAGACAAATACTCATTGTTTGTCCAGGCTATTCTAATTGGTAAATATCGTGCGGATAATAAAACTAAAAATTTTAAAATTAACAAAACATCGTTGAAATTGTTATCCACGGACGGGCAAAAGCTTTTAAGAAAAGCAAATGTGACTGTCGATAAACACACAGGGTGTAATATAGGGGATATATTTAAAATTCAAAAATTTATACCTGATTATAATATTACCGTTTTTACCGACAAAAATAATTTCAAAAATTGTTATTTTTCTAATACAAAAAATACAAAGAGCATAAATATTTTTTATTTAAATGGATTAAAACATTTTGTTACAATAAAAAATGTCAAAGCGTTTTTCGGTAAAAACCGTCAGTGCGAATACTGTAACGATTTATATATGTATGAATACACATATTTGCAAAGAATTGTGTAAATATTGTAAGGAACATCCCCCGTGCAAGTATGTTCCTAATATATGTAAATGTGATACATGTTATCGTACATTTCGTGGAAAGACGTGTTTTGAAAATCATAAAAAAAAAATATACGGTCCGGGGACAGTTTGTTCTCAAATACAAATTTGCAACAAATGTCTAAAATACTATGATCTCTACAAACGTAAAAATCAACCCCATACCTGTGACGAAAAAATTTGTGGTATCTGTTATAAATTAAGAGATCAATCACACCAATGTTTTCTCCAGCCTTATATAAAAAAAGTCGCCTAAAAATTTACACTCATATTCTATGACATTTAATGCACACAAAATAAAGAAATAGGTCTAAATAGTTTTCAACACGTTCTAAACCTTTGTATTGCAAATCAGGTGTGTCATTTTTGTTATTTAGATAATAATGATGATACACAATGCCAGAATTGTGTAAAACGTGTCAACGTGTTTGAAAACAGTCCTAATGAAAATTGTATCGAAAAATTTATTACTTATCTGCTGAATATTAGTGCTAATTCCAAAAAAAAAAATTTGTTGTATAGCACACAATTTCAAAAGTTGATAGTCAGTTTATCGTAACAGAACTGCTCACAAGAAACAAAACAATTGTTCCGATCATTGGGGGCCTCAAGATCCTAAAAATCACTTTTAATAGAGATATCAGTTTTATAGACCCTTTAAATTTTTTACCTATAGCCTTAGCAAAATTTCCAAAAACTTTTGGTTTAAAAGATATTTCTAAGGGTGATACCCCAATTTTTTCAATACAGAAGAAAACTATTCTTACATCGGGGAAATACCCGATATAAACATGTTTTCAACTGAAAATTACAATTCGGAAAAATTAAAAATTTTTAAAGAGTGGTGGGGATCGTTAAAAAATTCAAGATACGTTTTCAATAACCGTCAAGAATTAATAAAATATTGTAAAATGGATGTAACATTACTTCAAAAAGGATGTCTTAAATTTATGACAGATTTTGTAGCTCTTCTTGACGTTAACCCCTTTTTAGAAAGTTTCACTATTACACAAGCAGTCATGCTACAAAAAGACACCTTAGGCGTCATTCCAAATAATTGTTACAAACACATAAAATGCAATCATTTATAGGTAAAAAATGGTTAGAATATGAGAACGAAAAAGTAAACGGTAAAATCAAGTATGAAGTTGCTTTGAAAAATTGCGGTTATAAAGTTGACGGTTACAATGAAGATACAAACACTGTTTACGAATTTTTAGGGTGTTTTTATCATGTCATGGCTGTCCTTGTTTTCAAATAAGAAATATTTCTAAATACCGTCTTTCTCTTGAAGACGCATAAGAAAATACTTTGTTGAGAATTAATTTCTTAAAAGAAAAAAAATATAATATAATAACAATGTGGAAATGTACCTTTAAGGTTTTTAACAGATAATCCTAGTATAAATAATAAAATAAGGCTATTATTTTACAAAATTCTTTGAACCCACGCGATGCTGTTTTTGGAGGGTGTACCGAAGTGTTTAAACTTTATCACAAAATAAAACCATTAACTGGTACTTGGATTCTTGATTAAGTTAATAAGGCAGTAGAAAAAGAATATAAAATATTAGAAATTTATGAAATATGGAAGTATAAGGTTGAACAATACAATAAAAACGCTGATGGTCTTTTTACAAGCATGATGAGCAAATTTATTAAAATTAAACAATCTGCCTCAGGTTTTCCAGTTCAATGTTCAACTGAAGAAGAAAGAGTTTTACACGAATCAAATTTAAAATTAATCAAACACCTTTAGATGAGGATACAATAAATTGGATTAAAGCAGCTATTGAGGAAATAGTAGAATCTTCGACAAGAGATGTCTTGCCTACTGATCAAATAGGTATACGTTTTTGTGGTGAGAGTTTCGAGGAGCGGGTGCTAGGATATATGAGCTTTAGAGCAGCTAATTTAGTTTTTACCGAGGATCTTTGGAACCTTATAACGAGAGTTTTCCAAAGCAAATTTGAAGGTTTAACTACAGATAAGTTTTGCTTAACTATCACATATGTTCGTATGCCACAAGATCAAGGGAAAAGAGCAAATTATTATTTTACTTTGAAAGAGGAATGTATCAAACGTAAAGGTATTTTAACAATAAATAATGCTGATTATATGTGCCTTCCAAGAGCTTTAGTCGTTAATATTTCTGTAGCTGATAACGATAAAGATAAAAATAAAATTAAAAAGAATTAAATAAATTACAAACAATTAAAACACTAGATTTGTTAAAAAAATCAGAAATAAATATTTCGCCAGAAGGTGCAGGTGTAGAAGAATTACGTAAATTTCAAGCATATTTAAAAGACTACAAAATAACTGTGTTTAAATATGGAACTAAAGGCCGTGATATTATTTTCCAAGGACATGAAGATGGAAAAAGACTGGATTTATTATACCACGACAATCATTTTAACGTTATAACTTCACTTACGGCAGCTTTTTGTTGTGGCTAGTTTTGTAATCAATGTAACACACCTTTTAATACAAAAAATAGTCACTGCTGCATTAAAAGCTGTCTAAGTTGCCAAAAATCACCATATTGTCAAGAGGACATTTCGAAAGTTATATGTAAGTTACGTAACCGATATTTCAAAAACCAGATATGTTACAATAATTACTTGTTATTGGGTTTAAAGAATAGAAGTACTTGTAATACGATAACACACGCTCACCATTACTAAAAGATATATTGTTTATATGATTTAGAAACTCGTCACGAAAAGTATGTTGATAAAAACGATATAGATAGGTGATATTAACCTTCATGAACCTATTTTGTGTGTTTCTGCTAAACGATGTGATATTTGTATTAATTTAGAAAAATTATACTTTTGTCAGAAATGTGGTTTTAGAGAAACTCTTAACAAGGAAAATGTAATTAGTAAATTGGTAAATGATTTGTTATCAATATCCAAAACATTTAAAAAAGTTACTGTCATAGCACACAATGGTAAATCTTTTGATCACCTGTTTATTTTAAACCACATATTATTGTTAACTGATTTAAAACCGGAATTAATCATGCAAGGAACAAAAATAGTAATGATGTACTTAAAGAATATAAAATTTATTGATTCTTTAAACTATTTTCCTTTTGGGAAATGTTTATAAAACTTTTCCGAAATTGTAGAAATGGTTTAGAATATTTCAAAAACATTTCGAAAACATATTTGTTTTGTTTCTTTGGTGTGGACGCAGGTGATCAAAGTTTACATTGTATAATGTTTCTAAGAAACGTTTTTCAAATGTTCCACATGAAATGGGAAAAATAAATGTTTTTTTAAAAGTTTATTATGGGATCTGTGGCGCCACTGTTGCAAGCGAGAAGTTTTAGCCTACGATGGCAAATCGAACTCCAGCCGATTACAGCGCGCCATAATTAAAAAGAATTCAGTCGATTCAAGAAAGTTCTCGAGAGATATACTACGAAGAAATTGACGGTGATTAAATATATTTTTGATGTAAATAATAAAGTTTATGTAATTAAAGATTAAAGTTAATGTAATTAGAATTCCTATTAAAAAAAAGACTAAATAAAATTAAGATTAATTAAGTGTAATTTAAAGACAATTAAAATAAGGACAATTAAATTATAAACAAACAACAGCAAACGCCGCTGTCGAACATCATATAGTAACAACGGGACAACCAGTATTCGCACGACCACGACGACTGCCTCCTGACAAATTGGAACTAGCTAGGAGGGAGTTCCGTTTAATGGTAGAGCTTTGCGGGGACTATCGAGCGCTAAACGCAATCACGGTACCAGATAGGTATCCGATACCATTCATTCAAGACTTCTCAAATATTCTCTATGATAAAAGAATATTTTCGACAATAGACTTGCAGAAAGCATATCATCAGATTCCGGTAAAGGAAGAAGATATCGAGAAGACAGCGATAACGACACCATTCGGATTATACGAGTTTCCATACATGACATTTGGTTTATGCAATGCTGCACAAACTTTCCAACGACGTATCAATGAAGTATTGAAGGATAATTTGAATTACGCATTTCCTTATTTAGACGACATTTGTATCGCATCCAGCGATGAAAAAGAACACGAAATTCACGTGAAAAGTGTTATGCGGAAACTGAAGGAGAATGGATTACGTATTAACGAGGCGAAATGCGTGTTCGGAAAAGAAAAAGTTAAATTTTTGGGACACATAGTCAGCGGGAAAGGCATCGAACCCATGCCGGACAAAGTATAGACGATAATAAACTTTAACAAGCCGGAGGCAGCGAGAGATTTAAAACGATTCTTAGCGATGATAAATTACTATAGAAGATTTATACTGCACGCCGTGGAAAGTCAGATGATATTGCAAAGTCTTATTAATGGTAACAAGAAAAACGACAAGTCTAAAATTACGTGGAACGACGAGGCGAACGAGGCATTCGAGAAATGCAAGAGAGAGTTAGCAGATGCGTCATATTTGGCGCACCCAGCGAGAGACGTAGAGTTATCATTGAACGTGGATGCTTCGGACACAGCGGTAGGGGCGGTGTTGCATCAAAGTGTAGCAAATGTGACGACACCATTAGGATTTTACTCAAAAAAGTTAAGTCAGGCACAAAGAAAGTATAGCACGTACGATAGAGAATTGCTAGCAATTTATCAAGGTGTAAAACATTTTAGACACATGCTTGAAGGAAGAACGTTTGTAATTTACACCGATCACAAGCCCCTGATATTTGCATTCAAGCAAAAATTAGACAAGGCATCACCGAGACAGTTACGACACCTAGATTTCGTTGCGCAGTTTTCAACAGACGTAAGGCACGTTGTAGGGGAGAACAATAGCGTAGCCGATTTTCTGTCAAGCATCGACGAGATTGACATTGTAGCGAACGTGATAGATTTCGAATCGATAGCGGTAGAGCAGGAGAACGATGAGGAATTGCGACTGTTGTTAACGAATGTGACAAAAACGTCTTTGCAAATTAGAAAAGTAGGGATAGCCGACTCGAACAAATACATATATTGTGATATATCAACGAAAAAAATTAGACCGTATGTACCCAAAAAATTTAGACAAGTGATTTTGGGAAAAGTACATGGGTTATCTCACCCAGGAGCAATAGCAACGGCACGATTGGTGTGCGAAAGATACGTATGGAACGGAGTAAAAAGAGATTGCAATAGATTTGTAAAAGAATGTTTCCGTTGTCAAACGTCAAAGGTAAGCCAACATTCGAAAACGCCATATGGTACATACGAAACAACGAACGGACGATTTGAGCATATTAATGTGGACATAATCGGACCTTTGCCATCGGTCGACGAGTTCAGGTATTGCTTGACGATAGTGGATAGGTTCACGAGGTGGCCGGAAGAAATACCAATGAAAGACATGACAGCGGAAAGGGTAACGAAGAACTTAATTTCTGGCTGGTTTCAAAGGTTCGGAGTACCGCAGATAATCACTACGGATCTGGGTAGACAATTTCAATCCTCGGTGTTTAAGGAATTGACTAAGTTTCTTGGGATTAAACATTATAGAACGACGCCGTATCACCCACAAGCCAATGGGATGGTGGAAAGGATGCATCGAACGCTTAAAGCAGCAATGATGTGCCACGACGGTAAAAATTGGTATGAGGTGCTACCTATAGTGCTGTTAGGTATGAGGGCGACAGTAAAAGTGGGTAGTAATTATTCGCCAGCTGAAATGGTTTTAGGGACAACGGTAAGGATACCAGGAGAATTCTTCGAGAGTAGAACCAAGACAAGTAACGAAACAGAGTCCGTAGCAGAGCTACGAAATAAGATCAAGAGTATTAAACCGACTCCGGCAACGAATCATCATAAAGAAAGAGTTTTTATTCATAAAGATCTGAGAACTTCGACACATGTATTTGTCAGGAACGACGCTGTGAAACCATCATTGACGCCGCCATATAATGGACCATATATGGTTAATGAACGCCATGATAAATACTTCTGTGTAAGTATTAATGGAAAAAATTGTAAAATTGCAATAGATCGCCTTAAACCAGCATTCTTAGAGGAAGAGCCAGAAAATAAAAACGATACGAATACGCGAACAAATATGACGACGAGAGGCGAAGATGTAGCTACGAATCCGAGTGAAGTGACGACGCGGAGAGAATCAGAAGCTGTTGAAAACGACCAGGGGGAGAAAGGTTAACTTGCCAGTTCGATTCAAAGATTACGTGTGACAATACACTAAGAGGGGAGTACTGTGGCGCCACTGTTGCAAGCGAGAAGTTTTAGCCTACGATGGCAAATCGAACTCCAGCCGATTACAGCGCGCCATAATTAAAAAGAACTCAGTCGATTCAAGAAAGTTCTCGAGAGATATACTACGAAGAAATTGACGGTGATTAAATATATTTTTGATATAAATAATAAAGTTTATGTAATTAAAGATTAAAGTTAATGTAATAAGAATTCCTATTAAAAAAATACTAAATAAAATTAAGATTAATTAAGTGTAATTTAAAGACAATTAAAATAAGGACAATTAAATTATAAACAAACAAAAACAATTTAAACGTGTTTTTTAATTGAGAACATTTTTCTTGTGCTAAGACAACCTACATCTTGTAGAACAACTACAGGTAAGAATCTTACACATTACCTTTAATCGTGCACATAAAAAATATTGAGTGGTAAGATATTACCACAGATCCAACCCAAGAGAACTAAAAAAATGTCGCAATTTTGGAAATTGCAACATCTTTAAAAATTGCATCAGAAGAAATAAACAAAAAGTTGAAATAACATCAGAAGAAATAAACAAAAAGTTGAAAAATAGTCCAAAATATAAAAGATTAAAAGATTTTTCTAAACCAAAAAATTATGTTACTGATAGAAGCAATAATAGAAACATAAAATATCATAAGTCACAACAAAAACGAAAATATAAACACCAAATATATTATTTTACAGATGAAACTATCTATTTACATTTGGTCAATGATGATGTACTGGGTCACCCCAGCACAGGCTCAAAATCTCGAAATTACGCCGATCTACGAGGATAATGGCTATACTTTACTCAAAATGGACCAAAGAGAAATCGTAGAAAAATACTTTAAAATATTACAGGTTATCGATATAAACTAATTTAATAATTTGTCACAAACTCTAGAACAAAATATTAAATTATTAAAACTAGGTAGATCAAGCCCTAATTCATTATTACTTTATAGATAAATAGAAACTTTCAGGAAGAACATAGATACCATTATTCCACATACTTACAGACAAAAACGAGGTCTGCTAATATTGTAGGATCAGGTCTGAAATTTTTAATCGGATCAATGGATAACGAAGATGCAAAGCAAATTTATGATAATTTAGAAAACCAGGATCAAAATTCTAAACAACTAACTGACCAATCAAATAAACAAATTGCAATAAACAAAAACCTAATAAATTCCGTAGAACGAATTAAAAATCACATAAATGAACAAAATATTAAAATTAATAGTTATTTATCTGATGTAATTAACAAAACTAATGAGATATTTAAAAATGTCGACAAATCTGAATATGTATTACAAATCTATGTAGTAATTTCAAATCTTAATAAACAAATAGATAAAATTAAAGACAACTTACTTTTAAGTAGGCTTCATGTGCTTGCACATGATATTTTAACAGAGGAAGAGATAAATGAATATAATATTACAACAAAAACGTTACCTTTTATAAGAAATTCAGTTATATTAAAAGATAGTACCATTATTTTTGCCATATTAATTCCACAATTTACAAAAGAAATATATTTTAATGCATTAATTCTCCCATTCCCAAATTTAAAAAATGAAGAATTAGAAATAGAAAATGAAAAAATTATAATTTCGGAAGATCATGTTTTTTATTTCGAAAACGATATTGTAAATAAAAAAGATTTAAAATATCATAAAAATAATTGTATCAAAAATTTATTTTTAAGAGACAATAGCTGTGTTTCTGATCGGGTCAGGATCAAGGTCTCATTTTTTATATAGAAATAACAACAACATAACCCAAATATTTATCTGGATCAGCAAAATGAGACCCAAATAGACTTTTATATGGAAATTTACAAACAGATGGCGGTACAAACAAAATTAGAGAAAAAATCTTTTTAATGTGATTTATTTTTTTAAAAATACTGTAAAAATATAAAAAAAATTAAAATATATGTTGCTAAGATGTCATTAGACTTTTTTATAACTATTCATATATACGAATAAAAAAAATTATCATATCTACATAAAATTAAAATTATGACAAACCGGTCCCACCTGTTCAAATTTATGAAACCCGAATATATGATCCTTAAGGCTCAAATACATTCAAAAAGTGAGAACAAAAAGTGAGAAAAGTGAAAATGTTGTTTATATGACAGCGCCACTGGAAGAATATTATGAACTAAATAAAAGCTCTTTTTGTTGTCAAAAGCTATTTATATTATTTTGAAGTTTGATTGACACTTGACAGATTATTTATAGAAAATAATTATTTTCATTTGGTTCTTGGTTTTTATATTTATGATTTATCATATTTGAAATTATTTGAAATTTCAAATTATGGTATTTAAAATATAATATTTATTGTGTACAAAAATACTTTGTGTATAAAAATTTTTTTTTAAATAAAGATGATACAAAACGGGTAATTTGACATAACATTATTGTTTACTAATCGAATTAATTCAAAATTAATTATTTCAAAATTAGTCAGTCATTCACATATTTATTAAATGTCAAATGTCATTTATTTATCATATAGTAAAACCATTTGTTTATCATATACCCAAACCTTTTTTGATATTGATCATAAATTTTTACCTTTTTCTGAAGCATTTTCTGAAACCTACCGGGAAAACTATGCAAATGTTTATATGTGTTAGTGTTTTAAAGCTTCCACTGTTTTTCAATTTTTTAAAGCTAGAATGTTTGTAGCTTTTTAATTATTCACTTTTTGAAAAATGAAAAGGAATGATATAAATTTTAATGCTACGAACAGGGACAAAACATAATTTTCAAAAAGTGGTACTTTTTGTTCGCACTTTTTGAATGTGTTTGAGCCTTTATTGTTTTTTTCAAACCTTGACCCTGACCCGTTTAAAAAAAACACAGCTAAAGGCTCAAATACATTCAAAAGTGAGAACAAAAAGTGAGAAAAGTGAAAAAAGTGAAAATGTTGTTTATATGACAGAGCCACTGGAAGAATATTATGAACTAAATAAAAGCTCTTTTTGTTGTAAAAAGCTATTTATATTATTTTGAAGTTTGATTGACACTTGACAGATTATCTATAAAAAATAATTATTTTCATGTGGTTCTTGGTTTTTATATTTATGATTTATCATATTTGAAATTATTTGAAATTTCAAATTATCGTATTTAAAATATAATATTTATTGGGTACAAAAATACTTTGTGTATACAAAAATTTTTTTAAATAAAGATGATACAAAACGGGTAATTTGACCTAACATTATTGTTTACTAATCGAATTAATTCAAAATTAATCATTTCAAAATTAGTCAGTCATTCAAATATTTATTAAATGTCAAATGTCATTCATTTATCATATAGTAAAACCATTTGTTTATCATATACCCAAACCTTTTTTGATATTTATCATAAATTTTTACCTTTTTCTGAATCTTTTTCTGAAACCTACCGGGAAAACTATGCAAATGTTTATATGTGTTAGTGTTTTAAAGCTTCCACTGTTTTTCACTTTTTTAAAGCTAGAATGTTTTTAGCTTTTTAATTATTCACTTTTTGAAAAATGAAAAGGAATGATATAAATTTTAATGCTACGAACAGGGACAAAACATAATTTTCAAAAAGTGGTACTTTTTGTTCGCACTCTTTGAATGTATTTGAGCCTTTATATATTTGTAAATTTCGCATAAATAAAGAAATTATCATTTCTAAAATAATAATTCTTCATTTATAATAATTCTTCATTTTTTGGGAATGGGAGAATTAATGCATTAAAATATATTTCTTTTGTAAATTGTGGAATTAATATGGCAAAAATAATGGTACTATCTTTTAATATAACTGAATTTCTTATAAAAGGTAACGTTTTTGTTGTAATATTGTATTCATTTATCTCTTCCTCTGTTAAAATATCAGGTGCAAGCACATGAAGCCTACTTAAAAGTAAGTTGTCTTTAATTTTATCTATTTGTTTATTAAGATTTGAAAATAGAATGGCATTATCTTATCTAATTTTATCTATTTGTTTATTAAGATTTGAAAATAGAATGGGAGAAGAAATAGAATGGCATTATCGTAACAAAAAATATAAAGCAAACTTATCTTAATCAAAGTTGTGTTAAGCAAGATATTGTTTTAAAAGGAAACAATCTAATTAAATTCTCAAATTGTAAAATTGAACTTAATAATTTTAAATTTTTTAATAATGTAAAGAGATATCAAAACAGTATAATCATGCCTATTTCAAATTTCAATGTAACAAAAAAAAAATATTACTCTAGAAGATGTACATATTGATAACATAAATAATAGAGAATCTATAAAATATATTGAATTCAAAAATAAAGCAGTTAATTGTTCAATTGGGATAACAATTTTTATTATAATAATTGTTATTGTTTTTATAATAAAGAAAATATTTGTAAATAAGAAAAATATTGTTAATAAAATTGAAATTTCAAAAGATAAAGTCGAGAAAACTAATTCTTCCGAGACGGACGAATCTCGGAGGGGAAGTGTTATATACGGTTTCGCATAACACAAATTTCCGTTTAAATACTTTATCTTTTCTTATGCTAGCTTAAACCGCTAGCATAAGCACAAAGCAGTTCCCACACATAACTATATTTTTCTCAAGAATTAAAGTGTAATGAGACACTTAGATAAGAATGTAATAATTATGTATTTCTAAGACAAAATTGTAATTATAAATTTGAAATAGAAAATAAATCAGTTTCTTACTAGAACTCCAACTATTAAGTTATTATTTATTCGAAGAAACCAAAAATATTATATGGTGGACAAATGTACGCATATATTAAAGTTATAATATTGTCGTGAAATATTTTTGTTTAATTTCAGATTGACAATTTACAAAGAAATTGTGTAATCCCCACCCGTATATAATCTGTAGATCGTATACGAAAGGAAGTGAGGGAGAATATGTCGAAAGCCAATTATTGAGATTGGATCAATTGCAGAGGATGCTTTCACTTTTCTTTTCCAATGATTTTGGGTGTTTCAAATGGCGTACGAAAGCCAAATTATAGTAGTTAATTTGGATGCGTTATAACAGCAAAGACAACTTAGAAAATACGTAATATTTACTTCGAAATTTTCAAAAGGTGTGTGGACATTACTATATTCATCTGAATGTGTAGAAAGAACTTTTTTCAGTTAAATAATAAAAAATAAAATTCGAACAAGTAAATTTTTTATTAAAATCAAATATCATTTCATTATAAAAGAAATATCTTTGTAAATTAACTTGCCACATGAGATAATTGCAGGATTAGTTGTATCGTAGATCAAAGTATTTTTGTATGTTACTTTTGTCTTAGATATGTAATCATTATTTTACGGTTAATGTAATAACTCCGATAAAAGTAATTAATTGCATTGAAATATATAAATTATCCGGAAACGTAAATTTTATAAAAACATATTTTCTATTATCTTCAACATTTTTAGTTAAAATCTTTTTCGAAATCAAACTGGTTTTGTAAAAACCAAACTGAACTGAAAATGCTGTAATATGATTTACAGGTTCTATCAAGACTGAATAATAATCAGCAGTATAAGTTGTTATTTTAAGCTTAATAACTTTTTATTATACACTGCAAATATTTGACACTTCAGAAATTACAACATTAATCGTAACATACATATTTTAAAATACGCTATATTGTAAAAATAAATTAATTTTATATCAATAAATGTCCGTTAGTTTTTCTTTTTGTCCGTCGATATTTGTCAACGTTATCGGAAAGAGAGTTAACTACAATGAATTAATTCATTGAAAATAAATATATACTTAACTCAAGTTCAAATTTCCGTGTTTACTACGGAATCTAAAAACACATAATAATATGTTTTTAATTTGCGTGCGTACCAACATACATTAATAATACATATTAAATTATTATCAGTACTATCGAAAACTTAAAAATATGGTTTCTCATTAAATATATGTTAAAAATCTAATTATAACAATCAACACGAATCATAAATCACAATTACTTGAAATTAAATTAACAAAAACTTACAGTAATTAAATAATTTTGTTCTTAACTTATAATTAATCCATGCCTGCTTAATATAGTAATTTTGCTGGGTTCTATTGCTTCATCTTTTTTCTAGGTTACGAAAAATAAACAGTATTTCAATGATATTGTTTCCCGCATCTTCATCAAGTCATCAAGAGTATTAAGGTATGCACTCTTAAAATTCACAGCTAAGAAAAATAAATAAGGGTGGAAATTCGTACCTAAAAGAGAATAAGAAATTATTAATAGGTTAGCAGCAAATTATTTTTTGTATATTATGCATTTTATTGATTATCAGTTTTACTAATATTTTAGCAAAGCCGTATATAATATAAAGATATTCAAAAATTGAAAAAGACTTAAAAAACAGAAAACATTAGGTCGCCAATATGAGTTCCCCTGGTGAATATAATATCTTTGCTAGAAAAGTTGAAATAACGAGTTTGTGGATAAGACTTAGAAATTGTATTGAGACGACAGAAGGCACATATATTTTTCGTGGTGAAATTTAATAATATGCGCTCATTTATTTTCTGCATACTATAAAAGAAAAGGATAAAGGAATAAAGAAATATATGTATGAGATAAAAAGGGTAAGGAAATATATATTTCTGGTTATTTTCTATTTTGATCTATTTTAACAAAAATTTAGCAACTCATATTTGGAATCGTATATCTATTTTCAAGTTTGCTTTGCACAAAAATAATATATATAGAAACAAAAATTCTACATGTTTTGGGTTTTTTAAACCAAAGGATTTTAAAGGATACAAATTTCATTTTTTTTTTTTTCAAATTTCACTTTTGTATTTCTACTGTTAGTCACTAATATTAAATTTTAAGATTATAGAAAAATTAATTGGGTTTAAATACATAATTACATTTTTAAAAAATTATTATGTTTTTTAGGTCCTAAGTGGGAGTAAAATTCGACAAGCCATATATATGTATATATTGTTGTTGCCTAATTTTAGATATGAATTTTAAAACCAACTAATAATAATTTTAGCAAAGTTTGACATTCCTTCAACTACACATAACTTTTTGATAGTAGACCACACACAAAATGAAGGCGATACAATGCATTCAATTAAAATGACGCATAAATCTAAATTAATAAAAGGAGGAGCCATTTTTTCACCGCAACAATGGTACACTGTTTTATTAACCCTTTAAGTCCCGAATTATTATATAGTGCCAAACACAAATATTTGATTAGTTTTTATTAACACTTAGATAGCAAAGAAGTCATAAATGTGATGCAAAAGGATATTTTATTATCCTGAGGGCATTTAAGGAGTGGGAGCCATATTGCTACCACCAGCAGTTTTGCTTTATGTAAATAGTTGCTTTATTTAAAAATACACATATTATCAGATGCAAAACATATTTTTAATTATTAATTTTTAATTGTATTTACTTGTTGTACCTAAACAAATCACTGTTTTTTTTAAATTTTAATGCACTGACACAAAATTTGCGAAATTTTTTCTTAGCTAAAACCTCATTTAAAATTCTCAGAATAATACAGACGAAAAAACGCAGAACACAATACAATATATAAAAAAAAGCATGTACATTGATTAACGCGTTAAATAATTATGGGTGCCATATGGCTACGATTGGAAAGAAACGGTTAACTGCAAAAAAGTCTGGTTTACCTTTTATAGTTACTGAATTGAACTATTCTGATATTTTAGATATAAAAGTAATTGCTCCTCAGGTCGGTGTAAATTTTAACATCAATACAAGAGGCGAAAAAGTGTTATGGAATAACATCAAAGTACTTAAAGTATAGAAAGACTCGCCAGACATTGTTAGATACAAAACAATAGTGTCGCATTGACACGTAAAAATGATTTTATAAACTTGCTAAAAAAACTAAAAACCAGAAAAAGGAATTTGAAATACCAGATAATATTAAAAAGGCATTTCAGGAAAATCCTGGAATTAGAGAACAAAAAAGAAGGATTTAGTTGGTTTGTGCGAAGCAAAATTAATACCAAATTGTTATCACCAATTTTATAGCCAACTGAAAATAAGAACCGTTACCAATAAAACAGCTATTAAGAAAAAAGCTGCAAAAAATGCATTTCCGACGATTCTTCAGATGATTCTGATGAATAATTGATTTTTTTATGCAATTTATTTCTTTTTTATTGATTTTTTTATGCAAATTATAGCTTGTACCTACTGCCATAAATAAAAAACTTGAATTCAATTAATTTGTTTTTATTCATTTTCCATTGTATAACACAATAACACTAAAAGTGACAGTTTTCAAAAAACAAAAAAAAGTTTACCTAATGCAAAATTTAACAGAAGACAGCCATATTTTCAAAATAGCCAAAAGTATACTAAATCTTTTAGCAGAATAGTACCATAATACAAATAAAGCCTGTGTTCTTCTATAATAAAAATAGAATAATAGAAGAAAATAGTATAAAAAAGTGTATTTTTACCTTGCGTACGGCGGACACGGAATTTTTTTTTGCTGATTCTGATTCCCTGACAACTAAAACGTCGAGAAAAATCTAAATCTTGGAAAAAAAAATTCTACATTTGGACCGCACCAGAAAGCTTCATTATATTTACGATATATTTACAATACTATATGAAACAAAAATATAATGAAAATTATTTTACATGAAGTATAAAATTGTATCAAATTCTTACCAGGAACTGATGCGGGTAAATTGAATCGTTTTACTATAACGTTTTTGTTTTAGATATTATATGATTTTAAGTTAGCCTACCCACTCTGATAGTTTAATTCAATATTGGCCAAAACTTGCAGCTGTTGTGCAAAAAGTATAGATTGGTTTTCACGGATCGACAACATCAAAGATTTTAGAACTTTACGGTAATTAAACTTTTTTAATTTTGTCTTTCAGCAATTTTGAGTTGTTTTAAAACTTTTTAGGCTGGATGCAATCGTTTAATAGAATTTACTTTAATTAAATTTTCTGCACAAACTGCGTCAGGAAAATCATCAGCTGGAATTAAAAGGTTGCCATTCCATAAATGCGTCAAGAAATTAATTTTATTCAAAAATTTAATATCTTTTAAAAATATTTAGCGCAATTTTAAAATTTATATGTATATTTACAACTTAAATTAACCAATGAAGATATGCAACAAACCATGTGTATCAAGTGCGTATCTAATTCTAATTGCTAAAGGAGAGAACAACAAAAAGGCCTTAACTGAGCTTCTTCTATGTGTAGAATCAGAAATTACACCCTTACCACCAGAGTTTCCGATAACTATGACGGAATTGATATCCTATTTAAGGCATATTACATATTCAATCAATAATTTGAGGGAAGTTTAAAAAATTTTTTTTTGTTTATTTCACACTATAATTTTAAAGTGGACAAGAAAGTGCCATCTAAAATTAAATATTTTGTTAATAAAATTCGTATAGTATTAAATAAAAACTTTGGTACGCAAGTGAAATATTTTTGCCATAATTTACAATATAAATAATCATACCGGATACATATAAGAGTTATATTTTTTTATTGCATTTTATTAATAAGTAATGTAAATTTAATTCAAAAACGAACCAAAAAAAATTAATTTGCAATTTTAAGAATTAATTAAAAGATGAACATCACTTCAAATAAAACTTTAACAATTTATGGCCAATAATATACTAGAATATATGCATATTATATAAAACGGAAGTTAAATAACTTTTAATAAAACCTTTGTTGTGCTGTAAAATAAGCATACAAAAATTTTACGAAATTTGTTGTGAATTAAAAGTATTATTTGTCTAAATGTTAAATTTAATAATTTATAACTAATATATAATAAGAATATGTTTTATATAAAATGGATTATTATTGTTTTTGTGCATTTAAAACATTGTCAGGTTTAAGAAAACATGTAAAAAATAAGAACTGTATATCACAACAATTAATTAAATCTAATAATAAAGTTCTCACATATACAATGAATAAATTCCAATAATAATTATCAAATACCAAATATATATAATTTTAAGAAAGACCTTACAATCAGTGCCGCGGTTCAAATTACTCTACCGGTGCAAAAACCTGCGAGGAAGATTTAAATAGTTTATATGTTGTTAAATCGAATAGGTATTCCACAAGATTCCATTTCTAAAATATTAAATTCTACTCAAAATTTGTTAGTAGGTGCAATAGATTCTTTTGAAAGGTGAAGTAATGATGGAAAAAAAAATTAAACTGCATTAATATTTAAAAAATACTATAACAGACGCAAAACGTTTAAAAGAATCCATCTTATGTTGCTCCTTGAAAACTATCGCTATAGGTTACAGATGGGAAATGCGATTCAACCAAATACTTAATTTATATATGTATACGCAATAACTATTCAAAATTTGTTCCCAGAACATAAAAATTCTCATACCTGGGCCCTATTGCACCAACCACTTATCGCTTATTAATTATCAACTTATCAAAATTTATGATAAATAACTGTTGCACCAAACGGATAAGTAATAAGTATTAAAATGAGTTATGATTTATGATTATTGACAAATTCTTATTTTTTGGTTCTTATTGATAAATTATTATTTTTGGTTCTTTTGTTGACTGAAAAACTATTGTTACAACACCCGCACGTGTAATAACAAATGCAACAATACAAAATTCTACTTATAAAAATGTAAAAATGTACCTTCTGCTGCTAACTAATTTTTTATTTTGGCAAAACGCTTAACACCTATCATTATCAAAAATATGATTATTTGGTAATTGATAAGTGAGTTAAATTTCATTTCCATTTGTGCAACATTTATCATTTACTGTTGTCAAAAAAATATATTTTTGATTAGTTGATAAATGATAACTGATAACTGGTTGGTGCACTAGGGCCCTACTTAACAGATAGTTTTAAATATTCATGCGGTGGGCTTGCATTTACTACATTAAAACACTTTAATTTTTAGGTATATTAGATTCCAATGCAAATTTGTGTTTTTACTTCTTGATACATCAAATTTTAATGCTTTACACATTCGTAACTTTAATGTAAATTGCTTAAAAATATATTTCAAATAATATTAAATCATTTAATTCAATCAATTTATTATATTTTTATAAAAATTTGCACTGGACCTATATGCTACATATGGTATGGTATGGTAGTAACTTGCTGCATTACATATGATAACACTTTTTAAGTGTGTAGTATTTGAAGAAATTTCCCTTTCTGTTATGGTCTCTCGAAAATTAAAAATTTAGTTTTTGAGTCCTCGTAGTTTTGTAACTAATTTTTGAAAAGTTAACGAAAGTCACCTTAATTTTTTTCAAGTCTATTTCGGTCATTCGGCGTATTTTCATATAGTCGTACGCCATCTTAAGTTTTCTTAATTTTCATTGAGTCCATTATGGTGAGGCCTTATTGTTTTCAAGTAGAACAATAAATATAATTTAAAATCAAATCAAAAAGTGTAATTTAAGTACCTATATCTATATAATAATAAGAAGTAGCAGGAGAATTCAATAACCCATTTTTTAATTTTTTTTCAATGTACAAACGAAGTATGAAAATTTTGAAAGTGAAATGAAAAATTTCATTTTATTCTCATTCTAAAATACGTTCACTGTTGTGTATTCTTACCGTGGTCAATCTAAAAATCTTCCAAATTTAACTATTTAGAACAAAACACACAAACATTTTAAAACAGAAATACTTATTTTTTATTTTATCTAAAATTTTAAAATTTCAATGAACAAAATCAATTAACAAATATAATTCTGCTTTTATAATAAGTTTGAAAAACAATCGTAATTTTAAATACTTCTTAGTAAATTATTCTTACTTTAATTTTTTAAATTTTACCGCCAAAAACAACCGCCACGAACGTGTACCTTTTTCCAACCACTTGATTTTGTTCATTTTTGTGCAAAACTCTCATCACCTGTTGTCATATTTTATATTTAATTTTGATTTTAAATAAAAGTTGATGCATTTTAAATAAGTTTGATGATTTTACTTTAAATAATTTTAATTTTAAAAGACAAAATGTGATTTGAATATTACACAACAACACGTATAATACTCACATTTTTTCTTCACTTCTTAGTTATATTTGTTTTTTTTATTGTTATATATTTGCACAATGAAATATTAAGCCTAACACAAGAAAGTTAAAATGTAAATATAAAAATATAAAACATAATTTTCAATTCAAAAGTTGCCCATAGAATTAAACCCAAATATCGATAATACACTTCATATTTTGCCTTAATACCCAAGGCGTTAACTGATATACATATATGTTATAAATTATGGGGACGTTAAGTTTGTTTATATTTTAATAATATTTTGTATTTTGAAATATAATATTGTACAAATACCAGATGGTTGAAAAAGAAGCATACAGCATAGATAATAACAGATATAAAAAAAATAGCATAATCTCATCATCTTCATCACAAAATGAAACAGAAACTTCGTTTTCAAAATATACTTTTATAGTTGCGGATGCACCATATAAATAGTTTTGACTATAAATACAGTATTTTACAATTACTAAATTGAGATAAATATAGTATTTTACAATTACAAAATTGAGTAATATTAGAATACTTTATTTTTTTCCAAAATTCAAATGAAATTTAAATATATTAAAAGTTCTAAAATTCAGATAGTATAGTTGACGGAGCCAAATAAATGAAAAAAAGGTACTATATATACAACTTAATTTAGAAAGAAATATAAGCAAGAGCAAACAAGACAAAAAATGTATAGCCTTGCAACAGCTCTATCGATGGAAATAAAACATATTTAGATAGATGGAAATCAAACATATTTAGACATGCTGCCAGTGACTACCATCAATATGAAATTACTAGCGCCCAGATTAGTACACCAATGAAAAATTAAAAATAACTTTAAATTTATTTATAGCTGAAGATAATTTGCATTTGTGCCTCAAAAACTATATTACTGATTAAAAAATCTAAAAACAATATTATTGTGGTCATTGATGGAGGGACTGGCCAATAGTGAAACGGACTATAGTGAAACTGTCGCTGTAATAATCAGAATTTTTTAAAAAACTGCCATGATAAATTCTTATTACTGTGAGTAATTTCGAAGCTGGATTTGTAAATAAGCAAATTATCTTTATCCCAAATTATCCCAATTAATATAGTTACTTAATACGAGTAGTGATTATTTAACGAAAATGTATTTTTTATTTTTGTTGTATATATGCGTTTATAACTGGCAAGGCAAATGAAATCAGAAAATCCAAGCTCGAATTTCAAACAATTCAATTTTATAAAAAAATAAGAACTGGATATAATTGCACTTAAATTTTATTATAATTATAAACAATATTTATTTAATTAGACGTTAGCCTTCAGAATATAAAGAAATATAAATATAAAAAAAATATACTTTCCCCAAAGCCGTAGTACTATATACGGCTTTGCTTTCCCTTTAAGTAATATTCAACTAAAAAGTAATATACGGGACTAGCCAACGGGATAAACTCTTCAAAAGATTTATTTAATATTCCCTAAAGGATTTTCTTGGAATATCCGACATTTCGAGCCCGCCTTACTTTTTATAAAAAAAGGCCCAAAATTTATAATATCTTATAACACTAGCTTAATTTCCAAATTTCTGCTAAATCGGTCAAGCCCTTAAAAAACTAATAGGATATTATATATATGTATATATATATACATATACATATATATATAAGGATTGTAAATTCAATAAAGGAAAAGTAATAACACAAAATTTTAAACAATGACTTAAGAAGAATTGATTTCCAGAGTGAACTGTTAAATTTTTTGACGATGAATTTCCGGATTTTTTAAATAATTTCCGCTTTCTTCAATTTTTACAAGAAATTAGCTTATTTTTCAAATTTTTATAATAACAAATTATATTTTAGGACATACTTTTAGGCGTAACAAAAAACATTCAGTGAAATACTTAACAGTTTATTTGCAAATTCTATAGAAAAGTTTAAAATATAATTCTATATTTTTTGTAAGAAATTATATAAATTATAGAATTGTAACGAAAACAGAAAAAATTTAAAAAAAAATATGAAAAATAGAATCTTAATTTAATATTTTGAATTCGCATTTTTAAATGCTGCAATAACAAATCTGACTTTATGTGCATTTTTTGGATTTTTAACTATTTTATTTTAATTTATTATTGCTAGGCTGATTATCGTGTACAATAGAGGCGCAAAAAAATGCAAAATTGGTTTTTCTCTGGAAAATGTGTGCTCTGCTCTGCACATAAAATTTTAAATAAATTCAAAAATGTCGAACCATCGCGACGAGCGAAAATATAAAATATCAAAATACATGCTTTTTTGACATTTCAATGAGAAGACCGACAGCACAACGACATATTCTGTTGGCTCTTTAAGCTAAGCTCAACACTTCATAATATAATATGAAAAAAAGTTTGAATTAAAAAAAGTTGGACTAAAAAAGTATTACGCTAGTTTCTTTTTATGTATATAACCGAAAATTATATATTCTTGCGCTTATTTTAAAATAAAAAAAAATACAAAATGAGATATTTTTACCTGTTCGAAAATAACTAGCTATCAAATAAATATAATCCAGTTATTGATCTTTGTCGTTCTGCTATTTTTCTATTTAAAGGATTTTTATGTACATTAGAGTATGTAATATATTGCGTCTTATGTGTAATCGTGAGTGAGCAGCAAATAAAATTTACAACATAATTTAATTATTTTCTACAATGTTTTTTCGAATATTTATTTCACTTCTTTTTATTTACTTATTTTTGTTATAAATATTTACACAACAGTAATATTTATCTTCTTTAAAACAAAACAATTACGTCATTAATACAAAAAATATTTTTTAACAATGTGAACTAATAATATTTTTGAACACAGCCATATATAACGAGGATCATGGTTGAGATATTTTATACAATTTTCTTATTTCAAATTACAAAATATTTAATATTTTTTTAAATAATAATCACATAGTTGTGTCACATAGTTATTTCTTTTTTTTGATTAATGTAAACTCAAAATATACACGCACAAAAACCGATTAATCATTTGCGACTTTGGAACAATTTTTAATTATTATTTCGAAAGTAACTTTACCTTACTTAATTATTATGTACTTTATTTTATCAGATTGATTTTCAATTTTTGTACATTCAATAAAATTCAACCTTTAGCGGCAAAGATCGTAAAACAAATGACATTTATATATTATATTCCAATTCCAGCAATTCCAATACAACTATATATATAAAGAATTGACGATATATATATAAACAATTGATTTGTTAGTTCTAATTTTGAAAAAATGGAAAATATTTACTATAAAATTTATATATGTCCAATATTTGCTAAATTTCCCACCTAAAAATAATAATTTTTTGTTTAATTCCAACTTTAGGTTAATATTTTATTGCTAACTCTTTTTATTTTGGCGAAAGAATAAAAATTCTCCATAATATAAACCCAGAATTATTGTTAAATAAAATCACATTACCAATTAACTTTATTATTATAAAAACGTTTATTTAATTTTATTATATTATAATATAAATAATATGTATTAATTAACATTTACATTTTTAATATATTTTCAAAGTGGTATCTAAATCGTTTTTATTCTTGTCCAAATTTTGTTTACAAATATTCCTTATAAAATTATTTTCCACAGTATTTTTTTCAATTTTTGTATACTCAATAAAATTTAACCTATAGCGGCAACGATCGTGAAACAAGTGTCATTTATTTATATATTATATTCCAATTCCTATACAACTAACACTAATAAAATAGATTACAAATAAGAAGTATTTGTAACAGAGAGAGATTTGTTATAATATTGCCCAGGCATGAAGAACCTGTTTTTGGTAGTCTCTAAAATTAAAAAAAAATCAATCAAAACTTGCTAATAATAATTTGAAGTAATTTATTGCGAAACCATTCTTTTTCAAGCCGCTAATTAATTCATAAAAAAATATTTTCCCGAATTACTAAATCGAAACATTGTTATTAGGACATATATATGCTAAAATTATCCAACAAATATATAAACGTGCGGACACACATAAATCGTTCCAATGTATTTTCATGTATAAGGGAAAAAAGGTATATCGAAAATGTATCCCTTTAACAACAATTCCCTTCTGTAGCTTTAACATTTAGATTTTGGGAATATATAATCATAATGAATTTTCATAAAAAAAGTTGGTTCTGGTTTTGGTCTTGTACACATATTTGTTACCTTTAAAAAATATGTTAGTTCATTTAACCATTGACTAATAATAATATATAGACTTATAAAGTAGAACAAAAAAAATTTCCAAGTTCTGATTTGGCTTTCCTAATCTAATGAAAAAAATCAACGTTCAACGTGCGTTTTTTGTTATATATTTTCGTTAGATTAGGAAAGGAAATATTATGAATGACTAATATGAGAGTATGCGTGAGAAGATAATTTTATTTATATTGAAAAAACCTTTATTTTTTGTTTTCTCATATATGTGATTGTATTGTTATATTTATGAATAGTTTTGTTGGTATTCGTGCATTTGAAAAGTTTCTAATTCATAAATAAATTCCAATTTTCAATTTTTAGCAAAAAGAAAAATAATTTGTGCTATATTGTAAGAATAGTACAGGCATTTGGGTTTTTTTTTGGTAATATCGATTGAAATTTGATTTTTTTTATTAGATTAGGAAAGCCAAATCAGAAATTGAAAATTTGTTTTGTTCTACTTTATAAGTCTATATGTTATTATTAGTCAATGATTTAACATATTAAGTTCATACTTATAATAAAAACCACTAAACAAAATTTTTTGGCTGAAGTCCTGATCGAAAACCACATACATTTAAGCAATATTTTTTTAGTTATGAATACATGTAAAATTATTATATGCAAAGATATATAGAATGTTAGAATACAGAAACAATCTTACTCATTGTAACTAAATTATATTATTGACTTTTGCAGTTATAAACAAATTTGTATATAAACTTTTTCATCCATAATATAAAATTTAGTTGCAGAAGTTGATTATGAGTGTTAGTATGATTTTTTTGATATTTTGGACAAATAGAAAAATTCGCTTGGAAAAACCTCCGATTATCGTCCTCGACTTTCAATATGGGAATAATATAGATGATTCCATGAATCATATGTCATTTATGTCGGAAACATTCATTTGATCCTTGATCTTAGGAATTCAGAAGTGGCATTTTAAAGCGAGTTAACTCATAAATGAGTTATTGCAAAATCATTTCGTGGCATTCCACTTTTAAAAAATGACATGAGATATCTCATACAGAACTGTCATTTTATGCAACAGCAAAATAGGTCTTGCATATTATGAGTTAGTGAGTTTAATTTAAGATTAAAGTAAAAATTAAATTAAATTTGGAAAATTATGTAAGTAAAAATAAAAATAAATAATTTGTAAGAAAAATATTTATTTATAAATATTTATATTTAAATATCTATATATATGTATATAGCATTTTCGAGTCAAAATAGTCTTTTTAAATTTCAAATTAGTCTTTTTAAAAAATCATATTAGTCTCCTACACACACAACACACACAAAACACTAATTTAATTTTGTAAAACGAGTAATTTGATTTTAATTGAAAAGACTATTTTGACTCGAAAATGCTATATAATGTATAATTAAATTAATTGTATAATTAAATTAATTATAATTATAATGTATGTATAATTAAATTAATATTACAAAATATTTAAAAGTTATTTTTACTTACAAAAATTTTATACAAATTTAATTTGATTTTTACTTTATTGTTAAATTAAATTAAATTATGACGTTAAATTGACTAAAATATATGACGTTAAATTGACTAACAATTTATGACGTTAAAATTACCTTATATTTTACCAATATTTGAGTTTAATAAAACAATTATTTGATTAAAAAAGAAAAAAAATTCAATTTTTATTAAAAAAATACATAAAAAAATAATAAACACAAAATATTCAGTCCATATGAGAAAAAATAATAATAACAAAACTTTAATAAAATATGAATATGTTATGAATTTAATAATGTTACTGGAAAAAATTAAATTCTTTTAAATTTACTTATTAAAAATTAAATAAATATAATACGTCTATTGTCAATTAATATATTAAATAAAATAATTTAAAAAATTATACGAGTACGTTGCAACTAATCTTTATGATGTTGCTGATTAATATTTATTTGTTGTAGTCTTTTTTCCCTCTAGACGCGCTTATTACGAGTATAATACATTTGCGCACGCATATATTGCTCATATCCAGAATATGTTTGAAAACATTCTCCTTTCCAAGCCGCTTTAAATTAAAATAATTGAAATTGTTTCATTATTTAAATTTGAATAATTAAAGTTGTTGATGCTTACCAAATAATACTTTATTTAAACCCTTTAAATCTGAAAATGATTTGGTAGAAAATCCGTCCCAGTTGTACTGGGAACCGTCCCAGTTGTATTGGGCTAGAAGTCTGTCCGTGAAAATTTTGGCTATTCCAAATGAATTTGGACACGCATTATTTGTAGGCTTGTAACATTCCTATATCTTCTCCTAGGAAACCAAACATTTTGTTATACATAAATATTTTTTAAAAATATAATATACCAAATAAACATCAAGATTTTTATCATCTAATTTTTGATTATACTTTCTTAGAAATTTTCATCGATTGGAATTTTACAATCATATTTGGCAGTTTTTATTATATAATTTTTAATTTCCTTAATGTCTTTTACCAGCGCCTCAAGTGCTGGAACTACCCGGTTAAATGTGACTTCCAAACCTGCTAACCTACGTTCAGTCGTTTTTGGAAATTCATTTTGTTGTCGTTGTCCTGGAGAACTATCTGCAGAAATGATTTTAAAATTAATATAATTCGTTAAAAATTGTAATTATCAAATAATTAAAAAATATAATTTGAATGAACAAAATTTCTAATAAATGAATGATATTTTAATTTATTTCAATAGTACATAATACCTGATTCTAACAATTCTTCAGTAAAATTAATAGTATTGCACAAGTCTGAATACCTTAAGCTGGCCTGTGATTGTGAAGAACTTTGAGTTGTTGTGCTCTTTTTGTAACATTTATTATTACCAGGATTTATTTCGAAATCATCGAGAGCAGGTGGCAAAATACATTTGGTTGTGCTTGATTTTGATGTTTTTCCTAAAATTTAAGTATTTATTATGTGATTATAAACATTTATTAGTAAAAATTACTTACTACATGTATTCATTAGCACCAATAATTTGTTATTGGTAATTATTGGTTTTTGTTTTTTATTAAGATGGTTGACTTCATTTGGTTGCTGTCTCTTTAGTATTGGCTTGAACAATATACTTTGGCTGGATTGTTGATTTTCATTATCTGCAAATGTGTAAAATATATGTAATAAATAACTTTTTTTAAATAATTCTTCAAAATTACTTGTATCCGACATCTTTTTTGTTGAAAATTACTATAAGGTATGTAGAACTGGAATTAATATAATACTAGTTTTTTCAGGCAAAATCATAAATTTTAATTTAATTTGATTAATATAAAATTCTTCTTCGGAATCAGATCAACAAAAGATATTTTTTCCGCTTTAAAAATATTTAGGAAAATTGAAGATGAAAATGATTATGAAAATTATTCCATACAATTTAAAAATCTATTTCCTATGATAATTGCTCCAGATGTGTTATTTTTTGTACTTTTTATACAAAAAGCTATATTATTCTGTAGCATATAACAAGAATCTTTTATATCATCAGAAATAGTAAAATGAGGTGCTTTAAAAAAGATTCTGTTTCCAACACATCCCATAGTTCTCGTTGTCTATTGATGATTTGCGGTAAAATATTTGTTAAAGTTTTTATCCTTCTATTGATTATTTGCAGCTGATTTTCAAATTTATAGCTGCTGAAATTATGCAGCGGTCCAAATTGTCTGGCACAGTTGGGAAGGTGTAAAATATTATGCATATTATAATTTAAGTACTGTTGTCCGTATAAATTTGGAAATCTAGCTACGAATTCTTTTAAAAGATACTCTGCACTATCAGCATTTCGTGCAGCATTTTTATCGTGACATAATAATCTAATTGCACAGTATAATAGTAAAAAATGATCATAAAATTCTTCTGTAATAAATGGTTTCAGCCAAACAACACCATAATATGCCACAAATAAATGAAATTCTACTGCTTTGAAACGTGGAAATTCATCCAGTGTTCTAGGCTTTCTATTAAACTCCATTGGAATAAATTTAGACAGTTTAATCAGATCTATTGACATATTTTTATTGTTGTGTCTATTAATGTCGCACAATAAACTCATTATTTTTTTTCCAACGCCAAGGTCAACTAAATGCAGAGGATCTAATGGAAATTGACTTATTATCTTAAATCCTGCAGTTTCAAGGCAACTTTTTTTTGTTTGAAAATGTTTGTTGTGATGATTAATATCCTTTCGATCAGCAACATTTTCATCTGTCCTAGGCTCGCACACAATTTTGCTGAACACCATCCGACGATTAAAATGCACCCCTTTTTGGCAGCACTTGTCACATCCATTTGTAGCGTTATGGAATGTGTTTATGCTCTGTTAATGATCCAAGAATCGGCCAAATACATTTCTTTGAGCTTTTCGCTAAAGGCAATCCGTCGACATTAATATCCAAAATGATTGTTTGGCTATTTAATACATTAGTATCATTACATTTCAAAAGATATTGCTCGATGCCAATATATACAAATTGCGCTTTACCAATTTATTTTATTACAGCACTAAAATTATCTTCTTTTTTAGCAACGTCGATTTGCATTTAGGCAGTTTTAAACCAAATTTGTTTAGAGCACTTAATAAATCTTTTGTAGCCACATAACTTATATTGTGGTTTGTAACAAAATACTTTAATTCATTGTTTAGTTCCATTAATTTTTGGTTGTGATTGTCATTTTCAATGTTTTGTTGATCTGATTCCGAATATTCATCTGAATATTTATATTCCTCGTCGTTTTGTGGTTCTGAATATTCTATATGGGATTCCGCATTAAAATTTGTAGATTCTGCATCCGGAGCAAATCTATCATAGTTTTCAGATTCAGCATGTAATATTTGTCTGTTTACCAAACGCCGAAAATGCCTCTTTCATATTTTCGGCATTTCCTCAATTTTTAATAACTATATAAATGAAAATTTTATCTTACTTTAAAATATTAAATTTCCAAGTTTTATATGTGACATATGCAAATCTTCAAAACTTTTCCTAAAAATATATAAAAGCCAACTATGTTGATATATATAAAAGTATATAGGCCTAACCATAATGGACTTAATGAAAATTAAGAAATCTTTTGATATTTTCATTAAGTTATCGAAATTCGCTGTCAAATCCATTTTGGCCATAATGAAGTTATGAAAAGTTAAGAAAACACCAAAAAATATTTCACAAATATCAAAGTTTGAAAGTGACAAACGTAAAAGAAATTATGAGTTTTTTTATTTTCATCATGGATGCTATGGATTTTATTTCAGCAAAACTATGTAAATTATGTGTTTTTTATTTTCTTTATGGATGCCAAGGATTTTATTTCAGCAAAACAATTCTCTTAATTTTCCTTAAGTTTTGTACGATAGCAATCGTACATCATTAAGTTAACGAAATTTTTTAAAAGTTAACGAAAGTCCCCCTAATTTTTGTAACGTCTATTTCGGTCATTTGGCGTATTTTCATATAGTCGTACGCAATCTTAAGTTTTCTTAATTTTTCATTAAGTCCATTATGGTTGGGCCTTATGGTGGCAAAATATATTTGGTTGTGTATATAAGTCCGCATTATATTGTATATTTATAGCACTATTTTAAGCACTAAAAATCGAACGTCAAATTCGTTTTGATTTACATTTACTTTCATATTTTCTTGTGAGAATTTTGACAGCTATCCCTACCCTAATCATATAACCAAAATATATAACAGAAACAGCGGAAAAAATAAACTAATCATAACTTATGCTACGCTACTTTCAAGGGAAGCGGTCATATGTAGGCGAAATAAATGAAATTTTCTTTTCTAAATTATAGGTACATAAATTTTTTATAAATGTTAAATTTTATAAGTTAACATTTTAAAAAGTAAATTTATTTTAATTTTTGTTAGTAATTTTTTTAGATTAACTAAATTAAAAAAAAACATTTTTTTATTTAAAAAAAAAAATCAAAATATTTATTAAACATTATATTATATATAATATATTATATTTAAAAAAAAATAAAATTTATATAAAAAAATGTATATTAATTTTTTATATGGATATACATATAAAAATATATATTTTTAGCACATTTCCAACCAAATTGGAAGAAATGTGTATATTAGTTTCACTCTGTCCGTCTGTCCGTCCGTCCGTTTACACAAACTTCTACATCTATTAAGATAGAGTATTAAAATTTTGACCATAGATAGATAGTAATAAAATAATAGGTCCAGTAGAACAAAATTTTCTTCTATCTCTTTCCCCTCTGAGTTATTCCCCCTTCAAGTTCGAAAATTGCCCCTATTGAACATCTAATAACTTTTAAAGCAATAAAAATTTTTGAGGTCTGTAAAAGCTATAAGATAGGAAAATCTTTTATCTTAATTGTGAAATTAAAAATTTTTTTAAAATTTAATTTTTTGATGTATAAAAATACCGTTATCTTCATACACCTTTTTTTAGTTTTTTTAACACCCTGTATTTCCCAAACTGCTTATTATGGAAGGCTGAAATTTATGTACCAAAGAGATATCTAAAAAATAACTAGAGTCTCTGAAGAAATTGTATCCGTATCTCCCCTCCCGTTTCCGTTGTGGCCCTTCGAAATTCAAAAAATTACATTTTTAATTTACTTGTATAATTATAACCGCGCAATATTTTTAAAAACAAATAATGAGAAAACTTTCGAGAATCATATTTCTTTAAAGTGCATTAATTAATAAATTATAGTCATTTGCCTCACACTAATAATTAATCAAAATACTAAAATTTTGCAAAAAACGAATATTTTGCATATTTTTAGGAGCTATATAAATGGAATATTGGATATTATTTCATATCACATTATATGTTCAATTAAAAGCAAAATTAGGGAAACCTTAAATGATAAGTTTATATATATGTATTTTGTTGGAATAATAAACTTGGAAGGAAAAAATTAATAAAATCGAACAGGGACACATTTTTTACCTATATTTACCATATCATTTTTTTATCTTTCCTATGTATAGTACATTGAAAATACTACTACAACTGCACAATATTTACTACTAAAACTGTACATTGAAAATGCTACTAAAAAATACTATTCACGTATAGAAATTCCCATTGTTTTAGAATAGCTCATAGTTCTACATGAGGCGATTTTGAGGAAATGTGCTTTTGACAAACCCGGGGTTTGTTTATCGTATTTTTATTATCAGAAATCAGAAATATGTATATATATGTATATATAAAATGAAAAATATATATTTTTATATGTATATCCATATAAAAAAATATAATATAATTTGTATGTATCCCTATATATATCTTTTATATATATGTGGGGTACGCTGTGATGGATTTTTATATCAAATAAAAACACTATATTCCACAGTCCACATTTATTCTTAATTTATTAATCCTTTATATCTTAACATCTAAGTTTAAAATTAAGTTTAATATTTTACTAATTTATTTTTTTTTAAATTAATTTATTTATTCACCACTATTTAATCATTTTATTTTATATATTTTAATTGATTCTCAAAATTCTAATTTATATTTAATTTATTCAACAATCACTGTCTATTGCCGCGACTGTACTTTCTATCGAGCTTTACCTTTTTTTTAACCAAAAAATATTTTATAAGCACACGACTTTATTTGACGACTGATCAATTATTTATATCTTAATTTTGTGTTATTGATAATAGATTGCGCCAACGAAAATGTTCCCGGTAGGGGCAGATACTATACTTTCAGTATAAATTTTGAGAGCTTAAGCTATTTTAATACTTTTTATTAGCTTATCACCATGGACGATGACGAAAATAATAATATTATTGGTAAATTAAATGTTTTGAGTACGAACAGAAGTTTTTATTAAAACTTTTCCTAATTTTGTAAAAGAAATATGATTTATTAACCAAGAAATTAGCTTTTTAGGGTTACTGTTACCTGTTTTTTTACAGTATTACCTGACTCCTTGTAATCGCAGTCTTTGAAATGTTTATTACAAATTACGGAAGCTGAACTTGGTTATTTTCCAGTCCTAATAGCTGTAATCCACTGTTTTTTTATCACGAGGAAATCTGTGAAATTTAATTTTCGTATTAGCTGCATACAAACTTATACATTGCGGAGCACAACAGTAACTAGGCATTTTTAAAACTAATACACTTTATTGTTTTAACTTTTTTTTAAATATGTATGTATTAAGCACGTTAAGTATTTTTAATTAATTATTTTTTATTATGACTTTTATATGAAAATATAATCAATTTCAGACTTTATCCTGAAAGTATAGTATTCGCCATCTGGTGGAAAAAAACTTGGCGCGATCTATTGTTTTAACTTTTTTTTAAATATGTATGTATTAAGCACGTTAAGTATTTTTAATTAATTATTTTTTATTATGATTTTTATATGAAAATATAATCAATTTCAGACTTTATCCTGAAAGTATAGTATTCGCCATCTGGTGGAAAAAAAACTTGGCGCGATCTATAATGATAGCTCGCACTCATTATTATATAAAATTATTATTGTGTGTGTGAAGTAATATCGCATGACATCGTAGAATAGAAAATAGAATATAGTTGATATAAAAGAATAGTTTGTTGCTAGTTTTGAATAGTTTGAAAATAGGAAAGCTATAGAAAGTAGAAATTTCTGGAAGAACAATTACGCGGGTGGCGTGACCGCTACATATATATATAATGACATACATATACATATACATACATCTATATATATATATATATATATATATTATATATATATATAATGTTTAATAAATATTTTGATTTTTTTTTTAAATGCGCTCTACAAAAATTTCATTTTGGCATATTATTTGACACCAATGTCAAATTTAAAGCAAGAAAAATTTCTTGCTCGGGAAGTAATTCACCCGTCATATTTTTGCACTTTCGCACTCACAAGAAAGAAAAGGAAAAAATATTAAACGTCAGAATTATAGTGTGTATAATATGTTGACTTTTCTATATGAAAATTGATGATACATTTTGACGTGATTTTAATTTACTTTTGTCGGTAATTTTTATGAGAGATAGTAATATATTTGCCCAAAATAAACAAATATATTACCATCTCTCTCTAGCACATTGTTATTTATGCACGTTACAACAAAGGTAAGATATTAACGTCAAATTTTTTTTCGTTGGGTATTGTTACTTATGCCTGATTTACAAATATCGCTAGGTCGATGTAAAAAACGTAATTGTAAAACGCAAAAACACTGTTGCCTGATTTATAAATATCGCTAGCACGCTCTGAACTAAAAAATAAAAAAATTCCCATCGCAAAAGTTAAACTATATGGACTAGGAACATTGTATTTATATAGTCGGATAGAAAAATTCAAATCGCAAAAGTTAAATTCAATTCTACTTTTCAATTACGATGCGTTGACTATACTGTTCGAGTATTTTGACACATAATTTGACACATAATTTAAAAAAAAACTACAAATTTAAAAGAAAGTCATCCTTTTTCTTTTTTATTAATAAAAATGATAGAGAAGCATAATCAGCTGTTTCCTCCATTTTTAATATTTTTACTAACATTTTAATTTTATTTATTTTTCTCTTTGACTATATAAAATATGGACTGCTAGTAACCAACTTCATTGCTGTAGTTAGGACCGACTATGCGCATACCACCAGAGATGGCAAAAAACAGAACTAAACACTCTGAATCGCGTGAGCGCCGCTCACCTTTTTCATGGTCAATTTTGAAACTAAATCGCTTGTCAGAAATATTTGTGGTATTTTGATGATTCAATGTATTTGAATTTGAATTTTTTTGTTACACAAAATATTTGAATTCAATTAAAAAAAAGTATTTGAATTTTTTGAATTTAAAAAAAAGTCTTTGAATTTTTTGAATTTAAAAAGAAGTATTTGAATTTTTGAATTTATGAAAAAATATTTTATTTTTTTGAATAAAAAAAAAATATTTGAATTTTTTAAATTAAAAAAAAGTGTTTGAATTTTTTGAATTTAAAAAAAAGTATTTGAATTTTTTGAATTATTTCAATTGTGTTAATGATATAACGTGAAAAGTTATTTCAGAAGTTATTTCAGTGTGAATATTATAAAACAAACAATTTAATTAAAAAACAAACAATTTAAAAGTATTTTGATTGTGAATATCGTGATAGTGAACATTTACTATAATAAATTACATTATATTTATTTATTTTAATTTTTAAATTGTTATTTTTTAGTGTCAACAAAATGAGCTGTGTAATAGCAGGATGTGCTTCCAAAGGATATGGAACTATTAGTTATTATTTGTGCGTAGTATTACTTTTTATATTTTCATTTTCAATAAGATGTAAATTTCTAATGATACAATGTTTCCATTAAATTTAAGATTGAAAAGGTCTGAGCCATCAATATATAAGCAGTGGATTACTGCTATAAGGGTACTGAATAACCAAGATGTGTGTAATCACAATAAATCTGCTAGGATATGCTCAGCACATTTTACGACCAATTGTTTTACATCAGGTTTAAATAAACATTTAAAACTAGATGCTATTCCTTCCATATTTCCTGCATGCGAAGATATGTACATTTTATTTTAATAATTATATATATGTATAATTGATTGTAATATTAAATATTAGGGAAGATATTGAATATTTGGAGTCTGTACCAGATATTGAAATGGACGAAGTTTGTACTAGTCCAGTGGTAATAAACCCGGTGGTTTTGTCGACACCAATTAGCAGGCCACGGAGGATTTTTTATCCTGGGGACGTCGAAAATTGCGACGTTAAGACTGCTACACCACGAACATTGGTGAAATTCGTTAATATTTTAAATGCGGATAGGAAGAAAAATAAATTGAAGATTAAGAGACTAGTGGATCAAAATACTAGGGCGAAGATAAAAATAAAAAAACTAAGATTTATTTAAAAATCTGAAAAAAAAGAATCTAATAACAGATGATGCAGAAGAAATTCTACAGGTAATTACGAATAGTAAAATTAAATATATTTATGTTATACTCAGAGAGAACTTATATGATTCCTATTTGAAGTTTCTTATTATAATTTTTACTATTACATTTTAATAATAGTCCCGTAAGTTCTTCAATTTTAATTAAGTAACAACAGTATTATATTTAAATATAATCTAAATTAAATATATTAATATTACTTTTAGTTGAATTATTGGTATTAATATTTTATGATTGTTGATTATAAGTTAATAATAATACATGTTTGTTTTTGTAAATATTTATCTGATAAACTTACTTTAAGTTGTTTAATATAATAATAATAAATTATACCTGTTGGATTTAATACTTTTTAAATCATAACATTATTATTAAGAATTCAATAAGATAGTTTTCTCTGAGTATATATTTGTACAATTTATTATATAAATATAAATTATACTTGTATTTATAAATTATATATAAATTTAAAAATTTATAGTATTTGTTTTATTTAAAAAAAACATTTCTTGGGTAAAGGGAAAATTCGTTGTGAATAACTTTTGCTCTTTTGTTATTGTTTTATTAAATAATATTACTATTATTAAAAATAGGCCTTTATTTATATTGTTGTTCCGTTGTTCAAGTTCAAATCCAATATGACTCTAATATGAATTGAAAAAGATATGTGTTGTTTACAAATTAATTTGATATCTAATTAAATTATAAAGTAGATTTTTATATACTACATATACATTTAAATTTTAAATATTTTATATTTTTTAACGAATTATTTATTTAAGTAAATTCATGAAATTCCATTTTATTGATATATTACTATAAGTTATCTAATAAACTAAATTGTATAAAATAAATTGTATATTTTAATACTATATATATTTTTATTCAATTTAAATAATTTTAAATTGAATAAATATATTTACTATATTTATTACTATATATATTTTTATTCAATTTAATTTAATTTTATTTATACAATTAAGATTAAAAAAAAATTTTCTTTACAACTAAATAATATTTTTTTTATCAACTGATCTAACACGAAATTATAATAAATTTTAGTTTAAGGAAAGCCTTAAAAATCTTATGAAAATGCTTAAACTATAGTACTAAAGCTAAACTTTCTATATAATAAAAATAATAAATTGTATAAATTTTATATACATACATATATAAATATATTTATATTTATATATGCATATATTCTTTTATATATATAAAACAACTAAATAAATATATTTATATTTATATATTTGTATATATTTTTTTATATATATAAAATAATATATACATATATAAGTATAAATATATTTCATGAAATTATATATATATAGGTATATATATATATATATATATATATATATGTATATATAATTTCATGAAATATATATATATATATATATATATATATATATACATATATATGTTTTGTTTTAATTTACTTATGTTTCCTATTAACTTTGAAATTTAGACTATCTGCTATAATGAAAATAATGTACTCCTAGCTTTAAGTAAAGGAAAAATTCGTGGTGAATATCCATCAGAACTTAGGTCATTTGCTTTGACACTACATTTTTATAGTCCTAAGGCGTATAGGTATGTTAGAGGCTTGTATAAAACCAAATTACCAGCTCCTAGCACAATTCGTGCTTGGTATTCTCATACCGATGGAACTCCTGGTTATACGGTAGAAGCGCTACAGATATTAAAAATAAAAAAGCAACTATCAGAGGAGAAAGGAAAGGAACTGGTGGCTTGCCTTATGGTAGATGAGATGGCTATTCGCAGACATGTTGAATGGAATCACATGTACAAAAAATATGTAGGAGTAGTGGATTATGGTACTTCCTTACCAGAAACTGAGGAGCTTCCAATTGCCAAGGATGCCCTCGTATTTTTGCTAAGTGGTGTCAATGAAAGATGGAAGTTACCCGTTGCGTATTTTTTAATAAACGGCCTAAATTCAAAAGAAAGAGCAAATATCACACGTGAAGTCATACAGTTTTTACATTCTTGTGGGGTGAAAATATTACTTTCGATGGTCATCCTGCGAATTTAGGTATGTGCGGTCATCTTAATACTGATATTCACGGCAGAAATCCTTTTTTCAAACATCCCGTTGATAACAGCCAAATATTTATTTTATTCGATGCTTGTCACTGTGCAAAGCTAATAAGAAATACATTGGCAAGTAAAGGCACTTTATATGATAATGAAAATAGGGAAATAAAATGGAACTTTATAAATAAGCTAGTAAGATACCAAGATAATATTGGTGTTCATCTTGCCAATAAATTAACATCAAAACATATTATGTGGGATAAACATAAAATGAATGTAAAAATTGCTGTACAAACATTAAGTGAGAGTACGGCAATGTCCCTACAACAACTAGTTAATGAAAAACATCCAGATTTTATCGGAGCAGAGGTGTTGTAATATTAAAATTACAATCATAAATTTTGTATATTATATTTTAATTGTTTTATCTCACCTTTTTAACTTGTATCTTATTTTCTAACTTTCTTTTTTAAATAAAACAAATTTTTAGTTTATGTATATAACATTTATTATAAATTTAACTCAAATTAAATGTTTCTTGTTTTTATTAATTATTATTTATTTATTTTGTTATTTTTTTTATTAACTATTCAATTTTTTTACCAATAGGTTTTACACAATTTATTTATTTTATTTCAATTAACTTATTTTTTAATAATTTTATTAACTGATTTAAATTTTCATTTACAATTTATTTATTTGTCCAGTTATTAATTAACTTGTTTATTTGTCCAGTTATTAATTAACTTATTAATTAATAAATATAATTTATATTTATTATATAAATATAAATTATACTTGTATTTATAAATTATATATAAATTTAAAAATTTATAGTATTTGTTTTATTTAAAAAAAACATTTCTTGGGTAAAGGGAAAATTCGTTGTGAATAACTTTTGCTCTTTTGTTATTGTTTTATTAAATAATATTACTATTATTAAAAATAGGCCTTTATTTATATTGTTGTTCCGTTGTTCAAGTTCAAATCCAATATGACTCTAATATGAATTGAAAAAGATATGTGTTGTTTACAAATTAATTTGATATCTAATTAAATTATAAAGTAGATTTTTATATACTACATATACATTTAAATTTTAAATATTTTATATTTTTTAACGAATTATTTATTTAAGTAAATTCATGAAATTCCATTTTATTGATATATTACTATAAGTTATCTAATAAACTAAATTGTATAAAATAAATTGTATATTTTAATACTATATATATTTTTATTCAATTTAAATAATTTTAAATTGAATAAATATATTTACTATATTTATTACTATATATATTTTTATTCAATTTAATTTAATTTTATTTATACAATTAAGATTAAAAAAAAATTTTCTTTACAACTAAATAATATTTTTTTTATCAACTGATCTAACACGAAATTATAATAAATTTTAGTTTAAGGAAAGCCTTAAAAATCTTATGAAAATGCTTAAACTATAGTACTAAAGCTAAACTTTCTATATAATAAAAATAATAAATTGTATAAATTTTATATACATACATATATAAATATATTTATATTTATATATGCATATATTCTTTTATATATATAAAACAACTAAATAAATATATTTATATTTATATATTTGTATATATTTTTTTATATATATAAAATAATATATACATATATAAGTATAAATATATTTCATGAAATTATATATATATAGGTATATATATATATATATATATATATATATGTATATATAATTTCATGAAATATATATATATATATATATATATATATATATACATATATATGTTTTGTTTTAATTTACTTATGTTTCCTATTAACTTTGAAATTTAGACTATCTGCTATAATGAAAATAATGTACTCCTAGCTTTAAGTAAAGGAAAAATTCGTGGTGAATATCCATCAGAACTTAGGTCATTTGCTTTGACACTACATTTTTATAGTCCTAAGGCGTATAGGTATGTTAGAGGCTTGTATAAAACCAAATTACCAGCTCCTAGCACAATTCGTGCTTGGTATTCTCATACCGATGGAACTCCTGGTTATACGGTAGAAGCGCTACAGATATTAAAAATAAAAAAGCAACTATCAGAGGAGAAAGGAAAGGAACTGGTGGCTTGCCTTATGGTAGATGAGATGGCTATTCGCAGACATGTTGAATGGAATCACATGTACAAAAAATATGTAGGAGTAGTGGATTATGGTACTTCCTTACCAGAAACTGAGGAGCTTCCAATTGCCAAGGATGCCCTCGTATTTTTGCTAAGTGGTGTCAATGAAAGATGGAAGTTACCCGTTGCGTATTTTTTAATAAACGGCCTAAATTCAAAAGAAAGAGCAAATATCACACGTGAAGTCATACAGTTTTTACATTCTTGTGGGGTGAAAATATTACTTTCGATGGTCATCCTGCGAATTTAGGTATGTGCGGTCATCTTAATACTGATATTCACGGCAGAAATCCTTTTTTCAAACATCCCGTTGATAACAGCCAAATATTTATTTTATTCGATGCTTGTCACTGTGCAAAGCTAATAAGAAATACATTGGCAAGTAAAGGCACTTTATATGATAATGAAAATAGGGAAATAAAATGGAACTTTATAAATAAGCTAGTAAGATACCAAGATAATATTGGTGTTCATCTTGCCAATAAATTAACATCAAAACATATTATGTGGGATAAACATAAAATGAATGTAAAAATTGCTGTACAAACATTAAGTGAGAGTACGGCAATGTCCCTACAACAACTAGTTAATGAAAAACATCCAGATTTTATCGGAGCAGAGGTGTTGTAATATTAAAATTACAATCATAAATTTTGTATATTATATTTTAATTGTTTTATCTCACCTTTTTAACTTGTATCTTATTTTCTAACTTTCTTTTTTAAATAAAACAAATTTTTAGTTTATGTATATAACATTTATTATAAATTTAACTCAAATTAAATGTTTCTTGTTTTTATTAATTATTATTTATTTATTTTGTTATTTTTTTTATTAACTATTCAATTTTTTTACCAATAGGTTTTACACAATTTATTTATTTTATTTCAATTAACTTATTTTTTAATAATTTTATTAACTGATTTAAATTTTCATTTACAATTTATTTATTTGTCCAGTTATTAATTAACTTGTTTTAAAAAAATTTATTTAACAAATTTAAGATTTAATTCTAATTTATAACAACGGACAAAATAACTACTTTAAAATCTATTAAAATAAAAACTTTTTTTTTTTAAAAACCGACTGACTTTATAATTTTAATTTAGATTTTTTAGAATCAAAACATTATTTCTTGTCCGATCAACTGGCACTTTTAACAATTTTAATTTTTATATTTTAAAAATCAACTTTATCCGATCAACTGGCCATAATAATTCCGATTTTAAAATTCAAACTTAATTTTTTTTATCAACTGGCTAATTTATAATTTAAAATTTTTTATCAAACTTTATCCTATCAACTGGCCATAATTTTAATTTAATTGGTTGATTAATTTTACGCGTTGTCAGCACAGAGAAATTATTATTTATTGAATTAAATTATTTCTCTGTGCACGAGCAACGCGTAATTTGAAACTTTTGTTTTTCAAATAATAATTAATTAATTTTTGAATTTTATTAATTGGAATTTTATAATTTCCGTTGTGAATTGAAGCACAGGGTGCCTCAATTCACAACACCTTCCCTCTTAGAAAAAATATAAGGGTCGAAGAAATTTTTCTTCGACTCTGATATTTTAAAATTATATTTCTATACCGTATATATTTTTTTATATATTGTTTTTGATTTTTTAATAAAAACTATGTATATTTGTATATATTTACTAACAATTTCTTTTATTAATATATATTTTGTATTTTAATTTTTTTTTATTTACTTTTTATATATATGTATATTTTCTAAACAATTTTTTTTGTAAATATTGTTAAATATTTTTTTACTAAAAATTTTTATATCTTTGTATACTAGATTTTTTTTGTATATTTTTCCTTTCTTTAATTTTAATTGATACTTTCTTTTATAAATTTCTTTTATAAATAATAAATTTCTTTTAATTTTATTTATATATTTATAATTTTATTTGATATTTATATATTTTTTCTAAATATTTTATATTCTTGTAATTATATTTTTCTTTACATTTATTATATTTTTTTTTTTTTTACATATTTCCTTTTTTTTTTATTTTAATACAATTAAAATCTTATTGACTTATTTATTTAACAAATTCTAAAAAAAAATCATTTTGTGTTTACTAAAAATAAATTTTTAATAAAGTTTTATATTTTATATTAAAAAGTAATCCTTTTATTTTATTAAAAACTTTTATAAAAAAAATCCTTTTGTTTTATTAAAAAAAATCCTTTTGGTTTTATTTTATTATAATTAAAATTAAATTTTAATAAAGTTTTAAATAAAATTATATATTAAATATTATAATTATATGTGTATATGTATGTATATTTTATTATAAGCTATTTTATTTTTAATAAAATTTATGTTTTTTTTTTAAATATAGTCAAATAAAATGCATATATATATTAAAATTTCAGATTTTAAGAAAATGAATATGGATTTAAGGATTAAGGATAAGATTTTTTTATATTATCCCTATTATTTCTTTTTGAGCGTTCACGCTCCCCTTTTTATTTTATTCTAAACAATTTTTTTTATTTAAATTTTTTTTTTTTTTTTAATATTAAAATTTAAAATTTCAATATATTTTTTGTTATACATATATAGTTTAAAATAATTTACCTATACATATATAGTTTAAAATAATTTTATTTATTTATTGCATAAATTATGTAGCATAAATTTCATAACTAAAATAAATAATATATTTGATGCGTTAAATTCTAGGAGTTTATTTGGTTACAAATATAATAAACCAATTAATAGTGTTACTAGTACATCTTTTTTCGAGTTTTTTGATAGTTTAACACCCTATTTGGAAAATTTGAAACTCCCAAATGGAAAAGTTATTGTAAATTTGCCAAATAAAACTGGATTTGTTGGTTTTATAATTCTCATGAATAATTTCAAAAATATATATATGGAGTACGTTATTAATAAGAAATTATTAAATTATATTTTAACGTACAAATTCTCACAAGACTATTTAGAAATTTTTTTTTTATCTATAAGGAGTATGGGTGGATACAATAATAATCCGACTGCTGCACAATTTGCTTCCGCATACAAGAAATTATTCTTACATAATGAAGTAAAATCATCTGCAGAAGCAAATTGCATAGCACTAGATGATACAAATATTTTAACAGTTTCGTCTAGAAGAGCAGTGTCCCAAACTGATGATAGTACTGATAATGTTGAAAGTATAAATGTTGATGATATACCTCTTAACTTTATTGATTCTGCATTACACGAACCATTAATTTATGTTGCCGGTTTCACAGAACTAAGTGTTTTGAAAAAAATTAAATGTAATACATGCATTGAACTAGTAAATCAATGTGAACTCCATGCATCAACATTTATAAAATTAAAAAGTTATGGAAATTTAAGACTTCCACGTAAAGATACTGTTAAAATATGTGAATTAGTCCAAAAAATAATAAATATACTTAAATTAGAGAATAAAATAAAGTCTAAGAATGTCTACAAAAAAATTATTGTTAATACATTTAAAAATTTAAATATCAATTCAGTATTTATATCATTCCAGTAATCATGAATTGGAATGTGAATTTTTAGAAAACCATAAATATTATTTCATAAAAATGTTAAGTGATACATTTGCGAAAATACATTTATTCCATATTGGTAAGCAATATTCTCTAAAAGAACATAAATTATATATTCGAGAAAAATTAACTAAATATATACATTTTATGGGACAGTAATTTTATTCATCTATATTTACATTTCTTTGGAGTTACATTTTACAATGAATAGGTAACAGATGGTATAAGTAGTTAAACAAAATGAAGTTTTTTTTATTTGCAGCGTACGTAAAATGAATAAATCGTTGTCATAGTAGTGTTATTTAATGTTAAATAATATTTATAATATTCTGCAAATTATTTCAAGTGAAATAGGCCTTGTGTATATAGGGGAAACTGCCACTAAATGCAGTTAACGCTTTGAGTACAGTACCTCAATGCATATATAGTCCAGAAAAATGTCCAGAAAGAATAAGGACTATACATGCACAAGGTGAAGTGGAAACTACACAGATATACATATATTTTGAAAACATATTAGAGATAGTTAAAGTAGATTTAAAATCATAAAAATATAAAATATAATAATTAATTTCTCTTTAAAATTTTTACATAGCATTTAAAAATTATTATGTAAAAAATATTTTTTATTTTCAAAATAAACGGCTCTTTATAGATTAAATTAATTTTTATAAAAATCTTAAAAAACAATTTGTTATATTATATCTATACACAAAGTATTATTATTTCCACTTTGTTAATGAAAATCCAATATTCTAACAACATATTTTTTAGGTTTTAAAACATCCAAATAAATTTTAAAAACTATAGGTAACAGATGGTATCAGCTATAGTAAACATATTTGCAGCTACATATTTTGTTCCTGCTCTTTCCAAATATGTTTCAAATGTTTTTAATGCAATATGAACTTTCTTCAAACAAATCGGTGTTCTTTGATAATCAAAAAATATTGGTGCCATAACATAACCACCAATACTATAATAATAAAAAGCCATATTAAAATATGAACATTGGTTAACTAAGCTCTAGCCGTTGGATCCTTTGGATAAAGTGGACTATCTGGTTTGTATTTATCACACAAATACTATTGTTAAGTAATATAATCACAAATGAAAAAATATATTTGTAAGTATGTAAGTATATAAGCGAAATATTTGATTTATTTAATAAAATATTTATTAAATAAATATTTTATGTTAGCATTAATTATTTCAAATGGAATGTTAAGTGCTTCAAAAGTTATGCGAACAGAAAATGATGGTGGTCGCAAACGCTATATAGTTTCATCTTGAGGTAAAAAATTAATATTAAATAAATTGAAATGTATAAATATTACTATTAAATAAATTAAAATGTATTATACACTTACTAAAAAAAACTTTTGCATAATAAATCATATTTATAAATAAAATAATGTTATTTCTTTGTATTTCATTTTTATTTTTTGGGTTTTGGAATAATGTTGCTTCACAATTATGATAATTTTCTACAACAAACGATAAAATGAATCCAGCATATACATACTAAATAATAAGATAATGATAACATGTAATAGTTAATGTAATTACATTTAATAAGTTGTAGTAGTAATATGATGTTATGTAGCTAAAACTCATTAAATAAAATAAAATAAAATATTACATATGTAACAGTCTTCAAAATTATAATATGTGGCTTCAGTACCAACTTCATCAGTTTCACAAAATGAATACTAAACATAAATAATTTGTATTTGTTTAATTTTCTATACCAAATTATATACATAATAAATTCAATATTTGTATTAAACTAAATTTAAAAAAAATTACTTGTTTCAAAAATACAATAAGCTCTGACATAGTAAAAAAAATGTTGAATAATATATATATTTATTTTCTAAAAATTGAAATAACTGTTCCACCGATAGGTTGAGAGTTCCATAAATTTTACTTGAGAATTCTACTGGATTTAATTCAGAATTCCATAACTTTAGTTCTCTTATTGGCCATCTCTGGTGCTATGCGCTACCAGTCATAATAGTATTTTTTTCTTTGACGGCAAAGGAAATTATAAGCGATTAGCAGTCCATATATTATATAGTCAAAGATTTTTCTGTTAAAATATTTGTGCTATATTTATAAATTATACAATTTTACATAGTGTTTTTGCGGTTTATAATTACGTTTTTTATATCGACCTAGCGATATTTATAAATCAGGCATATGAAAAGCTGTATAATTTATAAATATCGCACAAAAATTTTAACAGAAAAATAAAATTTTGACAGAAAAATAAATAAAATATAAAATATTGATAAAAATATTAAAAATGGAGGAACAGCTGATTATGCTTCTCTATCATTTTTATTATTAAAAATTATTATTAATTACTATTATTTTTATTATTAAAAAATAAAAATTATTATTATTATTTTTATTAATAATTTTATTATTATTATATTAATAATAAGCCTTTCCTTCGCCACCGCAAAATTTGTCCTTTCTATTGAAAAATCATGTGGAAAAGGTAAAATTTGAGAGATGTACTTATATCAAATTTACTTACTAATTGCAGCAAAAGTGAACCTAAAGTATAAAAATGCCGCGCAGCCGAACTACTGATTAGTAGTTTTATAATCATGGGCTTAAAAGCGTTAACAAAAAAAAAATCCCTTATGTTAACGCTTTTCTGTCCGTCCGTCTGTCCGATGTAAACAATAAAAAGCAGTTATTTCACATAGTTACTGTACACTCAAGTTTATGATAGACCCACCGATGGAAAGCTTGATTTATTGAGAACCAGATGTAATTGCTAGAATTTTAAAATTCGGCCGGTAGGCGGCGCTATTTGCATTTTGCCAAAACATCTTTTGCCGAATAAAAATGTAATTTTATATAGTAAATGTGCACCAAAAATAAAGTTTGACCACTCGTTGGAAAGATATTTAAGAGTAGAATACGATTTCAGTAACCGAATTTCACATTTCTACCGCTAGAGGCGCTGATTACTAAAATATATAAAATGTTAATTTTTAAATGTGATTTCCAATAGTCAATAAGCCCCAAAATTTAGGTTTAATGTCGCAAATGAAAGGTACTAAGTAGTAGTATAAAATTACAGTTGTTATATTTTCAGTTTCTGCCACTAGAGGGTGCAACATAATACTCAAAATATGCATTTACAGTAGATAATTTAAAAAAAGCCCATGATTATAAAATTACTGATCAGTAGTTCGGCTGCGCGGCAAATGTGAATAGCGCCGTCTACCGGCCGAATTTTAAAATTATATCAAGTACATATGGTTCTCAATAAATCAAGCTTTCTATTGGTGGGTCTATCATGAACTTGCGTGTACAGTAACTACGTGAAATAACTGCTTTTTATTGTTTACATCGGACAGACGGACGGACAGAAAAGCGTTAACATAAGGGATTTTTGTTTTTAAAAGCCCTAAAAATTATTATTCTGTTCTTTATTCTTAATCTTATTGTTAAATAAAATCACATTTCCAATTAACTTTATTGTTATAAAAACGTTTATTTAATTTTATTATCTTATAATATAAATAATATGTATTAATTAACAGTTACATTATTAATATATTTTCAAAGTACTATCTAAATCGTTTTTGTTCTTGTTAAAATTTTGTGTACAAATATTCCTTATAAAATTATTTTCCACAGTATTTTTTATTTGGGGTAAAATCCAATAATTCTAAGAATGAAATTCTTCCTTATTATTAATCTTACAATACTTAAAAAACTATTTTAAGTTAAACTATTCTCATTATCCTTAATTACTTACATTATTTCTAATTTTCTTTATCATAAAAATAATAATAGTTAATATTATTTGATGAACAAAATATTAAAAAAGAAAGAACATTTTCATCAACAAATTTTTTTTTTAAATATTTGTGTTATTATTTAAGTGTTTATTAATTTTGCTAAAATTTAAAAAGGATGTTCTTGTAAATTGTTTCAGTTTTTTAAAATTTTGTAGAACAAACAATTTTATACTTTTATAGACAACTTTTAAATATTTTGTATTACATTTTGTATTTTAAGTTAAATTTTGGTATTAAGTTAAATATTTCTTTTAATTTATTAAAAAAAATTAGTTATATAAATTTAAATTTTTTGAAATACTAGATTTTTATGTTTAGTTTAGTTTAGTGTATGGATGCTATATATAATACATGTAATTAGAATTTTAAATATTGTAAAAATAACAAGGTGATACTGTATAAATATTTGAGGGATGTTTATTAAGATCATATTTTATATTATTTTGAATTATACCTATTTATTAATGAAAAGTATTTGATTAGAGTTCTTAAAAAATACTGTTCTTCTATAAAAATAACCAACGAAATTGTGATTATGTAATTTTACCACATAATTTGAATCATTTAGAAAAATTTAGTTATAAGTTTTAACCTGTTAAAATATTTGTACTTATACATAAATCTATCTCTTTAAGTTAGAAGTTAAGAAAGGCTACTGAGGTTGGAATATCTGTTATACAATACAATTCCACATGTTTGTATTAACGAATCTAACACTGTCGATTAATATTAATTGGTCTCAAAAGAAGGTCTATTTATATAAATTCGAAAAAAGAGCAAAAGATGCGCAATATGTTCATACATTTTCTATAAATTAAGTGTTACTATTCAAAATAAACTGGACTACTTATGTTTAATCGTGCTCAATTGGCATTTGTAGTATTGTTGTCCTTTTAGTGGTACTTTTAAAAACATAAATATATTGTAGCACTCCGGAATAAGCGCCGAAGTCCTAAGTGTAACACTTTATTTTAAATTTCTATTTTTATTTACGTACATATTCGATTCTAACAATTTTCGATGACAAGATTGCTTTCCAAAACAAAATAGCGAGTTTTTCACATGTTCCCAAAAAAGAACTGATTCATTTCATAATTTCTTAATCCAATTAAAGTTCCCAAAGCGAGTACTTTTGGTGAAAAATCTTGTACATTGTATCTAAATAATCGTTATTTCATTTGAAAATTTCATTACAAGTAATAATAGTTTTGAACTGTCGAGGGAAGACGTTTATTCCAACCTTGTTGGAAAGGAAAGAAAGAACCAGATTTCAATAAAAAAAAAATTAAAAGATAAAGCAAAATGCTGTAAGAGTTGATAACTTTGTTATCTCAATCAACAAAAATAGAAACAGCTCTAGAGTGTTTATTACCGACCAAATCTTACAGCAATTTGTTGTTTTATCTTTTAAATACATATTTTTAAAATCGTAATTTGAAGAAGGTTAAAAATAACGGACTAGTTGATAATGATCGATTATATTTTAATAGTCAATAATTATGCACACAACAATTTTTTCTTAAAGCTAGTTATATCAGCATTACTGATATACAATTATTTTCTTATTAACATAAATATATATAAATATATTAAGACATATATATATATATATCATAAACCATATTATATTTTCTTTATCATATTTTATATATAGTAAGACATATAGCATAAATCATTTTATACATTCTATAGAATAACTATTGCATGTAATTTTTATTATTTTATATCTCACAAATATCATATTTAATTCTATAAATTTAATATTTTGGTAATTCTAAATACCTAAAAATATATATAATAATATTTTATTACATATCTTAAACTTTAAATTCATATTTTAAAACCATGAGAAAATTCATAATCGCCAATTTACATTGTCGACAAAAGTAATATTGTATGTATGTAATTAGAAAGTAAAAGCTCTTAATTATTATTATAACGTTTTGTAAAACAGTCTGAACATAAAATTCAAACCAAATAGACCTAACTAATAATATTCTTAAATAGTATATTTCAAAGTTTAAAACTAAATATAAATAATTAAACTTGTATAAAAAGAAAATATAATAAATATAATCAATATAAATAAAAATCGTTGTTTTTACATAATTGGCGCAGTCGATATTATTGTTGCAAAGTTATCTATCGAAGATAATTTTTCTATTTTAATAGTTAAGCAACAAACGAACGACAGTGAAAAAAATTTTTATTAACTTCAGTTAATATTAAAACAAAAAAAAACAATTAACAATAAAATAAGTTATAGACTAGTTATTTTCAACATCAAAATAAATTGAAGATTGAACATCAGATTCAACATCAGTGTATTAATTGAAGATTGCAAGCAGTCAGAATCGATGAATACGATAATTGTCCTGTGAGTAATCATAACAATTACATACAATTCCTTTATTATTTAATGTCAGACTCCAGTGGGCGAATAAAGCTTGGGAACTAAATCCATATCGCACAAAAGGGCGGGGCCTAGTTACTGAGTGGGGGCGTGTCTGAATGATAATTAACAGGTGTTAATTAGGGGCGTGTCTGAATGATAATTAATAGGTGTTAATTAGGGTCGTGTCTGTTTAATGATTAATTAAATGAGGTGTTAATTGTGGACACGCGCGCCCCCATGTTAGATGTGCATTCCCATGTTAGATGTTAATTGCGGGGGTGTTCATTGCGGATGTACATTTCGGGATGTGCTTTGCAGATGTTCATGGCGGGGTGTGGATGTTAATTGCGGGGCATTGCGGATGTACATTGCGAGATGTGCATTGCGGATGTTAATTGCGGGACGTGGATGTTAATTGCGGGATGTGCATTGCGGATGTACATTACGGGATGTACATTGCGGGATGTGCATTGCGGGATGTACATTGCGGGATGTGCATTGCGGGGTGTTTATTGCGGGATGTTCATTGCGGATGTTCATTGCAGGATGTTCATTGGGGATGCTAGTTGGGGATGTTCATTGGGTCGTGTGAGCGGGAGATGTTTTTTTTTGTGCGGCTGGCTGCGCCAGGATTTGATCTCGTACCAATATTTTGCAAATCGGGCACTCTACCTGTTGAGCCATCTACCTGTTTTATATATCGTGGTTTAAATGCGTATATCAATGTATCAATATAATTTAAATAACAAATAAAAAAATTTCAGTTAATATTAAAACAAAAAAAAAATAATAATCTGCCTATGCTGGGAATCGAACTCTGAGAAAATAATTTTTTTTTTATAAGTCGTTGTCGACGACTCTACCTATTGAGCCATCGACCGTCTTGTATTTCACATTATTAAAAATGTATATCAATATGTGTAATTTTTTTTTTTGTCGTTTTTGTTTTGAATAGATAAAAATCCAAACAAGAATAAACATGAACATATATATATACATATGTATTCACTATTTCGCGAGTATACTGTAATTTATGTATTATAGCATTATATAATATTTTATTAAAAAAATATATTGTTCATATATGTAACTCAATATAAATACATCAAAGCATGTGTTTTTGGGAATTTATATTTTTTTCGAAATGTATTTTTGCCATGTTGTTTTTGCTGGTATAACGGCCTCTATATATTAGATAATAATTTTCGGCATTGATAAGACGTAGCTCGTTTATACAAAGTTTATTTGCTGCTATACTTCAAATCATTATATTAATAAAATTTAAAAAACAATATTTGCATTGAGTTTAATTCGATCTTGTTACTTAAGCTGAAATAGATTCATATAGGTAAAAATTTTAAAATCGAACAAGAATAAACATGTCTGAGCATGGTTTGTATATAATATATATATACCCCGCTGAAATATGTTTTTTATTCAGCATATACAAAGTTACTGACTACAGAAGATAGAGAAGTCATTTCTAGTTTTGTAAAAGAATATAAACCCTGCTTAGAACAGAATAATATAATAAAATTATAAATCTTGAAGAAAAACTAAATTTTTTAATTAGCGGTGGTGTAATAAAATCACAATTTGGAGAACATTATAAATGTTGTGTGTGGTCGGACAATAACGCAAAAGATGGACCTGATACATGCATCTGTATATCAATCGTTCACCAATACATAGATGCTTTAAAAATAATAGAAAATTTTAAAAATATTTACAAAAAATTATTTCAAAGAATTGGGAATTTAAGATTGTAAACATGTTACCATTTATACATCCGTTTGTTATGATTATTGCAGGTCCTTCAGGGTGTGGAAAAACTACTTTTGTTTGCAATATAATTCAGAGACATGAGAATTTAATAAAACCAAATATAACGAAAATAATTTGGTGCAACCCTGAATTGACTGCTATACCAAGGAATTTACCGTTTGGAAATATCGAATTTTTAAATAATATACCAGAACAAATAGTTAACGAAAATGACGATATTTTATTTGTATTGGATGATCTGATGCTCGAAACGTATAATAAGCAAGTATGTGAGTTATTTACAAAAGGTTCTCACCATAAAAATCTGTCAATTATCTTATTAATAGAAAATATATTTCATCAGGGAAAGTATTGCCGTGATATTTCACTAAATGCTAAATATCTGGTGTTATTTAAAAATCCTCGTGACAGATCGCAAATTTTACCTTTGGCAAGACAAATTTTTCCAGATAAAACACGCGAATTTGTTAGAGTATATAACGAGGCTACAGCATGTCCACACGGTTATATAGTGTTGGACCTAACACAGAACATCAGTGAATTATACCGTGTTCGGAATATTATATTTTAAACTGATTATTGTGTTTGTTATTGCACTTCGAATAATTTAAATAACAAAGCTTACTGTGATTGAGGAGAAACCGACATATATTACATCTTTTAAAAACACAAAATAAAAAACTTCGTAATAGTATATTAAAGACGTGTGATGATGACGTTATAAAGGCTTTAATTGAAATTGCAATTAATACTTTAAACGGTAACAACCAAGCCCCTAAAAAAGTTCTATCATTTTTAAAAAAACATGAAAATACAATTCGGTGTTTAGCCAGCACTAAAAGAAATTTGAAAGCAAAACGACGAATACTTATTCAAAAGGGTGGTTTTCTACCTGTTTTAATTGGAACAGTGTTATCAGGAATTATCGGGAAATTAATAAGTGATTTCCAATCGAAAAATGAATAATATGCAGCGTATGATTGTTATACCCCCTGAAGTTTTTTTAAAATTTAAAAAATTAATAAATAATGAAAAGAACTTAAATATTTTAAATCAGAATATGGAAAAACTTTTACTTAATAAAAGTTTAAACCCCATTCAAAAATGGTACATGCTACGTCAAAATTTAATAAAATAATCAAAAGAGAACAGCGTTAATGTTACCAGCTAATCATATAAAAAAAAAAATTTTAGTAGCACAGGTAAAAATGCTGAAACGCAGACAAAAATTAAATTATTAAAAGATATATCAACCAATTACGACCCGGAAATACAGAACTTTAATAATATTAAGCAACAACAGTCAGAACTGGATGATGATGTTTTTTACTTTGACCCTGTAAAAGAACAACAACAAGAAATGGAACGATATGGAGATCAGGAAAATATGGATATTGAATTTGGTATAGATGATGATGACGCATTACATAATGAACGTTTAACTAAAAGATTGTCTTCAAATGCAAATGTGAAAATGTTTGATACAAATACAGGGGATACTATTACAGTTACATTACCCACACAAACACCTAAGAAATCACCTATAAATACAAGACAGCGTTTGCATACAACAGGTTCTTTTATACGACCTAGCATTCTATCAAGATATCCTCGTGAGAGAAATACAACAGCAACTAAACGAAAACAGACACCAATAAGTAAATCACCAACTAAACAATATAAACCATTTTCTACACCACCTCACTGGACTTCATATAAATAAGCCACAGCAATAAAAATATTTATCACTAGCAATCATGAATGTAAGAGATGATTTCTGCATTACATTATTTAGTAATGATTCTATTAATTTTTTTCCATATAATACGCTTGCAGCTTTTGAAAATAGAATACCAACACATTTAGATTTAACCAAAGGCAATTGGAAAGTTCGGCTTTCAGAAATAATTATGAATGATTACCTACAAACTGATATATATATAAAAGAAACCTGTGTCACGATTTCATTGGCTGTGAATGAAGTTACAGTAGGTAGAAACAAAGAAAAAGTTAAGAAACGTATGGGATACACATTTTACCCCGAAGAAAGCCCATTATTTAAATATGATGATTGGAAAATTTAGATTTCGTACCTACTCTTATCAATAATTTAACACCATCTGAAGGGTTTACAAGGGAACAAATGCTAAGAGAATTTCATTCAGAAGTAATGACAATTTTATTAGATGATGATTTATTTAATAATATTATTTATAAAGCAGTTTCGGCACCAGACCAATTAAAACTTGTACGATTGTCAAAAACTTTTGATACAGAAATTTATTATTTAAAACAAAATCATAATTATACTATACCAGAAATGATGAAAGAACTCTTTCAGCAGAAAAAGAACATTGGAAAATACAAAAAAGTATTAAATACTATAGATAAACATAATGATGAAAAAAGAGGCATGGTAATGGTATATAGTGATATTATTGAACCAGAAATTTTTGGTAATAATAAAGAGCCTTACGTGCAATAAATATTGAAAATTGTAGAAAACAAATTAATATTGAATTTAAAAATATACATTACGTTCCAGTAGAAAAAAAAATTTTTGAGACTGTCGCCATTAATATTGCTGATCAGTACGGTAAAAAAATAGATTTTGTACCAAACTATTATCTCACAAAAATTGTGTTACATTTCAAAAAATTTTAAATAAAAAAGTATATAAATAAATGCAAATTATAAAAAGTTATCGTTTTATTCAAACATGCAGCGTGAATACATTAAATATTAGTCATCACAAGCTGGTGGAAATATAAATGAAATAGGTCCCTTGTTACAGTCATATCCAGCAATTCAACGAGGACGTGGTCTTGGAAATTTATTTGCAAGTTTATTTCGTTTCCTGAAACCATCATTGATTACCGGATTAAATATAATTAAAGACGGTGCGTTAAAAACCGGTGCTAATATTTAATCTGATATAGTGTCAGGTGATAATCCAAAAGAAGTATTTCAGAATCAAGCTAAAGAAGGATTGAAAAATTTGAGAACTTCAACAATCAATCAATTACATTCAATGTAAGGTAGCGGAAGAACAAGAAAATGTGGTAAAAATCTACTACGAAAACGTAAAACTATAAAAACACGTGTAGAACCAAAATAACATTCAATCGGTAAAAGGCGGAGAATACAGAGAGCTGGAAAAAATAAAATAAAAAAAAGACACGTATTCTAGATATTTTTAATTAAAAATGGCCGTTGTTGAATGTATGAAATCAGAGCTGGATCTTTTTACAGCTCCACCTATACAAACAAGTATTTTGCGCACTGAGGAAGTTGTTTATAATCCATTAGCCTCTCTAGATGCATCACCTTCTACAATAGCATTTGTCTCACGTGGTCATGGTGATACATATAGTGATCTGTCTTCAATATATATTAAATTTAAAGTACAAATATTAAAAAAAGATGGAAAAAAATGGAGTTCTGCTGATAAAACAGGATCAAAAACCTATACTACAACCAGGTGTAGTAAACAATTTGTTACATTCTATGATTAAGCAGGTAAATGTTACATTAAATGGAAAGAATGTAACACCTTCTGATTCTTTTTACAATTACAAAAGCTATTTAATATATTTACTTAATTACGGAAAAGATGCTAGTTCAACTAATCTGGAGGGAGCTGGGTGGGAACTTGATAAACCAAATCTTAACGATTATAATAATTCAGGCGCCAAAATAAGACAAAAAATATATAATCATTTTGGATTGGTCGAGCTAATGGGTAAATTACATGTTGACTTTTTCAACACACCTACTTTACTTTTAAACAATGTTGACGTGAGAATTTCGATAACATTAGAGACGCCTGATTTTTATTTATTTTGCGGTGATACGGATGATAGTTTTTTAAAAATAGATGAAGCTACACTATATATGAAACATGTTACAATTAATCCTAATATTTTATTGGCTCATAACACTATTCTTGCAAAGACTAATGCTAAATATCACTACAAAACAGGTGAAATAAAGACATTTACAATACCAGCAAATACTTCAAACATTTAACTTGATAATGTATTTATAGGACAATTACGAAATACATTAATATTTTGTATGGTAAATAATGAGAATTTTAATGGAAAAAGATCAAAAAATCCATATTATTTTGAGCACAATAATTTATCACAATTTCAACTTTATGTAAATGGGGTGCAAACTCCTAATTCTCCAATTGAAACCAACTTTTCTGACAGTTTTAGTAATACCAGAGCATATTTAACATTATTCAGAGGTACGGGAATACATCATTCTGATAAAGGCCATCAAATTACAAAAGAACTTTTTGGAAAAGGTTATACAATATTAGCATTTGATTTATCGCCTGACAGCTCAGGTAACGAAGGATGCTTAAGCTTATTAAACTAGGGGACAGTGAGAATTGAAGCAAAATTTAATTCTGCACTAACATCCACCTTAACATGCATTGTATATGGAGAGTTTGATGCATCGATAGAAATTGATAAAAATCGAAATGTGTACACAAATTTATAAATAGCACGACACATCGCAATAACTTTTATTACACAGTTAGATACGGTGCGTTATACTTTACAAATATGCCGAATAATAAAGTACTGTCATACGCTTTGGTGGACTACATTACGAATATAAATATGTATACACGACGGGTAAATTAACAGCAGATATACAAAATTGTGCTACAAATGGAAATTTATACAATGAGAATATCACACAAAATTTGAACAAAAAATTAAACAAATTCGATGTGCTATTGGTTAATGGAAAAGACAAGAAAGAATTTTTATCTCAATATGTGAGTGTATCTCAAAAATTTATTATATTTCAAGTTTAACAGAACAACATGAATACACAACAGATTGCAAAAATTCTTCCGAAGAATAAATACACAAAAACCTGTTTTAGGGGCGTGTATGCGTTTAATCGTATACCAAACCAAATAAAAAGAAAACCATTTTGTATTGTTGTTAATTCAGATCCAGATACAAAACCAGGTCTACATTGGTTTGTGTTAAATTTTCCAAAAAGTGGGTGTGCCGAATATTTTGATTCTTATGGCAATCAAACAATTAAAACAAATATCATAAGAAAAATCAATAAGAATTCTAGGCAAAAATGTTTCATAAGAAACTCAAAACGTTTACAAGGAGACTTTTCAGATGTATGTGGATATTATTGCTGTATTTTTATATATTGTCGCTGTAGAGGTATTTCAATGCAGAAATTTTTAAGTATCTTAGTTCCAATAATTTCAACTACAATGATGAATTTATTTCAAAAATGTTTCGTAAAATTTTCAAAGTTTAATTTTATATAATAAGTAAAAATATGTATTTTTCAAAAACATACAAATAAAATAAAATAAAAAAAATAATTATTGTTTTTATTCATTTATTATATTTTCAGCACATAACACAGGTAGTTCTATAAAAAGTTTTGAAAAATTAAATGAAGTATTAAATGTTGGCAAAAATAAATGTTCTTTTGTTAAACTAGTTACATTAAATTTTTTACATTTTTTAAAATATTCTGTCACATAATCTCTTACATATATTTCATTTACATAATTAAAATATGCATGGCTGCTTATAAAATCTTTGATTTTGTTGACCTGGCGCCATTCTTCAGCATTTAACAGAAAAGTTAAATTATCAATTTCTTCTTCGTTGCATATATTTTGTACAAACATAAGCCAAAGACTATAACTAAATTTCATAGGTGCTTTTCCTGTTTTACTAATAACAACAATATGTTTTAAAGTATGTGGATGAAAGCCTGATGAAATTGTTGCTGTGTTATCGTTATTGAGAAAATAATGATACGCTAAAAGTAAGTTGGCGTCTTTAACTGTACATCCTTTCATTCTGATATTCGAATTATAACTTGTTCGGTGAGCTAGATAAAATTAAAAATAATCTTCTCCGTGAACTAAAAAATAAAAGACTATGCTTCGCTTACGATCAAATTATTTATTTATTAAATATCGAAAAAAAAATTGTATATATTTTATAACAAAAAAAAAAAATTAATTAAATTAATAAAAAAAAGATTTAAACAAATTAAATTAAAATTTAAAATAAAATTGATAAACTCAAAATAAAATTATAATAATAAATTTTAGTATTACTCTAGTATACTTAATTTATAAAACTCAAATTTAATAAATTGTTGACAAATTGTTAATCTTAATTTCCAAATTATTTACAAATAAAAATAATTCACACAAATTCAAATGTTAATTTATATAAGTTTCTAAATGCGTTACCGTTACGCTAATTGTGTATATGCCTAATAAAAAAAAATGCGTTTGAAAGTTGCGTTAATTGTGTGTGTACGTTAATTCAAAATGCACAATAAAAGTATTTAACTGTCACCCAATACTGACACTGTATGCAACACCGCGTATTCTTTTATGTTTGATGCAAAAGCGATACTAATGCGAAAGACAATAAATTTAAAATGATTATTAAAATTTATTAATATTTGCGCAAAATTTTAATTAAACAAATGAAATTATATGTTTCTTATATATAATATGAAAGTATATTACCAATGTGGTGTAAATAAAATTCACGATAATAAAAAAAATTGTTTTAAATATATTTGTAAAATTTTAACTTAAAACAACAAAAAAACGATTTGCAGTTGTCAGTTACGGTTTTAGTTGGGGTTTTATATACTGTTATCAACGCAATTGATTTATTGTAATTGATTGTTTGACAAAAAAAAATTCTACTTTATGTTATGGCCCGTTAGCAATTTAAATTGTTTAATTTTGTATTGACCAAATATGAACCAAATTAATATATTTATATGTACAAATATTAAATATAAAAAAAGAATAAATATGATTTTATTATATTCCAAAAAAAATTATTTTATTTATTTATGTTTTATTCCGTAAAGTTATAATTTACAAAATTATATAACTTTAAATTAATCCAATTCCTAAAATATTCGAGAAAAAAAAACCAAAGGAATAAATTGTATAAATTATTCCCAAAAATGGCAAATAAAACCAATTTCTACGAATTTATACAATAAATTATTATTTCCAAAGTAATGTAGGAACAATCATAAAATTTCCACTTTCGTGTATTTATGATATTTACCCATACAATACTAACGTTGATTTTCGTTGTTTGTTGTATAGTTTACTCCTTGTTATATTTTTGTTGTATTGTTGCGAAAATTATTTTGTTTGCGACGTTTTGTTTGTATCCAAATTAAAATTTATAAATTTGCCTTTTTAATTATAATCAATGTGAATCTCACCAAAATCTGATAACATATTAGCATATTACCTTGTAAACTTACCATAAATTACTTAATTGACTTATTTCCATGTTATATCAGATTTTTATGATATATTTGCCTTCAGATGTTCTTAATTTGTTATGTTTTGTAACATTTTATTGTTTTCTCCTGTTAACTTTTATAAATTTTGTGATTTAAATTATGCTATATGTTATCCAATTTGTACATCCCTGCGTTACATTTCATCGATATAGTGGCACCTTGCCGTTTGCTGAATTAAGAGAACTTGATTTGTTGTTCTATATCTATCTCGCTTACCCGATCGGTTTCATTCACTCCAATTATGTTTTCCATAACATATTAACATATTTCCTGGAACTTTTGCAATAGTATTTGCACTGATGGATTTTTTAGGGATTGTTCATATAATGTAAAGCACAAACTGCAGATTATTTTCAAAGACTTTTAAATTCAAAAAATTTGCAACAACATACATTTTCAAAATTGGTAAAGGTATCTGAGAAAGCTCAAGAAGCTAGCTATCATATTGCTGAGCTCGTTGCAAAGAAAAGAAAGTCACACCTAATAGCTGAAAGCCTTATTTTACCTGCTTGTCAAATAATGGTGAGAAGCATGTTAGGAGATGAAGCTGAAAAAGGAATTATTAAAATACCACTTTCTAACAACACCATTAGTAGAAGAATCTTGAATATGTCAGAGGATATCGAACAACAGGTAATTGAACTCATCACATCCGAGAAAATGTTTGCACTACAAGTAGATGAGTCAACCGACATTAGTGGAAAAGCTCAGTTGTTAGCCTTTATAAGGTTTGTTTGGAACAAAAATATAGTTAGTCAATTTTTTTGCTGCAAAGAGCTAACTAAAACTACAACTGGTCGAGATGTTTTTAATATAATTAATAATTATATGGAAAAATTTAATATTTCCTTGAACTTTTGCAATAGTATTTGCACTGATGGAGCTCCGTCTATGACAAGCTCAATAAAATGATTTGTAACTATCGCTAAAACCCTACCATTATGACTACTCATTGCTTTTTACATCGCGAAGCGTTGGTTGCAAAATGTATTGTTAGCGATTTAAAAATTATACTCGATCAGGGAGTGAAAATGGTAAATTATATCAAGAGTAAACCAAAAAATATGAGATTATTTTCAAAATTGTGCGAATCCATGGAAGCTGATCATTTGACATTGATAATTCACACTGAGGTAAGATGGCTGTCGAAAGGAAAGGTTCTTCCTGGCAGATATTTTTGCTCATCTTAATCAATTAAACTCTAGTATGCAAGGAGGAAATGAAAGTATTCTCAGTTCTATTGATAAGTTACATGCTTTTAAGGATAAACTTAATATGTGGAAAAGCCAATACATAAACTTTGCCCGTTGCCGATTGAAAATGCAAATAATAGTTCAACAACATTAAATCAAGCGATCAATAATCAGGATGGTCCAGAAGCAGTAAGCCATAGTAAAAGAAAAAGAGGGTTGATAAGCGTTATTAATCTACTGCTAATGTCTTCCTTAATCCTGCCGGTATGCGGTCAGCAAGCTATACGGTCAGCTATAGAACTGGTAAGATTTGAAACATTTCCTGGAATTTATTTTGAAAGTTTATGTTTAACAAGTCTGATTAACAATGAATGGCATCTAGTAGTGTATTATGATTTGGAAAATTATTGGCATGAGCTACAAGGATTTAAGGATGGAGTAAGCAGACTTGTACCATTGTGTGGAAGAATTAACAATGAAAGCTATTGCCAAAATATCCAGACGCAATTTGAACATAGTTGGAAATATAAATATAATGGAAATATATAACTCAATTATACTTGACCTAAATAATAATCTGAATAAAACAAACAAAAGATCTGCATTTGATTTCGTCGGAACGGTAGCGAATAAACTCTTTGGAGTTTTAGATCAAGATTATGCAGAAAAAATGACAAACACAATAAAACTCGTACAAACAAACGAAAATCAGCTTTACAATCTTTTACACAATCAAACATCAATATTAAGTTCAACTACCAACGTAATAAAGAAAACACAAGAGCAGGTGAATAAACAGTTTTCTGCGTTCGATTCACATTTAAATCGTCAAATTTCCATTTTCGTCATCTACAAAATCTGATGTTTTGAATGTGTATAACATTTTTCACGTACAAGGCAGAGTTACGGCAAGTCACGTTTTTTCAGAATTCAAGTACAACTAGCAGATAATACGCAATTTGAAACGTTCAGACTAATTCCAGTACCGATGAAAACAAAAAATGGCTATATTCAATTTAAACGTTCAACGCGTTGTGAATCTTCATCGAGATCTAGTTGTGAATCTTCATCGAGATTTGTATTATCCCATGGATGAACTTGAAGCTGGATCCTGTGTAAAAGTGGTAATCGATAATATGCTGTGTAAACAGACTAATCCTGTTTACGATAAAAATTCAAAGATGAACCGGTGCGAGATCGAACTGCTAAATCATCAACCAGCTCCCAGCACTTGTGCCACGGAAATATTAACTGAAGCGCCACAATGGATACAATTGCTCAACCGAAATGACTAGATTTTCTCATTATCCGAAGACATAAAAATCAATATAGTTTGCCTGGATAACGTGGATTCTAGAGTATTACAAGGTGTTGGTATACTTCGAATAAAATCAAACTGTATCATCAAGCAAAACGGTTTAACTATTTCATCACACAATATATATCCAACTCAACTAAGAGCATCATTCTGGCCATCAATAAATGTTAGTGACATACTGAATGAGACAAGGCACGAAACTTATAGTTCTCGACCAAAATTAAATCTAGTGGGACTCGACGACGTAAAAGAAATACAAGATCAGATCAACAGTCTAAATCAGTGGTTCTTAACCTTTTTAGCTACTTTAATTGTTAGCTGAAATAATCATTTGCCATTTTCAGCAGGATCGAGCGCATCGAGCGCTCGAGCAAAATTTCTACTGAACGGTTATTTTTCGAGCGTTAAGTAATTTTTCGAGCAGGCAAGGTTAAGTAAAGCAAAGCAAGGGAATAGATCAATGAGGGAATATGTTACAGAAATAGAAAATTTAGTAACAAAAATGATAGATCTTGAAGTGACAGCACAGGGAGAAGGTAGTAGGGAAGCATTAAAGGACTCTAATGAAAGGAGAGGTTAAGCATTTCTGAAAAACGGTGTGCAAGAAAAATATAGAATTATTCTCGCTAGCGCTCGTCATACTAATTTTCAAGAAGCTATAAAACATTTACTAGAAATTGATGGATGTTAGTAAATAAAACCAGAGAGTTTATACTATGTTGATAACAAAAATACTAATAAAAACTTTAGAAATAATAATAACCACAATCGTACAAATAATTTTGGTAGAAATCAATATAATTATAGCGGAGATTCAAGAGATAATCAAAATCAAAATTTTAATAGAAATAATTATAATCAAAATCAAAATTTTAATAGAAATAATTGTAATCAAAATCAAAATTATAATAGAAATAATCAAAACCAAAATCAAGGTTTTAATAGAAGTAATGGAAATAGCCAAAATCAAAATTAAAACAGAAATAATCAAAATTCTAATGTAGTACAAGACAATGGTAGAGGTAACTCGAATTTCAGAGGAGCACGTAATGGTAGTTATAATTGTAATAACAGTTGTAGTTATAATAATAGAAACAATTATAATAATATACAAAATAATCAAAATCGATCGCATAACAATAATGGTAGAACAAATAGTAGACAAAGTAGTAAAGTTTATACCATCAAAGAGGGAAATTCTCAGCCCACCGAAAGCAATGCCAATCTTTCGGGAGGGGAGGAATAGGCAAAGAATATAACAATAAAGTAACACAGGGTGTCTACGTAGGTGATGTGTCAAGGGGAATGTACATGGTTAGAAATAAGACGCCTATTTTGACGACTTTCGAGTTATACCAGCGCGAACAAAAATTTTGTGGATCAAATACATATATTTATATTTGTTATATATATATTTATATATATATTTATATATATATATATATATATAGTATATATATATATATATATATATATATATATATATGTATAGATATATATATATATAATTATATGTATATTTGTTATATATATATATACTTAGTTATTTCAGCTATCAGCCTGTACTTGCATATCATAGCACAATAGTTGTAAATTTTAGAATAATCAAAAACTTAATTTTACTTTATTTATTTCATTCAACTTACATATCATATTCCAAATTAACATATTCCAATCAATAGTAATAATAAAAAAATAAAGTAACGTTTATACATTTTTATAAATATAATTAATCATATTTTTATACAAAACAATACTTATTTTGGTAATCATATTTTCTAATTTAACTTTATTTTATAAAATTATATCAAAAAATAAATTGATACTCAATACAAACAAATATATTATATTTAACATAAATATCATTTCTAAATTAATTTTGATTTTGATATTATAAAATATCTATCGTTAATAATATCCAAGGTTACAGTTACTTTTATTTTATCAATATTTATAATATTGTATGTATTTTCTTAACAAGAATTTAATTCAAAAGCATGTTGCATTACTAATACTTTCCATAATTATAAATTATGTATACGGTATATAAAAATAATTATAATAATTTTGCTTGAAGAATTACGATTAATATTTCCAAAAAAAAAGATAAGTAATATTTTCTCACGAAATCAATGATAATAATTTTAATTTAATTTTGTAATTAATATTAATTTAAGTCAGGGTACAAAATCGAATGGCAATATATAACCGTAGATGATAAATTCTTTGAAGAAATTTTAAATATATAATTTTGAATATATGTGTAAAAATTTTTGTATTTAATATTACAGAAAAAATGTATTTTGAATAAAATATCTAAAGCATCATAAAATGTATTGCATGTAGGCATTAATCTGTTATCTACACATAAATAAAATTTAACAATATTAACCTTACTAGGTCCTTGTGCAAATATTGTTGGTTGATGTACTAAATCAATGTTTTCATTGGCCCCAATAAATTTTATTATACTTTCAAAACATTTTAAAATTCCGCCACGGTTCTTAGCACCTCTTCCTTTTTGAGTCGGTGGTAATAATGATATAAAATGAAATAGTGAAACAATATCTGGTTGCCAATCTGAAAGAAAGTAATAAAAAATGACTGATTTGGTTACAATAATGTACATTTTTCAAAAAAAAATACCTTTAAATTTATCTATGTATTATACCCAGATTCACATAACAATTTGAAAACAAGCTTATTTTCAAATTGTTATGTGAATCTGGGTATATGGATTCTAATTCATTATGAATCTGAAAGAAAATTTAAATTATTTATTATCATAACAAGCAAAAAAAGTAAAGTTTTTGTTTTTATAAAATATTTTTTGTACTTTAGAGTTTATGAGTATAATTTCAAAATAATAATATTTTGTAAAACAGAAAATTATAAAATATAATATTAACAATAATTACCAATCCAAAAGTGTCTAAAAATCTGGGATATTCTAAAAAAATTAATGAAGAATCGCTAGATGAAACAAATTTTCTCCTTAAGGTAAAAGTGTCCTGCATTCCAGAAAAAATTTTGTCTCTAACACACTTTGGATCAGCTGTTTTCAAATTAAGCATAATTTGTTTCAATTCTTCCTCACTTCGAGCATTTTCCTCAATTGAAGCATTATTTTGTATTTCAATGCAATCCAGGATCAGAATTTCAAAAGTTTTTTTTTCCTTTAATTTTCTTTTATTAATGTTTTTAAACGATTTCCTAACCAACCATCTTTGTTGATTGGATTATAGACAGTTTCCTGAAAATAAAAATAAAAAATGTAAATAATGTAGAATTTTAAAGAATTATAAATTAGTTACAAATCCTTCTAAACCGCTTTCTTTTACTTAGATTTGGAAACATACGTATTGTAGCTTTTGCCCACAAAATTTTTTCTTGTTTCCTAGGATGAGGACGAGTATGAAGTAAATGGTCAGCTACTATTTGAATTGCTGCTTTTCTTTCAGAATCCAACAATTTCTTATTTTCTTTATAAGCTGTAATAATTGTTGTTCCATTCACTAAAATATTTTTTTGAATTTTAAAATATGTCACCAAATCCTACAACAACAAAAAAAACCTATATTAAGATTTATGTAAAAAATAAGTTATACATATTATATATATATATATATATATAATATATATATATAATATAATTATATTATATATATAATATAAATAGAAAAAAAATAGACACATATAGACATAGACATATATATATAATATAAATAAACAAAAAAATTTCTGGAATGCAGGACACTTTTACATTAAGAAAAAAAATTTTTTCATCTAGCAATTCTTCATTAATTTTTTTAGAATATCCCAGATTTTTAGACACTTTGGGATTGATGTATTATATATATATATTTGTATATAATATATATTGTATATAAAATTTAATTGTTTTTATATTATATATATATTTTATATATCTATATATATATATGATATTATTATAAACTTACCTTACATACATTTATTTCCATAAAATCTGGTTTTTTCCAATTCTCTGAATCTTAAGTTTTTTCGGAAACATTAGTTACTGTTGTAAGTTCAGAAATTGATGATTATGGTGGTAAATTATCAAATGTAAATGAATAATTGTTGTTGCTAATATCTACCAACACTGGTGCAACAGGTGTAATTATTAAAAAGTTTATACTATAATTGCAACTTTTTACAAATTCATCAAAAACCACATCACTTAGTATTATGCAATTACAATCTTTAATATTTAAAATTATGTCTTCTCCAATGTTCCAATGTTTGCGAGCTAAAAAATTAAATACTTCGAAATTTAAAACTTCGCACAAAAATGTTTTATAAGAATAAAATACCGGCAATAAGGACTTCCTCATGTACTGGAAAACAACCAAAACTATATGGCACATTAACGTATTCTAAAATATTATTATACTGAAGGGCTAACAATTTGTGGCCAGCAAACAACGGCTCTTCCATTTTTCACTATATTTTTTTTTATATTTAATTAATTTTTTGCACGTGTTTAAAAAATTTTTGGTTATGGTAATTGATTAATTCTTTTTTTTTTCAATTCCTAATTAAATTTTTTTTTGTTATTACCATTTACAACACCACTTACACATATAACTTTTAAAATAACGTTTTTTTATATTTATTTACATTTTTTTTTATTAAAAGAATATATTTTCTAATCAGAATCAGAAACACAACACCTTATAAGAAAATTAGAACAACGTGTGATGAATTCAGTAACTGCTGTGGCGCTACAATTGTAAATTGAAATGTAATTATAATGCAAGCATTACACTGCGTTACAATACAATCAATTTGTAGATTTAACAAAAAACTAAGCTTATGCTTTTTGTGATTAAGCTTTTTTATTATTTGGATTATTTCTTGGAAAATTCAAAAATTATTCATGTATATGTTATTCTACATTTTGTTATATTTTTTATAGTTACATATAGAAATTGTCAGACGGGAAAAAATATAATGATGAAATTAATTTTTTTTTAATTTTTTGTTTTATATTTCAATTGTTTATTTAGTTGCCAAAATAATTCCGATAAATCTTAATCTTGAAGGTTTTTTCATTTTATTGACAATCCACGAAGATCAACATTTAAGTTAGAAAAATTTTTTTTTAAAAATTTTTTGAGAATATGTATAACGGAAAAAATGCAATTTTATTAAAAAAATTACGAATACTTGCAACATTTATCCGGGAATAAAAAACGCTGGTACAATTTATCAAAATAATTAATTTGATAATAATTTTTTTAAATTTCAAACTTTTATACAAAAAATGTAATATTAAATGATTCTAATTAAATATTTAATTTAATTGATATAGCCTTCAAAATTAATCGTTAAGCGAAAATACTTTGTGAAGAAATTATTAAGTTACTTATTAGGAAATACCTATTGCTATAAATTCATAGAAAAAATAAAACTTTCTAAATACCGTATATCTATTTAAATAATTTAAATAAATATTTCATTAATTAAAATTTATTTATTATAATAAATCATATAGATTGTATGATTTTTGTTGATTCAAAATAAACAAAACGCAATTGAGTTGTGCATAATTAAATATTTGCACGTGTAGTGCCTGCCTTAATAATATTTTGTAGTAGCTGCCATCTTGTAAGAAGAGTTTTCTATACTGCATAATAATTCTTTTTTAACAATAAAAAAATTATTATGCAGTTTATGCGGTCGCTAAAAATGACGTGTTTAGAAATAATTAGTTATTTTATTATTTAACTAGTCGTGATTCATAACGAACGAAAAATATATCACTTTTATTTATAACGACCAATAGTTAATTAGTTATTTTGTTTTTCTTTCAGGTGCTTATTTGAACGACCGATATGTAGTTCGCAAAAGTTATATATTTTTCGTTCGTTAGGAATCACGACTAGTTCTATGATTCCTACGAACAAAAAATATATAATTTTTCGGAATTACATATCGGTCGTTCAAATAAGCACATGAAAGAGAAACAAAATAACTAACTAACTATTGGTCGTTAGTTAACTCTATATTAAACACCATTTATAACTACTTATATAAAATAAAGGTACACACGTTCGTTCGTTGGAAAGGTAAATATTTGTGATTTGTGACTACCGAAGAGTAAAGATTTTTTTTTTCACTACCTAGAGATTTAACTACTCTAGAGGAAAAAACGACCCATTTCTAACCGTGTATGTAAAAATTAGAATAGAAAACGAAAATAGGAGTATGAAGTTATTAATAGATACAGGTGCATCAATATGTTTAATGAAAAATAAATTTGTAATAACTACAATTTTAGATAGAGACAATCAACTTAAGATAAATGTGTATAGCAGGTTCTAGGAAGACCTTAGGGTCGAAAGAAATTAAATTAAATTTCGAAAATTTGCACAAATGGTATAAATTTTTGCACAAATGGTATAAATATAGTAGAAGATATTTGCACAAATGGTATAAATATAGTAGAAGATAGTTTTCCAGTTGATGGAATTATTGGTGCAAATTTTCTTAGGGATGTTGATGCAATTATTGATTTAGAGAAATCGGTTGCAAAATTTAAAATTAATAATTCAGTAATAGAATTACCTTTATTAAAGCCAGAAGAAGCAAGTTCTTTATCATTGCATGGTCGTTGTGAAAGTACATACCTGTTGTAATATAAAAATTACAATCATAAAAATGTTCTATTATATTTCTTTATTTTAATCTCACCTTTTTACTAATGTTTAATTTTCACTTTAACTTTTATTTTTAAATAAAATAAAAACTAATTAGATATTTTTTTTTTTCTAAATTTGCTCTTTATTAACTTTATTTATTTATTAATAATTAAATTATTTCATACTTTTTCTATATATCTTAATTTAACTTTTTAATTTTATTATTTAGTTTTTAATTAACATTTTACTTCATTTAGTTTTCATTTATAAAAATTCCATTTAGTTCCACATATAATTATAAATTTTATTTTATTTTTAAGCTTCTTTTGTTAATTTTAACTGAACTTAATAATTCTATTTTAACTATTTTTTCTTTAAAATTATTTTTTAACCTTTTCCGAATATCAATTAATTTTTATTAATTAAACTATTAATTAAATTTTCTTCAATTTAAATTTCTCAATTTAAAATAAACACCGTATTCTTGATCTCAACTACTGATTTTTATTTTACAATTTAAAAATGGATTTTGAAATAATACCTTATCCGATCGACTGGCTAACCGATCAACTGCCAAAATTTTCATTTTTCTTTCTATTTTATTTTGTTGGAGAGCTTTTTTTTTGGTTTTCCAAAATCTTTCCAATAATTTTTTGGAAAACCAATCAGCTTCTCCAACAAAATAATTTAAATTAATTTTAATTCGATTGGTTAATTAATTTTACGCGTTGTCAGCACAGAGAAATTATTATTTATTGAATTAAATTATTTCTCTGTGCACGAGCAACGCGTAATGTGAAACTTTTGTTTTTCATTAATTAAATTTAATAATTTTATTAATTTGAAATTTATTGATTTCCGTTGTGAATTGAAGCACAGGGTGCCTCAATTCACAACACCTTCCCTCTTAGAAAAAATATAAGGGTCAAAGATTTTCTTCGACTCTTATATTTTAAAATTAATTATATATATATTTTTATATATTTTTTTTTTTTTCTTTTTTTTTTTTCTTACTTTATAAAAACATGTATATTTGTATATTTTTACTATATATTTGTTAAAAAATTTGTGTATTTGTATAGTTTTATTTCTTTTATAAACATAAAAAAAATTTTTTATTTCCTTTTTATATATGTATATAATTTTTTTTCTAAACATTTTTTTTTTTTATATTTTAAATATTTTATTTTCTTGTAATTATATTTATTTTTTTTATTTTACATTTACTATATATATTTTATTTTAAAAAGTAATTCTTTTGTTTCATTAAAAACTTTTATATATAAAAATCCTTTCGTTTTATTTTATTAATAAAAATTAAGTTAATAAAGTTTTATATAAAATTATACAATCATATTTATGCATATATATTTTTTATAATTATATTTATGCATATATATTTTATTATAAATTTATTTTATTTTTAGTAAAATTTATGACAAAAAAAATGCATATATATATTAAAATTTAAGAAAAGGAATAGGAATTTAAGGAATAAGGATAAGAGTTTTTTTTTTTTGCATATTATCCCTATTATTTGTTTTTGAGCGTTCACGCTCCCCTTTCCATTTTATCCCAAAAAAATTTTTTCCAAAAATTTTTTTTTTTTTTTTTTTTTAAAATGTAATTACCCTGTTGTTTTTTATTTAATAATGCTTACTAATACAAAATTATAATATAAAAGTTAAAAATTTAGTTCAATTAATTAATTATGTTTATTTAGAAAAGAAAATTTTTAAATAAAGCTAAGAAAAGGTGAGATAATATATAAATTAATAAAGAAATTTCTGACTTGTACTATACATTATTTAAAGCTTTACTACCTGGGTAGTAAAGCATATAAAATCCCATTAACTTTGTTCCACATCTCACAATAATATTTATGTGTCATGTTGTAGTATTATTCAAAAGAAACCCATGATATATAAAGAATTTATTATTATGTATTATGTATTAAATGTATTAAATGATACATAATTATTACTTATTCTAAAATCTAAATTAACTCTCTCTTTATTTATTTTACATTTCCATATAAATCCATCTTATTTCGCTCGCCGTAAAATTTGTCAAAAAAAATTCTTATAATAACATGTATGCGATAAACTTTAAGAATGCACACAAATATCTTATATTTTTAATTGAAAATACAATCAATTTGTGTATTTGTTCATTAGGGGTTTTGTGTAAAAATTGTATTAAGATTAAAAAATGATAATTTTATGCTATCCAATTTGGATGCATTATTAGTTTTTTTTAATGCATTATTAAAGATTTAATTTAGTATGAATTTATACTTCGTACAGTTAAAAAGTTATTTAAAGAAAAATTACTGATTTTTAAAAAAAAATTATTACAAATACTGTCATTCCAGTAAGTAAAAATATTTTTTGTGTATTTAAAATTTATTATTTACCTTAAATTAAATGTATTAATTAATTAAATAATGATTAATCCTATTTTTTTTTTCAGAATAAAAAATTGTTTCGTACTTTTAAAAAAAATAAAGATAATTGTTAAGTATATAAAATTTTAAAAAACTTAAAAATATAAAAATTTTATATAAATTTTTTTTTTTTTTAATATTAGAATCTGAAGAAAATATCGAAACAGAGTTAATTACTATAGGTGATAATATTAACGTTGAGGCTTTCGAAAGAACTATTGAGGAGGTTGCGGTCGACCGGGCCGGCCAGGCTACTCAGCCTAGTGCAGCGGGCCGTTCCCGGTTGTGTGCCCTCTGTGGGTACCAATCGAGTCATAAGGGGCATTTCACCCGGCACCTTATGACTCATAACCCTCAGAAGGCATGGCAGTGCGTGGTTTGTAAACGGCCTTTTAGCCGCAAAGAACACCTTACATACCACTACTCCCACCTACATCCGGGGGTGTCACTGCCCCGCAACCTTTCCAAGCGACGAAAATACTATAAATATTATAATGAAATACAATAAAGGTTAGTTATTCTGTTAAATTATTACAATAAAAAAAATAATAAAAATTTCCTTTCTTCGTATTACGTTGCTAATGCGTATATTGACTGCGGAAGGAATTCTGATGGAATTGGTCTGACAACCGACCAAAAGAATCTTGAAGTACCAACGCAATCAGTACTTAGATTGTGTGAGATTACAGAAGGAAGTAATAGAAACATTACTGCAGATAATTGGTTTACATCGATTCAACTAATGAAAAAATTAAAGGAACAGCAATTAACTTACTTGGGTACCGTAAAGAAAAATAAAAGAGAAATTCCACCTGAATTCCTTCTGAATAAACAGAGACCTGCTGGAAGCTACTTATATGGTTTCACAAAAGATTTTACACTTTTATCGGTTATTTTATTATCGTCCATGCATCATAAATCATGTATAGATTTAATTTCTGGAAAACCTGAAATAAAAGCAGATTATAATAACACAAAAGGGGGAGTGGATGAAGTAGACAAAAAGTGTTCTACGAGCCCAAACCATAAAAAATTGGTACGGTCAGGTATTTTTCACATATTAAGTTTTGCTTTACAATTTTAGAAATAAAGAAAAACATTTTTTAAGTTATGTTTAATTTTTTTCAATTTGTGATTCATTAACTTAAAAAATTAAAAAATTAGTTGTTAGTACGGGTAGAAAAAAAAAAATTCTATCAAAAGTAGATATGATAATTTTTCTTTACGAAAAAAATGACCATAAATATTTGGTACGGCAATTAAAACCATAATTAATATTGGGTTCCGTCACTTTTTTCTTTTAAACCCGTATTGATTCGACTTGATATGGTAGCTACAAGCTTTTGGCACTCTTCTGGAGTTATAATATCCCATATCTGTTGAATTTTTAGCTTTAAATCGTTGGTATTTCTGTGAGGATCATTTCTCACCCGACATTTCATTATTGCCCATATTAATTCTATGGGATTCATATCTGGACCAATCTAAATGGCTAATAAATGGCTAATCTAAAACATTTTTTTTACAATTCATCCAATTTTTAGTTACTTTCGCTGTACGGCATGAAGCTAAAGGGTTTAAAAGAAAAAAGTTACGGAACCCAATATTAATTATGGTTTTAATTGCCGTACCAAATATTTATGGTCATTTTTTTTCGTAAAGAAAAATTATCATATCTACTTTTGATTGAATATTTTTTTTTACTATCCGTTATAACAACTAATTTTATAATTTTTGTAAGATAATGAATCACAAATTGAAAAAAATTAATCATAACTTAAAAAATGTTTTTCTTTATTTCTAAAATTGTAAAGCAAAACGTACCAATTTTTTATGGTTTGGGCTCGTATAGATTCATGTGGTCGTCGAACACGTCGTTGGCCTTTGGCTATCTTTTATAGGTTGTTGGACATTAGCGCTGTTAATAGTTATATTTTATAACAATCTTCTAAAGATTATTCAGAAATTTCAAGGCGTAATTTTCTTATAAAACTTGGAAGTTAAATCCTCAATTTTTTTTAAACTATTTTTTAAAACAAAAACAACTAAAAGACTTATTTATGTATATTAAATTTTTTTTTTAATATTAATGTTTCAATAGGTAGAATTTAAATCCTCATTTTTTTTAACTATAAAAAGCTTTATTTATGTTTATTTATTATCATTAAAAAAATATCAATGTTTACAGGTCAGTTGGAGATCTCAAAGAGAACGGTTGCAAATATTTCATTTAAATTTATAAGAAAACAATTAAAAATACGGTTGTAATTAATAAGTTATACCACAGAAATATACTTGAAATATATTAACTAATTTTCCTACATTATAAAATGAATCTAAATATTGAATTTGAACAAAATAAAAAACTTGAAAATGAAATTGAAGGTGGTAAGTTTTTAATCATTAAAAGAAATTAGGAAATGAACGTCGAAATATAATGAAAGGTGTAGCTGGTGAAGTGGAAAAGTGTGTAAAATGTCGCGATGGAACTATTTTAATAAAAACAAAAAAATTGAAACAAGCTCAAAATTTAATAAAAGTGACGGGATTCGGAAATAATATAAAGGTGGATATATTTGAACACAAGCGTTTAAATACAGCACGTGGATTAATATATTATAATGATTTCCGTTATCTAAGTGACGCTGAAATTTTAGAAGGTCTCTCTGATAAAAAGGTAATTAATACTAAAGAGATTACAAAAAAGATTATCTGATAATAAAAAAGAAGACAATGGCTTTAGTGCTGTCGAAGGTACTCCGATAATTTAATGCAAGCAGAATTATATTTTCTGTCGGTTTATTTTTTTTTGTGTTTATGTGTAATATGTTTAGTGGGGTGGTTGCTGTCAAAATTCAAAAACAATTTCGTTTCTAAAATTATTTTTGTGGTTTGAAATTTTTTTTTAATAGCAGAAAGGTGAAAAGTAAGCTTCAATATTAATAAATAAAGCTAATAAAATAATTAATATCTATAGTTTTTAGTTTTACTGCCAAAGACAACGAAAAAAATATTATTTGTACAAGTTTTAAAATGAAGAAGTATGTGCTTATTGAATTTATTTTGAAATTTGTTAATGTAGTTAGCTTTTTTTCAGATTTTTGATAAATTTATCGAAAAATAATACTGAACCAGAACCATCATTTCCTTAAAATTAATTAAGTTGCCGGACCGAGCTCTACCTCCATATCTAACGAAGGTATTAAGTTGCCTAATGTTGAAGTTGAACCACAAGGAGATACAAATACGACAAAAAAAAGTAGACAAATAATAACTTCTACCAGCAACTCCGATAACGACTGTGCCAATGTTACAAACATGGAATTGATTATAAAAAAAAAGGTAAATACACTTAAATTAATGGGGATTAGCTTCAATTGCAATAATTATATTTAAGGTAAAAAATAAAAAAAAACGACAAAAATTTCAATCAATTTGGTTACAAAATTATAATTGGATTATTGAAAAGAATTCAAAACCATTTTGTACCCTTTGCCAAAAAGTTCTGACAAACAACAGTGCTCATTTGGAAAGGCATAAAATTTCTGATTACCATAAAAAAACAGTAAATTCGTTAAAAAATCAAGTATAATGACTGTATACAAAAATATACATACCAAAAAAATTAATAAAGTGAAGACAGCTGAATTAAAGATTATTATGTTCATATTGCAGCATAATTTGGCATTTACTTTAGTAAGTCCATTATTTGAATTAATAAAATCAGTTGCAACTGATTCAAATCAGTTGCAACTGATTAAAAGATATAAAATGTGTGAAATCAAAAGCCACTGAAACGGTAAACACAATTATATTGCAAGAAGGATTAGAACAAATATGTAGAATTCTTAGTAACCAAAAATTTTCATTAATTATTGATGAAACAACTGACATCAGTACATCAAATTGTTTGACTTTAGTGGTACGATATTTTGACTATCACATTGGTAAAGTCCAAGATCGATTTTTAAGCATGATTCAATTGGAAAAAGCAGACGCCAAATCCATTCATGAAGCAATTATTGATTTTTTTGGTAGCATGAAAATACCAATAACAAATATAATTGGATTTGCGGCAGATAATGCTTCAGTCATGATGGGCCAAAATAATGGCGTAAAAAATTGTTATTAGATACAAATCCTTTTTTGTATGTTCTTGGATGTGTATGCCACTCGTTACATTTGTGTTCCTGTGCAGCCTCTAAAAAATTCCCACATAACATTGAATATATGACCAGAAATATTTATACATTTTTTTCCCATAGCTGCAAACGTCAATCAGAATTTAAAGAATTTCAAGAGATGTTTAACAATAAAGCCCATAAAATACTGAAAACATCTTCAACTCGGAGGCTGTCTCTTGAAAGCGTCATAAATAGAATTCTGGAACAATGGTCTGCATTACAACATTATTTTGTTATTTATCAACTAGAAAACAATGATCTGGCACATAAAATTTATTCTGACATGAATGAATGTAATAAATTGTATTTAACATTTCTGTCATATGTGCTTAAAAAGCTGCCAATTTGGAAGAGTGCTTCATATACCCTTTTGATCTACCTAGGATTTAGTGAAAAAGAAGAATTAAATAAAAATTATGATTTTTATTAATTATGATTAATTATGAAAAATTATGACTCCCAATGTTGTACAATTTAAAATTGCAATCAAGTTATTATAAATAAGTACTCGAATTTGTAATACTATATTTGTACTAAATACTCGAAATGTAATATACATATGTTTTTATTCTATAAATTTCGAAATTTTTGCCCCTGTAAAATGAAGAGGGTTGAAGGTACGTGTCTCAATTTTGTATACAAGGTGTAGGTGTGTATTTTTAAGAAAATGATTTCTCATTTTTTCAATCCAGTCCCCCGCCGAGGTGTTGCAGCCTGTTTAATAGATATACCCCCTCACCCATATGAAAAGGGAAACGGGTGAAAATTTTGAATGATTTCGAAAGACACCAACCTATTATACCTAACTTACAAGATATAGGACCCTATCTGAAATGCGGCTTATTTTATAGTCATTTTAAGTTCCAAATATTCAATTTTCATAAACTATATAATAAATTTTGAAATGTAACATTTCTAAGTGATGTAGCTTAGAGGGGGTTGCAGGTAGGGAAATTAATTTTTGGCACAAGTTGTAAAATAGTATTTTTAAGAAAATAATTTTTCATTTTTTCAATCCAGTCCCCCGCTCAGGTGCTGCAGCCTCTTTCATAAAATTACCCCCTCACCCATAATAAAAGAGAAAGGGGTAAAATTTTTGAATGGTTTCGAAAAATACCAATCTATTATACCAAACCTACAAGATATAACATCCTATCTGAAATGCGGCTTATTTTATAGTCATTTTAAGTTCAAAAAATTCAATTTTAGTAGTCCCATAAAAATTCTTTCACCTGTAACATCCAGGGGGTAAAGGTACGAAGCTGATTTTTATGCACAATGTGTAACATAGTATATTTAAGAACATGGTTTCTCACTTTTTAAATTAATTTCCCCCGTCAAGGTATGTAGCTTATTTCATACATAAGCCCCCTCACCCACTTAAAGAAGGTGGGGGGTAATTTTTTTATATGAAATCGAAATGCACTTACCTGCTGCATCTGTTAGAAGTAACAATGTTTAATATAAACTCAAACCGGTTTTATAGGCATTTCAAATTTCAAAATTTTTGTTTTAATATTACTATAAAATAGGGGGGCGAGGACCTAGGGCTCCAAATTTTTACAATCTTCTTTATATGGCGTCTATACATATATCTGTGAAACAATGTAAAGATCCGACTATATTTAGGGGTATTTTTTTGAAGTGCACAAAATTGTGCATTTTCAACGCTCCGCTAGGGGGGGTTGCAGGGAAATGATTCAAAAAAGGATACCATACACATAAATTTCCATCCTTACTTTATATATGTTGCAATTTTTGTACAAATCGCACGAGTGCTTATACTATTTCTAAGCGTTTAAAAAAGTGTATTTTTACTTTGCGTACGGCGGACACGGATTTTTTTTTTGCTGATTCTGATTCCCTGACATCTAAAACGTCCAGAAAAATCAAAATCTCGAAAAAAAATTTTTCGAAATTTAGACCGCGCCACAAAGCTTCATATATTTTCAATATATGAAGCAATTCACAAACAAATTAAATGTTAAGTTTCAGGCTGAAGCTCCAAGGATTCATTTATTAATTCCATCCATTAAGTCGTACTTAATAACAATTTTAAATAATTTTATTTTAACGGAATTTATTAATGAATCATCTCTTAATGAAATTGACTTTAAGAATGAACAAATGTTTTTGGATGCTAATTCAATATAGGTGCGAAGTCCGAAATTATAATGAAATCTGGAAAAATTAATGACAGTGATTTAGCAATAATAATCAAAAATTGTCGGATGTATTATATAGAGCTGTGCAAGCAAATTTTAAATAGAATAAATTGAAATGATATCGTTTAAATTTAAATGATACCACAATAACAGGAATTAACCCAACAAATTTAATGGAAAGTATTACTTCTCTAGTTATCAAACACTGGTAAGGCAAGATTTGGAATTGGAAGAATTTTGGTGTAAAATTTTTCAGTTGAAAAATGGATTAAATGAAAATTTTTTTTTTAAATTTGAAAAATTCATTGGATCAATTCTAAGTTTCCCACATAGTAGTGCAGCAGCAGAAAGGATCTTTTCTCAATTAAATCTAATCAAAGATAAAAAACGTAACTGCTTGCTGACTAAAACTGTAAATGCAATAATGGTTGGTAAAGAAATGTTGCAAAAAAATAATGCATATGATTGGAACCCTTCAAATGAGCTGCTTCAAAAATACCATAAACAATAGTCTAAGCTTGTGAATATTCTTATATAAGTATATATTTTTGTTAAGAAGAAAGAAGAATCTTCGTTTTTTTGTTATTCTAATTTTGGTTTTTAGTTATTTAATTTTATAAAGTATTAATATCCTTAGCTATATAGTATTTTTTTGCAAATTCCAAGAATGGAATATATTGTTTTTATATTAATTTGTCAATTTCGACTGTATATATGTATATGTAAGTCATTGATTTAAAGTCTTATCTTTTTTTAATGACATATGTCTTATCCTTAATACATATAATAAGTAATTATATTATATACATATAATAATTAATTATAATTGAATTTTCTAAGCTGTGAATAAAAGTAGTCACTTTTTTTATTAAATATGTTTAATAAAACATACAATAACGAATTAAATTTATTTATTTTTATAAAAACAAACATTTTGTATTTTAAGGTGTTTTGAAAAATTCCTCCCTTGTAGCACAAAACCTCCGCTGAATGGAAACAAATTCCTCCCTTCGAAATTTTCAAAACGACAGTACTGAATGGCTTATATATTTTAACTTTTTCAACCTCAACTCTTCCTCTCAATATAAAAATTTGCTACGAAAACATTCGAGCATGTATACCACCTCCGATGAGGTGTAATAATAGTCTCAGATTTGGACATATTGGGTACAACGATGGGAATTTAATTTGTAAAAAAAACAACTGTTGTATGAATTGTGGTATAAATTATCACACTCTTCAAGATGAGAAATGCATCCAAATACCGAAGTGTGTTAATTGCAACCAAGAACACAATGCCTTTTATAGTGACTGCCCAATTAAACAAAAAGAGAGGGAAATACAAAAAATAAAGGTGATAGAACATCCCAGCAAGAAATTTTCCATTGATTCCGTGAATCAGAAATCAATCAATAGTTATTTTTATGATTTATTGGCACGTGCTATTGAAATGTAAAAAATTGATTACTATAGTTAAGTAACAATCAATTATTGAACAGTTATTAATTGATTCTAGTAATCATTTTCTGATTGGCTTATTTATTTTTAATCATATGTTGATGTTAAATAATTATGTGTCAAAGTGAAATAATATCTGGAATATATGTACAAAAGTAAATAATTATAAATATATGTACAAAAAGTAAATAATTATAATTAAAGTGTAAAAAAAGTAAATAATTATAATTATTTTGATTTTTTTTAAAAAAAGGTTATTATATTTAAATGTAAGTACATTTTAAATTTGTTTTAATAATAATAATAATGGACAAGATTTGCGGTATAAACAAACGACATTTTGCAAATGCTTTTTTTGTAAGTTGTCATTCTTTCAATAATTAATATGTATTTCTGTTAGTGCAACGTAAAAATATGAACTGTCAGCTGATGTAATTCCCTGCTGACCAATCTGCAATCACCCTGGCTGCCCAGTGGACGCGACGTTCCGTCATGCGGTCAGCAGATTGCATGACGAGATGTTGACTGGGAAAAATGCCGGAAACAGAATGTGAAGAGGGCAAAATGCCGGAAGTAGAATTTGGGCAAGGAGGAAGTAGTTTTTTGTTGTTGATCATTCATGTTTGTTAAAACAGATTAGATGTCCATTTTGTACTTTGTGTATTAAAATTAAATAAATAAGTATATAAAGTGAAAATAGAGTTTTTTATTAATATAAAAGGAATATTGTTGTGTAGTGTAGCTAACAAAGGTGCCAGAAAACCGGGATTAAGCCCAGGAATTTAGATTTTTGTGGATTTGATTAGTGAAAAAAAAACAATTGAGTAAAAACAATAGAGCAAAGTTGTGAAATTAAAAAAAAAAAAATTTTATTACTAAAAAACTATAAATAAAAGAATTCAGTCTATTAGCAAGTGTGAGTGAAGTTGTATTGTTGTTAATAAAAGAGAGATTGTTGTATTAGCAGAGATCATCTTGGAGCATTTTGGATCATCTGGAAAGTCCTAGTAACACGGTGAGTCAAGATGTTGATAATGAAATAAATATGATACATGAGAATATGCAAAAAATAATGAATGATTTTGTTTGATTTTTGAAATGATAGTAATAGTTGCTATGCTGTGAATTATTATAATTTAAAGTGGGGAATTTTGGTATTGGAAAAAATACATATTGGTTTGCTACAAAGGTAGAATAATATTTTTGATTGAATAATATGTTTGATAGAGCAATTTGTAATTGTAGCAAAATATGGAATTCGTAAAAAATGAAAAGATTAATATGAGATCGGAGGTTCTTCGGAAGAAATTGGATTAATAGGAATTGCATTAGTTGAAAATTGTTGAAATAAATTTAATTTCAATGGAATTAATTTAATCGGGATGAAATGGAGTTGGTTGTGAATTTTAAACTAATTGTAAATAAAGGGTGTTAGATGTATTTCGGGTATAGTAGTAATAGGAATTAATAGAAATGTGGATTTTAAATGAATTGTGGATTAAGTAAGGCCATTTTAGATCACTCAACACGGATATCCTGACAAGGTGGAGTGTCATTTAAATGAGAAATGATGTTAATTCTCCTTTTAGTAGTATACACTGTTAACTATTCATGGAAATGCATGAACAGGTTGCGTGAAGCATTGTAACATTGTAATTAATGAATTACAATATGGATGTGGCTAATGAGTCGCAATATGATTGGTAACTAATGAGTTACATTATGATTCATATCATAAATATAAATAAAATATTATTTACTGAGGTGTTGTATTATGTGAGGCATTGTAACATTGTAATTAATGAATTACAATATGGATGTGGCTAATGAGTCGCAATAGGATTGGTAACTAATGAGTTACATTATGATTCATATCATAAATATAAATAAAATATTATTTACTGAGGTGTTGTATTATGTGAGGCATTGTAACATTGTAATTAATGGATTACAATATGGATGTGGCTAATGAGTCGCAATATGATTGGTAACTAATGAGTTACATTATGATTCATATCATAAATATAAATAAAATATTATTTACTGAGGAGTTGTATTATGTCAGGCATTGTAATGTTGTAATTAATGAATTACAGTATGGGTTGTGACTAATGAGTCACAGTATGGTTTGTGACTAATGAGTCGCAATATGGATTATAACTAATGAATTACATTATGGGTTATAGCATAGAACCAGATAAATATTATTAATGGAGATGTTGTATTAATATAGGAGTTGTATAGTTGTACCATTTAGTAGTATTATTGTTGTAGAGAGCAGTGGTATTATATCTTTTTAATTTATCTCTACAGATGTCGAGCGAATTCGTAACCGGATATGTCAAGGCCAGAACAGAGCAGCTGACTGAGCTTATCAAGAAATGTACTGACTCTGCGCGGCAGTGGACCTTTCCAGAGATACATTGTGTGAGGCAGGAGATCCGAAATATAGAGCGAGCTGTATCTGCGCAAATCGCCATTTCCGATTTGGATTCACCGTTGTATTTTGCAGGATGAAGACGTTCAGGCAGAGCAGCCTTTAACATCAACTAAGAAGCCGGAGCAATCAACATTATCTGCAGTAGTTGTAGCAAGGAGTAGTTGCTGCTGCTAGTGCACTGAAGGAAGGCTCAGATAACAAACCAAGGAGGAGCGCTTGCTGTAGCAGGTGAAAATTGTTGTACTCCGGGAAGGGTTGGATCGAGAGCAGAGTTAGCTAACAAATGTAGTACTCTACACTATTAGTAATGTTGTATTATTATATAAAATGTTGTATTGTTGTATAAAATGTTGTAATATATATCAAATGTTGTAATGTATATAAAAAACGTTGTAATGTAATGGAAAATGTTTTAATTTTGTATAGGTAAAAGGAAAATAAATGTAATATGTCAGTATTTATTAAAGGATTACATGCACAATGGTGCTATAGAAAAATGTTGAAGTAAAATATAATAAAATAATACTATGATAAGAAATGAGGTTGTTTATTTTGGATAGGTAGATGATTTACTTATGTTAATAAAAAGGATAATTATGGTATTAATAATGTTGCTTATTTATGATATTAGCGGGGTTGTTTTATCACTGATTTGAGTAAGATTGGGTTCATTTATGATATGAATAATGTTGATATTGATATAGTATGAATGAGGAATGAATTGTTATTTATTTTGTTGATAAATTTATTAATTCATTTTTATGAGCTTATATTTGAAGGTAAAAATTACTCAGGAAGAAATGGAGAAGAGATTATTAGAGAGAGATGAGGAGAGAGAAAGGTTATACCAACTTAGAGAAGAGCGGATTAATACGCTGGAAAGATTCTTCGCCGAAATTCAAAACCCTGAAGTGTTTGCTGCTTTGAATATTTCAGAGATCCGTGTTAGACGTGAACGGATCCAGCACCATTTTGAGCACTTTGAGAAAGTAGACACGTTATATCGGCAGATTAATCTTTTGGCCTCGAATCAATTATATATTGATTTTGAAGACCGCTATATGCAAGCATTGAGCCAAGTTGATGGGAAATTAAGTGAGCTAGGTAGTAATGAGAGAAGTAAATTTTCGTCGACGATGATTGAATGGATGCCTCCTGTTATTACAGTGGAAACTGCAAGAGAACCCCAAGTAGGCAAATTTAATGGTAACGCAGCTGATTGGCCAGCGTTCCGGGATCTGTTCTTGGCGGAAGTACATGAGAAGGATTTAGATCCTGTCACCAAACTGTTGTATTTACAGAATGCATGCATCGATAAGGCTGCTCACACATTAGGTCCGTGGCAACCGACCCGTGACAGTTATGAAGGAGCATGGGAAGTGTTGATGAATGCATACGATGATGATTATCATGTTATTCATGGCATTATAGGACGAATATTTGCGGTCAAAAAACCAGTTCGTGCGAGTCACGAATCATTCCGTCTAGTATTGGATACTTTGAATAGTTGTACCCGTCAGCTTGAATCCATTGCCTCACAAGAAAAGTTGGGAGAGCAGATTTGGATCCATATTACAAAACAACGGTTGCCAAGGACTGTATTAGATTCTTGGGAACAACACCGTAATCGTGAGGGTTGTAAGAGGCTACCAACGTTGAAAGAATTTAAGCAGTTTCTGGATGTAAAGGCTAAGGGCATGCGTGAATTAGATGATGAAGACCACTCCAATGAAGGGTCTAAACTTCCACCAGCGCGAAGTAGGAATCGGTTTAAGCCATATGATAAGCCAGATCGATCGTATAATTGGCAGCATTCCTTCAGGAACCCTGCGGTTAATCGACACAATAATAATTATTATAATAACAATAATTCAAGGTTAAATCAGTAAAACATCATCTGAAAAGAGTAACGGGTGCACAGTCGTTTACCTTCGAACAGTTGGCTACACTATTGGCAAAAATTTCGGCTTGTTTAAATTCTAGGCCATTGATGCCATTAAGTAACGATTCTACGGATGTATCTACTTTATCAGCTGGTCATTTCATTACGGGCCAGCCGATATTAACGCCGTATGAAGCGCAATTAACGGATAGAAATATTAATCATTTGAGCATCTGGCAAAAGATTCAAAAATTGCAACAAGAATTTTGGTCTAGATGGTCCCAGGAATACATCAAGGAACAACAAAATCGAAATAAATGGGCAGGATGTAACCGTTCCTTAAAGGTTGGAGACTTGGTATTTATCAAAAATGAATTAACAGCACCTTGTCAGTGGTTAATGGCACGAGTTGTAGAACCATACACTGGTCCGGATGGAAAGGTCAGATCATGCAGAGTTAAGACGGAAACGGGTGAATTGGACAGACCAATCACTCAATTATGTCTATTACCTATCGCTGAGTCAGAGGAGCAAGAGATGACATCCGATGTAGGTTTTCCTTAGTTTTCCCATTGGGGTTTTTTCTAAGGTTTTCCCTGCATCCTTGATTGAATGCTGGATGTGCATCCATGTGATAAGTCGTATTGAGCGAAGTTGTTAATGGTACCGTGAACCCTTCAGTGCAGGATGTGGTATTGATTTTGAGTCTCGATGTTCCTCAACGCGGGCAGGATGTTACGGCCAACGTAAAAATATGAACTGTCAGCTGATGTAATTCCCTGCTGACCAATCTGCAATCACCCTGGCTGCCCAGTGGACGCGACGTTCCGTCATGCGGTCAGCAGATTGCATGACGAGATGTTGACTGGGAAAAATTCCGGAAACAGAATGTGAAGAGGGCAAAATGCCGGAAGTAGAATTTGGGCAAGGAGGAAGTAGTTTTTTGTTGTTGATCATTCATGTTTGTTATGATAAACAGATTAGATGTCCATTTTGTACTTTTGTATTAAAATTAAATAAATAAGTATATAAAGTGAAAATAGAGTTTTTTATTAATATAAAAGGAATATTGTTGTGTAGTGTAGCTAACAATTTCTTAAACTTAATTTTATGTTACTGTAGAAGCTGTTCAAACGGAAAATTTTGGGGAAATTGAGTTTCAGATCACCATAAATGAAGGTTTCAGAGCTGCAAAATTAAACATAAACAAATTGAACTGGTCGCAAAGACAAAAAGCAAAACATTAGATATTTATAAATTTTAAGGTTTTTATGAAAAAAGACTATTGCTTGTTATTTTTTTGGTACAGTTACTGAAATCTTAAATATTATTATTAATAAAAGGAAATGTTTTTTTTTTACATAAATTTATAAAATAAATTTATAAAGACTGAATTCATAATTATATTTTTTATTTAAAATTAGTTATATATGAGAAGATGATTTTAAAATTGTACGATTTTAATTTTGTATTTATGATCTTTGCTAGATAATTTATTAAAATGTAAAAGCAAGAAACTGAAATATAAAATTGTACAATTTGAGCATCATAATCTCATATATAACTAATGTAGATGTAGTGGTTTATTTATTGAATCAGTTCCTAGTTAATTTTAGGAATCAACTAAGGAATCACAGTTTTATCAATTATTCTTTCATTTTCAGAATGGCTTTTATATCAAATATATATCAATTTTTAATTGATTAGTAGAACCAATATATTATAGGTCAGGACCTAGTCCAAGCAAAAGCTTTAAAAAAGCGGACATCAGCTATATAAAATAAATGGTCATTAATTGATTATTAATCAATATAATAATCCATTCTTTGATTCCAGAATCAATTTATTATCAATTTGGTTTCAATTTATGTCTTGCTGGGATGTTGATATGAGAGAATCGATACGACGCTATCGTACTAGAAATCCAATTTTTAATAAATCCTTTAAATCTATTGTCAAAGATAATAATTGTAAATTCATTTGTAAATGCAACTCGCAATTAAATGCTGTCTCTCTTCCAGCTGTTAAAAATAATGGTTTAACAGAAATGGAAAATAAAATAATAGATAATAGACAGAAAGCTTATGAAATTCTAAATACAGTACCAAATATTTCTACAACAAATAATTTAGAAGAAAAAAACAGCAAAATTTAACCAAAAAACTTATCTAAAAGACAACAAAATATTTTAAAAAGCCGAAATAAAACAAAGAATAAAAAATATCAAAATTTATAAAAACTAATTAATTTATAACAACCTATTGATACAAATCTTATTATTAATCCTAGTTGACTTAAAGTTGATAAAGATAATTTTTTTAAAATCAAATGATCAAAATGTTAACACTTTTGAAAAAGAAAATACTCCTATTAATAAAATTCGTCATCCAATTATTCTAATCTGGTCTGAGGATCTAGACGAAAACAACCAATATTCAGATTATATAACATCTAATTTTGATATTACAATTATTAAACCAGAATTAAATGGATTTTCGAAATTGCAAAACAAATATCAAACTTTATATTTATTAAAAATCTTTTTGAAACATTTCAAAAATTCAAAAATCATATTAAAAATAACAAGTTTATCTTCGTTCCTTCTAATAAATTCAAAAGTTTAAAGACAGAATTACTATACGAAATTTTAAAATTCATATTTATGTAGTGAGCTCTCCCTTTTAATTAAAGAAGTAACAAAACTTTTCAAAACAAAGCATATTTCAACAACTCTCTACCATCCACAGAGGAATGGAGCATTAGAAAGGTCACATCTAACGCTAAAAGATTATCTTAAACATTATATTTAACAAGATCAAACAGACTGGGATGAATATATTCAGTTCGCCATGTTCAGTTATAATACCTCAATTCATATATCTACAAACTATTCTCCATATGAACTATTATTCGGTCATAAAGTCTACCTACCTTTTCAATAATTCAAGAACCTAAATTTCATTATACATAACATGATTATATTCGATCACTCGAAAATAAATTAAATACTTCATTTAAAATTGTTAGGGAAAATATCTTAAAATCAAACACAAAAGCAAAGAATATTATGATACAAGAAGTCAACAAAAAGAATTTAAAATTAATGACTTAGTTCTTATATCTAACAAACAATCTAAACAAAATTATTCAAAGAAATTATCAATTGAATAAAACAAATTTTAAACCTGTTCAGCAACCTATGGAAATAACTTCAACTTCTGATAACCCATTTCAAAAATTAGCCTTAGATATCGTAGGTCCTTTGCCTTTAACTGAAAATGGTAATAAATTTATTCTAACAGCTCAAGATAACAAATTCTTACTGATCAAGGCACTTATTTTATGTCAAATTTAATTAAAGAAGTAACAAAACTTTTCAAAACAAAGCATATTTCAACAACTCTCTACCATCCACAGAGGAATGGAGCATTAGAAAGGTCACATCTAACGCTAAAAGATTATCTTAAACATTATATTTAACAAGATCAAACAGACTGGGATGAATATATTCAGTTCGCCATGTTCAGTTATAATACCTCAATTCATATATCTACAAACTATTCTCCATATGAACTATTATTCGGTCATAAAGTCTACCTACCTTTTCAATAATTCAAGAACCTAAATTTCATTATACATAACATGATTATATTCGATCACTCGAAAATAAATTAAATACTTCATTTAAAATTGTTAGGGAAAATATCTTAAAATCAAACACAAAAGCAAAGAATATTATGATACAAGAAGTCAACAAAAAGAATTTAAAATTAATGACTTAGTTCTTATATCTAACAAACAATCTAAACAAAATTATTCAAAGAAATTATCAATTGAATAAAACAAATTTTAAACCTGTTCAGCAACCTATGGAAATAACTTCAACTTCTGATAACCCATTTCAAAAATTAGCCTTAGATATCGTAGGTCCTTTGCCTTTAACTGAAAATGGTAATAAATTTATTCTAACAGCTCAAGATAACAAATTCTTACTGATCAAGGCACTTATTTTATGTCAAATTTAATTAAAGAAGTAACAAAACTTTTCAAAACAAAGCATATTTCAACAACTCTCTACCATCCACAGAGGAATGGAGCATTAGAAAGGTCACATCTAACGCTAAAAGATTATCTTAAACATTATATTTAACAAGATCAAACAGACTGGGATGAATATATTCAGTTCGCCATGTTCAGTTATAATACCTCAATTCATATATCTACAAACTATTCTCCATATGAACTATTATTCGGTCATAAAGTCTACCTACCTTTTCAATAATTCAAGAACCTAAATTTCATTATACATAACATGATTATATTCGATCACTCGAAAATAAATTAAATACTTCATTTAAAATTGTTAGGGAAAATATCTTAAAATCAAACACAAAAGCAAAGAATATTATGATACAAGAAGTCAACAAAAAGAATTTAAAATTAATGACTTAGTTCTTATATCTAACAAACAATCTAAACAAAATTATTCAAAGAAATTATCTCCCAACTTTAAAGGTCCTTTTAACGCTCTAGCAGGACCGACCGCCTTTTGGCGTTTAGTCTTATTCATTTAATGGTTTCTTCATTTGATATTTTTTTATCATAGAAAAGGCCACACCGCCTTTTGTCTTGTTAAGCTGTATGTTCTGATAGAAGGTTTTTTATTATTGGACAGTTAGTTTCATAGTTATTGGCATTATAAGTGGAATTTTCAAAGTACATGGACCAAAAAACTATTTGTAAAAAATTGAAAAGTTAAATAATTATTAAAAACAGTTTTAATTGTTTTTTGGAGCTGAAAAAAATATTGGTAAGTAGGAAATATATTATATTCTGTGATAATAATAGTAGTTTATGAATTAAAAAAAAACAACTAAAAGTGTCCTTTAGAAGGTAAGTTTGATTCGATTCCTAAGCTAGAGCGGCTGTGCATCGATGAACAAATGTGTTCTACGAAGATGGTCAGCTCTTTTAGGCAGTATGTGCCCAACAAGCCGCATAAATGGGGGATGAAGCTATTTGTCTTATGTGATTCTACCGGTTATTCATATCGATTCGAAGTGAATTGTGGTAAGAATGATAATGTTGTACTTCCGAATACACCTAATTTGGGCGCAACTGGTAATATTGTCGTTCGTCTAACGCAAACAGTTCCAAATTTCAAAAATCACATATTATACTTTGACAACTTTTCAACATCGTTGCCACTTATGGTTTACCTTAGAGCTAGAAGCATTTATGCTTTAGGAACAGTTCGTTCAAATCGTGTTAACAACTGTAAGCTGTCATCTGATAAATCAATTCAAAAGTAGAATAGAGGCTATATGGAAGAATATGTGGGCACTGCTTATGGTGTAGATATAACAAGTGTATTATGGAAAGATACCAAAAATGTTCGACTTGTCTCCACATACGTTGGTATCAAACCGTTTCTTAAAACCAATGCACAAGACCAATCTGAAAAAATAGCTAGATATGATAGAAAAAAAAAATTTATTGATGTTGATTGTCCACGCATTATCAGAGAATATAACTATCATATGGGTAGAGTGGATTTAATGGACGGTCTTATAGGAAGATACCACATCCGTTTCAAAACAAAAAGCGCTTAGTTGAGATTATTCTACCATTTTATCGATGGTAAATTCTTATCTCTTGCATAGGCGTGTCCATTCTAGAATAATTATTCCAGAGCTACCGAAATTCCGAGTTGATGTAGCAAATGCTTTGTTTCAATACCAACAAAAGCCAGAAAAATAAGTAGTTGGCAGACCTTTAAAACCATCGTCAGAAGCAGCAGCATCTGGAATTAAACAATCATACGGTTTGGGATTGGATGCACGTTATGATGACATTGGCCACATGTCAGACCAATTAGACCGTTCTGGCAAAAGAAGTTGTAAATTAACAGGTTGTAAATCAGAAACACAAATGTTTTACTTGAAATTCAAAATAAATTTATGCTTGTCAGCAACAAAAAAATGCTACCAAATATATCATACTAAGCCATAATCATTTTTATACGAATTTCAAATAAAAATTTCATTGGCAACACTATGGATTGTGAATAGTTAGTTTTTTTGAATGGCTGAAACTAAAATTAATTTTTAACTAAGTAAACAGGAGGAATAAATTGTAAATAGTTGATATGTCAATAAATTAAAGACAACATCGTAGCAAAGGTGGTGGAGATGGTAGAGAAAGATTTAGTTAAGCCGCTCAGAGAGGATATTCGTAACTGCACATCTAGATTAGACAAATTGGGTGACATTGGTGATGAAGTTGTATTGCTGCAGCGTAGTAATGCCAAGCTCGTAGCTGACTCCAGAAAAAGTGACAACATTATCCAGGGTATTCCCAGAAATTCAGTAACGGCAAACATTTATGATATTATTTCCAAAATTGGAACTGTTTATAATTTATCTATTTCCAACGCCGATATCTCTAAGGCAATCTGGTTTGGTAGAGTTTTTTTTAATAGTTTCTAAACCATAGCATTTTAATTACGTTCAGTTCCTATATCAATTCTTCGGATTTAATTAAAAGGAATTTTAAAAATCCGAATCTTTTAATTCTATCTTCTGTTTTAGCTGGTTGTGATATTGAATCTCGAATCTACATTAACAAAAATTACACTGCCTTAGTTAACAAAATGATTTTTAAAGCTTAAAATCTTTGCAAGCTTAATATTCTAAAATCATTTGCAACCAAAGGATACTTCCTCAAATTGGTGCAGTTTGATGGCACAACTACTCTGGTATTTAATGAAAACGATATGGACGAGTTCCAGCACAAGATAAATCCAGCAGTTTAATTCAAGCAAGCATTTTTCATCAAGTTTTTCGTACTTCTTCAAGCAGTCAGTTTTTAATCCAGTTTAATTGCAGTTCAACTTTGTAAACTTTTGGTAAGTTGTAACTACATATATTATATTTTTTTTAACATTAGTATTATCTTATTATTATATTCTTTGACTTATGGAATTATTGAATTAGAGCATTGCATTGTTGCATTCATTGTGATGTGAAATAATGGTAATCAATTTATATTAGTAAGGAGTTATCTACATTTCATTTTAATATTATGAAATTCTTATAATTTTACATAACTCATTGCTAACATACATAATATTGTCACGTATTATTGATTGCTATTATTTTTTGTCCTAGTTTTTGGCATTTTTGGCTTACATTACAATACTTATAGTAATTTATTTATGATAATTAGAACGTTAAATTATCGAAGTTAACGTGATATATAAATTGTCTAAGCACTTTAATCTAGGAGCTGAAGCTTTGATAAAAGTAAATTGTATATTGAAACATGCTAAGTGTTGAAAAATTTGTGACTGTACAGGGTGTAGTCTGTCGTACATGCACTGCTTAACACTTGCTGTTCCAAATTTTAATTTCATTTCCTTACTTTGAAATTTAAACTCAGCTTAAATTTGAATTATATATTTATTTTTGTTTTATTTTTTATTTTTCCTTTCATATTACAAATTTCTTGGACTTTTTGGCGGTAGCACAAATTTTTCAATTTTGATATTTAGATTTATAATTTGGGTTGTTGCGGTGAATTGCATGATGTTTCTTTGGAGTATTTTGGTTATACTTAGTCTTAGTGAGTTTTCCAACATTCCCTTCCTGTTCGCTTTCATTCGTTATGCTCGGATATTGCTTACTGGTCCCGCGCCTAGCCACCGTGTAATTACTAATGACTCATAACATTCCTGGTTTGACAGCTAGCGATAACTCTATTTTTGCAAGCACACTGCACAGTAAATCGGATATAATAAATTTTGGTCATATAAATGCACAGAGTATTAACCCTAGCTACAAGCACCGTAAATTGGATGAATTGCGTGAAATACTAAATGGTAATCATCTTGAAGTTTTCGCGATTTCTGAATCATGGCTCAAGCCACATGTTACCAATAAAGCAATGAATATAAATGGTTATCGTATTCATAAATGACCGTAGTAGTGGCAGGGGTGGGGGTGTAGCAATCTATGTTTCTACTAAATTAAAATCACGTGTACTTAGGGTTTGCAAACCGGGAATTTTTTTAGAAAACCTAAAACCGGTTTTTTAAAGAGTAAAAACCGGTTAATTTAATTAATTTTATAATGAATTAAATTTCTTAATTCTGTAAAATATTTTGTTGTACATTATAAAATTAATTTTTCTACAAAAACAAATGTTTTTATTTATTTACAATAACGATTAAAGACACACAAAAATCAAAAATATTGGAACGCGCCGTACGCAACTGTCCAATTATGTCTCCGCCGTCGAGCTCAGATTTGATTCAATTCTGGTTTATTGGGTAGATAAAATGACAGTATTAAATGACAGCATTAAATAACATAACAATTTCACAATCATTAATCATATGTGAATGTCATATGGACATTGAATTTGCAATACTGGAATATTTGCGGACAAAAACAATATTTTAATATTTCAAATTTAATTAGTGATAAAATTATACTATTTTACGTTAAATATAAGGTAATTCATATTTGAAAATATATATATAAACACAAAATAAAATGTAGCCATTGCGTAGATGAGTTCAAAAAAGAGTATAACTTGGGATTATTATAACAAAGTTCCAAACAGCGAACGAGCAATTTGTATATATTGCAAAACATAGTGCAATGTAAAGGAGGATCAACATCAGCTTTAATTAGTCATCTAAGAAGCCAGCATAAAATTGATTTGATAGCTAAGCAAACCAGTGAATTAGATTCGGAATCGGAACCTATAGCACCCAATAAAGTAAGATCTTCATCTATTTTAGACTTCGTACGTCGTATCAGCCTGGAAGAAATTCTTGCTAAACTCGCATGTGAAGATGGTCTTACAGTGAGGAAAATTACAAAATCAACCTTTATACGTGAATCTTTAAGTTCTCGAGGTTACAAATGTCCAAAATCTGAAAACAGTGTAATGCAGATTATTGTAAACTTCTCTAAAAAGAAAGAAAATGAGGTAAAAGAAAAATTAGTTTCCAATATGACAATTATTCTGCGACATTTGACGAATGGACTAGTCTGCGTGGACGAAGGTATCTCAATGCGAACCTTCATGATTTCGATGGAAATATATTTAATCTAGGTTCGGTTCGTATCCAGGGAAGCTGTAATTCACAAAGAACCAAAGAATTAATCGAGAAAAGACTTAAAATATTTGGATTGAATATCAAAAACAAAATTGTAGCTATAACATGTGATGGCGCAGCAGTAAATGTAAAATTTGGTAAAGACTGTGAATCTGAAATAGTTTTTTGTAGGAATCACGGTATTCATTTAGCCGTTATCGATACTTTATATAAAAACCAATCAGGTTGTATTCAAAACGAAAGTGTAGAAGCAGATGAAGAAGAATCTGATTATGAAGATTTCGAAGTAACGGAAACAGAAAATGTAGTTGAATTCTGCTACTCAGATTATTCGCTACATGTTTGTATTAAAGCAGTTAGATTTGTAGTGAAATTTTTTAAACGGTCACCAGTACGAAATACAATTTTGCAACAATATGTAAAAGAAAAATTGAATATTGAGCTACAATTAATTTTAGACTGCCAAACAGTTTACTTCATATGATAGAAAGATTTCTCAAACTCTTCGACTGTATAAAAGCATCTTTAAAGGACTTACAGCAACTAAATTTTCTTGATAATATTTCTGAGACAATGCTTAAAAATGTTCACGATGCACTTTCACCAGTACATGTAGCGGCTGAAGCTTTGGGAAAGAAGGATGCTACATTAATAACATCAGAAACAATTATTTTATTTATGTTGAACAAAGTGGATTTATTGAACACACAAATCAGTCAAAATTTATTTTCTGCTCTTAAAAAAAGAATATTGGAACGTCCAAATATAAATTTAACGTCTTTAGTAAAATTGTTGAAAGATCCTTCCAACAAGTCCCAAGCTCAACACAAAGTAATTTTTCCTTACCTATCAAAAACAGAAACTATAAACTTCGGTAAGCAGATAATGGACAGATTATATGAAACATCTTCTCATTCTACTATTGAAAATTCAGATAATAATACTACACTTTTCAATAATTCCGAAATCTCTCTGGGTGAAGAATTAAATTTAGCTATTCAAAAAGAAGTCTTGAGAACAGTACCGGCAGTGGAAATTGTTAATTTAAATTTATTCAAGAAAGAATATGCTGTATTTGAACTATCAGGAAAGCGTACAAACAATTTAGAAAAACTGTACAAGGCTTTATTAACTGTAAAACCAACTCAACTGATGCAGAAAGGACATTTTCTGTTTCTGGAAATTTATGTAATAAATTAAGAACTCGTTTAAGTGATAAGTCATTAAACGCTCTTGTATTTTTGAAGTTTTATTTTTTAAATAAAAAACAGTAACATTTATATTTTTCTACTTTAATTTTATGAAATTTTAATTAAAAAAAAAACCGGTTTAAACCGGTTTTTTAGTATTTTGCAAATCGGTTAACCGGTTTTTGAAAAGTTCGATTTTTTGCAAACCCTACGTGTACTTGCCTTCTCCACTTCAAATGCAACTGATGGTAACCCGGAATATTTGCTAATAGAAATTAAATCTAATATTCTAGCTAGTAAAATGAAACTACTTGTTGGTGTCTTTTACCTGCCTAACGGGGCCAAATTTAATACTATTGAAAACATTCTTAATCCTTATACTTCCACCTACACAAATATTCTGGTGGCTGGTGACTTCAATAGAATTTTACATGATAACAGCGTTAGGGCTTTAGATGGGGAGGTTCTGAAAAGGCTAGGTCTCGATTATATCCATAATGATATTCCCACACACTTTTATGTAGTGCATAATAGCCAATCGTAGCTTGATTATTTTATGATTAGCTCTAAAGAGAAGGTTAATATTCACAACCAATTTTGGGCACATGGATTGTCAAAATATGCTCTTATTTATTTGTCCTTCAGTATTAGTATTGAGAAACCTAATGTGCCATTTAAATTTCGTTATCTGAACATTAAGTTTAACTATCTGAACATTAAGTTTAACCAGCTTTTTGCTGACTTTTACTGCTGTGATTTTTCGCAAATATTCTTGACCAATGATGTAAACTTTCAAGTAAATCCACTTAATCTTAACCTGCTTTATCTCTTCGATAAACATGTTCCTGTCATTACAGTGCATAAGAAGAATATCGTATCCGAGTGGTGGAATGATACTCTGCTAAGAAATTCTAGAAAACTTAGAGACTTAGTCTTTAAAGCGTTCAAGGAATGTCCCATAGGTGTGGATAATACTTCAAAGTGGCGCACCTTCTGCCTATATAGAAATAAATATAACAGCTTGGTCAGAAAAGCTAAATTTAAGCTAGGGTTAAAAATATTCTATAAGCCGTTATCCAGCAAAGAGCTATGGACTTAGGTAAAATCCATAGGGGTTACGGATAGTAATGATGATCTTGTTATTGTTGCATATCCCAACAGTATTAACGACTACTTTGCAAATATTCAATCTGGTAATATTAAGCCCAGAATTGATCTGGATATCCCTCTGAACCGGCTGCTGGGTTTACTGAAATAGAGCTATTTGAAGCTTTTAAAAAAGTCAGTTCGAATGCTGTGGGTATGGATGGAATACCGCTAAGATTTAAACTATCTTTCCTCATCTATCACCATATCTTCTACACATTATAAATTCCATCTTAACAACATGTACGTTTCCTTCAATTTGGAAACTAGCTAAAATTGTCCCTCTACCTAAAGTTAAAAGTCCAATAGTTGCTGCAGATTATAGACCTATTTGCATCTTACCATCATTGTCAAAAATATGCGAATTAGTTATGAAGGAGCAAATCAGCGAACATCTTAATACTAATAATATGCTCTATAAAAATCGGTCTGGTTTCAGGAAGGGTCACAGCACCGTTTCTACTATCTTAGACCATACTGAATCTATACCAGCGAACATAAACAATAAGAAACTATCAATCTCACTGCTCTTAGACTTCAGCAAAGCTTTTGACAGTGTGGACCATGTTATGTTGTGCGCAAAACTCAAGAATAAATTCCAGTTCTCTGGCATGGCTTGTAATCTGATGTACTCGTATCTTATGGGCAGAAGTCAGTGCGTTATATCAAACGATATAAGTTCAAATTTTCAAAAACCCTTCAAAGGGGTGCCGCATACTTGGTCCACTTCTGTTTACTTTGTTCATTAACGATCTACCAAGTGTATGTACGGATAGTCTCGTACATATTTTTGCAGATGATGTTCAGATGCTGTGCTCTTCTCATATTGATAACATGAATGATGCGGTGGATTTGTTAACTATGGATGCAAATAGAGTTTATAACTGGGCGGTTATAAATGGCTTGAGTCTAAATCCCAGTAAATCACAAGCTATTGCATTCTATAAGCACGTAGTAAGCTCGCAACTGAATTTGATTTCGATCAATAATCATCAGGTTCAGTATTCCAATACGGTTAAGAGTCTTGGTATTTGGCTAGATTATAATCTTTCGGGCGAATCGCACATAAATAAATTATCTAATAGCATTAAGTTGAATCTTCGTAATTTATTTAATTTAAATAGTTATCTTCCTGTCAGAGTGAGGTTCAGAGTAAACTGGTTCAGGCTTTAATTTTTCCCCACGTTCTTTATGGTATTGAAATATTCTCGGGCTGTTCTAAATATATGATGAATAGAGTTAAATTAATCATGATAGCATCATCAGATTTGTCTTCAATTTAAAATATTTGAGCACATTTCGTCGTTTGAGTTTTAAAGTTTGTGCAATTTATTAACTTAAATTATTATTTTTTTACTACTGCTATAGCTGTTAACTTTTCTCTTTTTCCTTTAGTGATATGAATCGGGAATTTCAAGTATCAAAATGTTTTTGATGGAAGTGACTAGTAACTGTTGGTGTGTTATCTATTTCTATTACACTAATCCATATTTAAATTGAACCTTAAAGTTTCTCTCGAATATTTGAATTTTTGATTTTTGAATTTTAAACTGCGAACGTTATATCTTAAACCTTGTTCAATTTACTAATATAAATTATAATTTAATATATAGTTAACCATTGCTATAGCTGTCAATTTTTCTTTTCTTATTTTACCAATTGTAGTCATTGAATAGTTTGATAGGTGGTTGGGGGCAAGGGTCGGTTAGTTTTTGATGAGCTCGGATTGATGTTGGAATTGGATATGGGATGTTGTGGAAGCTCATTGCGTATTTTCATTTCTTGCTTGGAAGTTGAGTATTAATTTTTTGTTTACTTTCTATGATCCTGCACTTGATCTTGATTTGAACTGGTTCATGTGCATATTTAAGTATTTTACTGTTACTTATTGATCCCGTTCTTGATTTCTATAAAGTAAACAACAACAAAAACTGATTAAATAGTTTTTCGACTTCAGCTGGTGTTTATAATACTATGGTACATCCTGTGCTACATGCAACTTGATTTTGGTGCTTACAGACTAATGAACTTAATTGTGTATATTATTTTTAAGGTTTTCAGGTAATTCTATTTTGAACACATATTTTTAATATCTTTACAACCTGTAAGAAATGAATCTTATATTTAATATTTTATTAAGTTGTATAACTGAAGGATATGAAAAGGAAGGTACATATATCTGTAAATGTATATTTGGGTAGAACTGCTCATGAACTTATAACTACTATAAAGTTTTTATCAATTGTAATGAATCTTTTGACTTGTAATGAACTATGTTAACCTTAATATGCTTTGCTAAGTAATTTTTACATGTTTATAATAGAGATTAAGATTGGGAAGTCAAGAGTAAGTTTGTAAGATTGTATACAGGACTGAGAATGTAAAGGTTATTTAATTCATAATTAATAATGGTTTGTTGTTTGCATCTTTAAAATCAAATAGTCTAGAGTATATTAAAAGTACATGTATCTGTGGGCCAAAAGTCACCATGGGGTTTAAAAATCTAATAACTTTTTCGTTTATATATTTTTTTTATTTTTTTTTTTTTCAGATTATATAAATATACAAAATGGAAATTTTTTTCAGATTATATAAATATACAAAATGTTGAAATTTAACTGCAAAATTTAGACGTTGCCGATGATCTCCAGGTTTTAATTGTTGCAGCAATTGTACCTTATATGGGAATAACAGTAAATCATTTTTTAAAATGCGCCGTAGTGACGTACGAGACATTCCTAGCTGAGCAGAACGCCTTCTGGTAAATGTTTCTGGTGTTTCATTAACACTTTGCTCTACACGTTCAATATTTTCCGCATTGCGAATTAAACATGGTCTACCGGTTCGAGGCAAATCTCTTACAGTGCCATGTTGGTGGTGACGATCAACTAAGCAATGAATCATTGCTTCAGAGGGCGAAATTCTGACAATGGCGACGATATGCTCTTTGCGTTAAAATAACTGATCGCTGATTTAAATAATAAAATTTTATTATTCTGGTTCTTTGTTCAGTTGTGAATCTCTCCATTATTTATTCTCCAGGTGTTATTTATATAATCTGAAAAATAAAAAATAAAAAAAATATATAAACGAAAAAGTTATTAAATTTTTAAACCCCATGGTGACTTTTGGCCCACCCTGTATAAAGTATAACTGTTCATGAACATATAACTATTGTAATTGTTACTATAACTTTTATCAATTTCAATAAATCTTGTTATCTTGTTATCTTATAATGAATTATGTTAACCTGTATATACATTGCTAACTAACTTTTGTACGCTCAATATAGAGATTTAGATTAAGATTAGGAAGTCAGGATTAAGATTGTATAATGGTTATGTATTTCATAATTAAATTAGTTGTAATTATATGAAATGTTAATATGGAATTAATTTTTAAGCAACTTGTAATATATAATGATATAATGTAAGTTTATTGTAAACAGCTAAGTTGTATCTTCAAACCTTAATATAAGCTTTATAGCTTTTGGTTGTACATAAAAAAAAAATCAATAAATAAAATGAAAAAAAATAAAAATTGGTCAATGATGTTGTTGTGTGACAACATTCATACATTTATGTCGTCATGGCCTAAAAATGCATTATATCGGCAGTGCATTATACTATATCAAAGTTTAAATCAAAACAATAATAAAATACGTCATCGTATTATAAATATTATTGTATACAAATAATACAAACCATAATGACACACTTAAGTTATTATGTATAAAATGTAGAATAAATAAAAAGGTAAATAAACCTAAAGTAAATAAATGAAAGCACATAAGCTTTCCTAATAATAATAATAAAGTATAATGCGTCATCAGCAAAATGGGCAATAGCAACATAATTAATGTGTGAACTGTTGTTACACAATTTTACCTTTAATTAATAACAAATATTAATTATTTATATTTATTGAAATATTCTAATATTGCTGAAGAAGCATTAGAATATATAAACGGCGAAAAAATGGTATTTCGGAGAGTTCAAATATTGACGTCTTATACTGAACAGGTTTAGCCTACAGTAAAAGAAATAAATTAAGAACTTTAAAAGTCAACAAACAAATAGTTGTTTTATTATAAAGGACAAAAACATTGAAGAAGTAAAACCAGGAGAAGAATTAAAAGAAGACGATCAGGCCACAAACGATATAAATAAAGGTGAATATTAATATATAAAAAAGGGTAAAACACAACATTGGTGCCGTGACCAATTTTTGGACTACGCTCCAAAAAACCGACTGGAGTATGGAATAAAATTTATCGTCGTTATTTTTTTTCTTCTTTTTTCATAAACAGATACCTCTACTTGCAGTTTGCATGAGGCATAGTGAACAGGCTTAGGTCTCACTATCTGTGTATATAAAAGAAAAGGAAGGAAAAGAAGGTAAATGTCGTCAAAAACGTTAGCAGAATTAAAGGAGAAAATAAAAAAATCACCGACCGCTGGACCTAAGCCAATTTCGATTGAAGAATATCGAAAAAGGCAAAGAACAACAACAACAACACCAGCAAAATCGATAGAACCAACAAAAACTAGAGGCGGCGAGGCAGCAAGAAGACGAGAGAAAATCAAAGATCTGCACAGGATTTTAAGACTGGGGTGCAGTAAGGAACAGGAGGAATTATTTAAAAAACAAATAAAGGAGCTAAGAAAAAAACAGAGGAAGGAACAAAAGGAGAAAAAGTTGGGGAAAAAAAATTTTAATCAGCTGTTTCAAAATTGCATTAAAACAGTTGAAGAAATAGTAGAAAATTTGTAATTTTATAATATAAAGTAACTAAAATAAAGTAAAAATAAAGTAACTAAAATAAAGTAAAAATAAAGTAACATTTTGTGAAATAAAAATTGTAATTTTGTAAAATAAAGTTTACTTTGAAAAATATTCAAAGTAAAAGATATTATTTAAATACAATAGAAATACAAAAATAGAGAGTATACGCAATATTAAAATGAAAATCTCAAGCTACATGAGCCAGTATTTTCTTTTAATTATTTTTTCAGAAGAATTAATATTAATTTTTGAGAGAGGAAATGTAATTATATTTAAAAAATACAATGACTAAAAAATAAAAATAATAATAAACTTAAAGTTATATTTGTATGTTAAAAAAAAAAAAAATATTTTTTCTCTGAAATTTGTATTAAATGGGAATTTGTTTTATTATCTTCTCTTAGGAATTTTGTCGTTTTCTAATTCCACTTGTGGTCTCTCGGAAAAAAAAAAAATTTTTTTTTTGTAATTATATTATAAATTAACTTTATAAATAATTACAACAATATTGGATGGGGAAATTTGTCGGGATTTACATTATAATAAGTAAAGAGAAAAAATAAAAAATAAAATAATTGAAAGTTGCTCACTGAAATTTAAAGGTTTGAGCTTTAATTAAAGTATAAAATTTTTTTTCTCTCGCAAAAAATCGTTCTTTAAGCTTGTGCTTTGTGCATACAAAAAAAATATAGTACACAAACAAAAAAAAAACTCGTTAAAGCTTTTGTGCATAACACACATATGTTATATGCATAATTATTGAGAGGTTTTTTTTTTGTGTGTTGTATTGGAGTATATGTAGGCGATACAATAAATGGTCGTTTGTACATATATATGTTTCGTATTGAGAATATATTATTATTTTAAATATTATTTAACCATAGGCGTAGAGGGAAAGGGAGTTTTTTTTGATTCAATAAAAAATTGAATGCGAATTATTTTATTGAATGTTAATGAGTAATTGTGGTACTATTTTTAACACACATGGCACCAACTACTCGCGGACAAAAGAAAATATTAGAGGATTCTACTATTTTACCGGAAAACCTTAATTTTGCGGAATTATCATTAATAAAATCCACACCACAGGGTAGTTCGGATAATTTAACAAAAAGAAGACGGTCGGTAACTTTTGCGCCGGAAAATTCAGATGACACTATATCAAACGAAAGCGGGTCGGAAACGGAAATTAATTTAAACGCTATTAATTTGAGTTTACGTTCAAATAACGTTGGGAAAAATTCTGAAAATAATAGTAGCGAAAGCGAAGAAGAAGGTGCCGTAGGAGGAATAACAATAGATAATATTAGTCAATTAAAGGAAAGAAACAAAACTTTGATTAATATTAATAAAAATTTTGACAAATTGGAAATGGATACAAATAGACTATGTATGCAGGGAGCAATTCCACGCACCAATAGCGGCTTACAAATACCTAACGGATTATACGAGGATTTAATGCCACAAAACAACGGATCAGGACACAAAAATAATAGGAGATCAACAAATTTTTTAAACAAGGATAACACATACGATTTCGGCATGACAGCTCCAATGAACGCAACAATGCCCCTAGAAAAAACATATAAAACATTTTTTCAGGGCATTCCAACATTCTGCGGAGAAGGAGATCGTATGATATTGGATTTACAAAATTTTGTTGCGCTCGCACATGACGCATACTTCAGAACAGATGAATGCGACCGGGCCGCGGTATTAAATCAAATAATTCGAGGAAAATTAAAAGGCAGAGCCGCGGACATTTTTCAGGAGCGAGCCGTTAGTAGCTTTAGAGATTTCAAAGCAATTTTGGAAAACGCATTTATTCCTTACAAGGATTTAACACAATTAAGGCGAGAAATTGAGGAATGTGTACAGATTCCTGATGAATCTGTGGAACAATTTGGAGATCGTGTAGAACGGAAATTAGGATGTTTCAAAATGGCCGCCAGGCATAAATTTCCTAATGGGTTTCAAGGAATAGTACAGGATGCCGAAGAAACGGCTAGGAAAACATTTATTAGAGGTTTGCGATCGGAATCCATTAAACATTACATAATTTCCCAAAATTGTGCTAATATTGAAGAAACCCTTACAAAAGCAATACGATTTGCTAGGGAATCCTTGGAATTGTTGGGACCACAACGAGCGGAAAAATCAACGGCAATGAATGACACCACAAAGCAACTTTTGGAAATGATAAAAGAACTAAAACTCAGTTCGAATAGAGACAATAATAGATTATTTAGGCAACAAAATATGCAGCAAGCACCGCAAGGAATGAGAGTACCGGTAACAGCAGCTAGGCCAGTAAATAACTCTTACGTGCCAAACAATAACAATGGACAAAGAGTAACTTGTTTCAATTGTGGTAGGATGGGCCATTACAGCAAGGATTGTAGGGCACCTCGCAAAACAGGCGCACAACCAGCTAATAACATACAAAGAGAAAATAATTGGGCTCGTATGGAGTGTTATTTATGTAAAAATACGGGACACATTGCAACTAACTGTCCATTTAATAAGGAAAAGGCACGTGAAGAGGTAACAACACACAGAGTCAGTTCATTTAGGTTAGCAAATTGCAACTGGTGTCAAAGAGAAGGACATACAGAATTAACATGTCCAGCACGTCAAAACTATCAAGCTAATCAGGGAAACGAAAGAGGGATGAATTAAAAACCCAATTTTCATCCCGTAGTTTTACGAAGGAGGGTGTATCAATGAGAAATCGTTGGTACGAGCCCCTAGTAGCTATGCCATTGGACATCACCAGCGATGAACAAGTAAAATTTTTAGTAGATACTGGAGCTCAAATAAATTTTTTGAAAAAGGATTATAGGACTTTGGATTTTCCCATAATGACATATAACCAAAATGAAGTTTCAATTCCCTTAAGTAATCAGAGTAATACGACTTTTAGAAATAATACAGAAATATATACAGAACTCGAAGAAATTAAGTTACGAAAAATGGAGAGAAATAATAAAACTAAAGAAATTAATAGTTTTGAAAAAATAGATAATAGTGAAGTAAAGAGAAATATCGAATTTAAAGAAAGCGTATTTTTTGAAAAATTAGAAAAAAGAAAAATTTTTGAAAAGGGACAGAAGGATAATAGAAGTAATGAGGAGTTTGAAGTTGGTGGATACTCACAACCAGAAAAATCAAGAGCTGACCACAGAGCAGCGGATCTTGTACTTTTTCAAGGGCAGGAGATAAAACCAATTTTAAAAAATAAAATCATAGCCAAGGAAAATTCATCAGGAGCAGACAACAGTGCTGCGGATCTTGAGAATTTCCAAGGGAAAAATGGAAAATTAAATGAAGAAAATAAAGACATAATTAAAAGAGCGGAGAAAATTATAGAAGAAAAAGGAGAGTTATTAAATAAAGGACGAAATGAAAAAATTTATGTAATTAATACAATCAAAAGTTTTACTGATCATGTTACTGATACAAAATTAGAAGAAATGAAATTAGAAATTAAGGATTTGTTTAAAGAAGAAAAAATTGAAAATGAAGCCAATAAAATTGAAGTTTATAAAGAAGATAAAAATAATATTGAAGAAATTAAAGAAGTAAAAAATGAAGTTCGTAATGAGGAATTTGAAGTATTTAAAGATAATAAAGTAAATTATTATGTTGAATTAAACAAAGTTAATAATAATGAAAATAATCTAATTGAAATCAGTAATTTAAAATCAGTAAATAATAAGAAAATTGAAGGTCAAGCCAATAAAATTTTTAACGAACATGAAATACCGGCTCATGTATATGCAAATGTGGTTATTGGTAATAGACTAGAGAATATACAAGGACAATTATTGCAAACCAAAACATTGCAATGTTTTGAAAAATATTTAGAAAATAATGAAAAAATTATACAAGATATCAATGTACGTACGTTCCCGGTTATAAAACAACGGAACTATAAATACTTCCGTAAATATGCCTAAAAACAGGATACAATAAAAAAAACAAATTATATAGAACAATTATCTTTCGCGATATATCATACGTTAAGTAGAAGTAAAAATTTTCAAATAGTTTATTTTTCAATTAAGAAAATCAAAACTAATGATTTTACAATAATATAAAATGTTCAACATTTTCTAAATTTAGATTAGTTTTTTTTTGCGAAATATTATTTGGGAAAAGGTTAGAGAAAATCAAATTACTAATAATTAGTTTTTAGCATTTAGCATACATTTAGGAGTTTTACTAACAGCATAAGCTAAAAAAGGGTATAAACAAAATGGATAGAAGAATAGGATTTTTTAGAAACTTATACTACGAAAATGTAAATACACATTAGGTAAAATTTTAAATCTTAAAAAGATTTTTTTTGCGAAATTGGAGAGAAAAGAAATTAAAATAATAAAAAAAAAATAGCAAATTATCGACTTTATCCTTCAAAAACCACAGAAAGAATGATTTTTATTAACGCAATTACAAAATTATTAAATTCCAAAAATACATAATAGCATAATTGAATTTTTTTTTGCGAGACACTTTATATTTTAAAAAAATTTTTTTTAGCAAAATTCGGTAAAAATTTACAAAATAGTTTTTTTTGTAATTGGAGAAGAGAAGATAATAAAATAAAATAAATAAAAAAATTTTTTTAGTCTATTATGAAAAACAAAAAAATTTTTTGAACAAATAAACTATTAAATTTAGAATAAAATATTTATGATAAAAAAAAAAAAGGAAAATTTTTATGTAAAATTAAATTGAAAATGTAATTTTAAAAAAAAAATGGGAGGTATACTATTATACATAATATAAAAATAAAATAAAATGTATACATAATATAAAGAAAAAAAAACATAGATAAATTTATAAAAATTAAATTATTACTGTTAATTGTCAAATTACATAAATTTTACAACAAAGTTATATTATTGAAAATTTTAAATTATACCATAAAAATTGTATTAAAATACATATATAAAAATTAGAACTATTATATATTCTATTAAAATATATATAAATGAGAAAAAAAAAATATGTATACCTAAAATTAAATTGATTAAATTAATTGTAAATCAATAAATTAATAAAAAATATTTAATATTTTAAACTAGATGTAAGTTAAACTAGATAAAAAAAAAATTTGAGAAAAATTATATAAAAAATATATCATGTATAAAATATTAAATAAAAATTGGGAAATAACATTATATAAATATTATTGAATACTTAAAATATTAAAATTATGAAAATTAAAATTATTTAAATATTAAATTATATATTACTATTGGTTTTTTAAAAAAACTTACATAAAATCAAATTGTTTGAAAATGGAAAATTATATAAAAAATGTAACTAGATTAAGATCAAAATTGTTTATACGTTTTATAATGTTTTTAATAAAGAATGTTCTAAGATTTGGAAATTCATGTTGGAAAACTCCGAAATACCATTAACTTAAAAAATATGAATATTTTTTATCTTGGAAGAGGGAGGTGTTGTGTGACAACATTCATACATTTATGTCGTCATGGCCTAAAAATGCATTATATCGGCAGTGCATTATACTATATCAAAGTTTAAATCAAAACAATAATAAAATACGTCATCGTATTATAAATATTATTGTATACAAATAATACAAACCATAATGACACACTTAAGTTATTATGTATAAAATGTAGAATAAATAAAAAGGTAAATAAACCTAAAGTAAATAAATGAAAGCACATAAGCTTTCCTAATAATAATAATAAAGTATAATGCGTCATCAGCAAAATGGGCAATAGCAACATAATTAATGTGTGAACTGTTGTTACACAATTTTACCTTTAATTAATAACAAATATTAATTATTTATATTTATTGAAATATTCTAATATTGCTGAAGAAGCAATATTAGAATATATAAACGGCGAAAAAATGGTATTTCGGAGAGTTCAAATATTGACGTCTTATACTGAACAGGTTTAGCCTACAGTAAAAGAAATAAATTAAGAACTTTAAAAGTCAACAAACAAATAGTTGTTTTATTATAAAGGACAAAAACATTGAAGAAGTAAAACCAGGAGAAGAATTAAAAGAAGACGATCAGGCCACAAACAATATAAATAAAGGTGAATATTAATATATAAAAAAGGGTAAAACACAACAATGTTGTTAATAGTAAGGTCACTTAAGTTGCTAAAGATGTTGATTTCATTAAGTCTGACATTGCTGCCATTAAACTCGAGCTAGATGAATTAAAGTCGTCAAAAACTTGCCCCACTGAATAATAATAAATCCGTCATCTTGGTCTCGTACACTTCACTGAAAAAGCGTGATGCTATTATGTCTAAATATTGTTTACAAGAATAATAATAAATCCGTAATCTTGGTCTCGTTTACTTAACTGCAAAAGCGTGATGCTATTATGTCTAAATATTGTTATTGTGGGTGACTTCAATACTAATTTACTTATGCCAAACAATACTAGGTATTGTAATAATATTTGTCGCAGACTTGGCTTGGAACTAATCCACAATAACACTCCTACACATTTTGATCTTCGATGTAATTCATCCTCCCGTATTGATTTTTTTCTTGTAAGTAATGCTAGCCTTGTTAAGTTCAGGAATCAGTTCTGGATGCCCAGTCTGTCGCACCGTGCCTTTATTTTCGTCTCTGTTGATGTGGGTAAAGAAAACTTGACTAATGAGATTCTTGTACCAGACTATAACAACATAAACTTTGAGCAATTACACGCTGATCTTACTCAAACTGACTTCAGTTTTCTATACACTACCAACGATGTTAATTGTCAAATTGATTTTCTGAATAATATTATGACTGATCTATTCAACAGAAATGTCCCTGTAAAAAGAATCTGTAGCTGCACTTCACCTCGTCTCAGGCTCTCCAGAAATTCGCCATATAAAGTCTTAGAGATTTGCTTTTCAAGGCCTTCTGTGAAACTCGTAGCGATTCTAGGTGGAAAGTGTTCTGCTCTTACCGTAATAAATACAAAGCCATGGTAAAAAAAGCTAAGCAGTACCAGGGGGCTCGTATGTTTGAAAGTGCTAACACCAGCAAGTAGCTATGGCAGAAACTTAGGACGATGGGTGCCTCCAATGCTAGTGGGGAATTAGCTCATATTAGTGAAACTGAATTGAATAACCTAAATGATTCCTTCACTGCATCAAATAGCTTGCCAGCAGTACCACGATTTGAAAACTATGTGCCTGAGGCAATTAATTCTTTTTCATTTAGATGCATTTCTGTGGATGAACTTGATGCAGCCGTAAAATCCCAGAAGTCTAATGCTGTTGGGTTGGACAATATTTCCCTTAAATTTATTGAAACCTTACTGCCAGTGATTGGTTACCATATTTTATATATTTTTAATACCGTCTTTACTACATCGATTTTCCCACAGCTTGGAAACGGGCTAAAATTATACCATACCCAAAGGCTCTGGTTCTAAATTTCGACCAATAAGTATTCTTCCAGTTATATCAAAAATTTTTGAAAAACTAGTTATCGACCAAATTATAACCCACATGACTTCTGGAAATCTATTATATGATAAGCAATCTGGGTTTAGGAAGAAGTTTAGCACTACGGCGACTCTAATTGATATATTGGGGTCGTATACGGCTTAACACGGACAAGAAAAGAACATCTGTGTTACTTCTATTGGATTTCAGCAAGGCTTTTGATTCGATCGACTTCAGCTTGTTACTCGGTAAACTAAAGACCTACATCATGAATTATTTTTCAAACAGTTCTTGCAATCTCATTTACTCGTACTTACTGAATATGGTCCAATGTGTTAGTTCTGGTAATGCATGTTCTACCTTTCTGAGTATTAACAAAGGGTTCCTCAAGGGTCTATTTTGGGTCCATTACTGTTCTCCTTGTTTACTAATGACCTTCAATCTAGTATCAAGTTTTCTTTGCTACATTTATTTGCTGATGATGTTCAGCTCTTGCATTCGTTACCTGTGTCATGTTTCTCCCAGTGTGTGGAGGAAATTAATATGGACCTTGAGTCAATTTATTCCTGGGCTGTCGAAAACAATCTTTTATTAAACCCTATCAAAACTAAAGCTGTATTGTTTAATTGTCGTTCTATTAACTCTAATTTAAATGCTAACTACATTAATTTAAATGGTGTAAATATACCATTTGTTGATCATGTAAAAAATCTTGGGTTGACAATTGATAATAAGCTCTCGTTTGAGCCTCACATTGGAGAAATATTAAGAAATATTACTCTCACGCTTCGTAAGCGTTATAGTATTAATTATACGCTCTCTACTGAGGTTAAGTTTAAGCTGGTGTAGGCTCTTATTATTCCTAATATTAACTATTGCATTGAGGTTTTCAGTGGATGTACTAATTATCTGTTGCTAAGATTGCAACGGTCATTCAATGCGGCGATTAGATACATATATAATCTTCTAGCCAGAGATCATGTGTCCTCACATGTCATTAGGTTGCTGGGCACTAGCTTCAGGTCGTTTATTAACCTTAGACTGCTTCAATTTCTGTACAAAACTATCCAAAATCAAAAGCCCAACTACTTGTTATCTTGGTTCAATTTCTCATCATCCAGTAGAGTTAGTCAGATTACAGTTAGTCGTGTATCTTCCTCAATGTTAGGCAAGTCCTTTAGTGTTATAGTTTCTAGAATCTACAATAAAATTGTTCCGGTCGTTTTAAAAAGGTTCAACTTATCTCCAAATTTATTTAAGAAACAGCTGCTTATGGTATTAAATCGTGAAATAAATAATTGCATAAATAATTGCATGAGTATGCATGGCTGAGACATGACTTGGACATAGTAGTTGTATAGCTGGATGATTGGTGGACGGGGTTTCATGGATAGTTTAGTTACATATAGGTAATCGTCTCTATAGTTGTTAATACAAGTGCTTTCAGTCGCTCATTCACCTGGTATTATGTTTTTAACGAGATAGGTTTTTATTTTTTTTTTGCTATTAAGGCAAGAGTTGCAGACGAGGTTTGACAGAGAGAGCCACACTGGTTAATCATATATTTATGTATGCTTATATATTTAAGATAGGGCTTTCTTTTTATATACTCAATTGTATTAAATAATGTTAATTGAATTAAAATTTACAACTTTATATTAAGGATCATATTTCCATACTATTATATTACTACTGTAACAATCTTTATGGGCCATGCGCCTGATTGGTTTTACAAAGTACAAATAAATAAATAAAATATTAATGAAGTAAAGAACCACTCCTGTCTTTTTTATTTTTCACTGTCCTGAACTACCCACCTTTTGGCGGTTTACCTTTTTTCTCACCTGTAGATAAAACGATCAATGCGAGTTAATTTTTTACATCAAAAGCATCAATCGAAACATGGCATTACATCAATAGCAATAAATGGATTTATATTCTTCAAAAGCCACGAACACTAACCATTATATGTGAAACTGGAAAATACGAAGATTCAATTATTCAAGATGTTACTGTCCAAAATACTGGTATTATTCAACTTCAAGAGAGATGCAGACATGCAGAGGTTACCTGATAATTATATCTTAGAAACAACAAGCAATGATGACAATAATATTACATATTATATTCCATCCGTTAATATAATCGAAGACGAATGTTGTACATTAAACGAAAAATCAAAATTATGATAATTCATTACCCACTAATACAAATCAGAACTAAAAGAAGAAGCAATGTACTATTTTAAACATATATTTTGAATCTACAATTTCAAAATCTACAATTTCAAAATCGTATCTTCAATTTCAACGAGGGAGGTGTTGGATACTATATCATATTGTTAGATACTCTTATCACTATATTCTACACTACATCATGAATTATATATGTAATATGTAAATAATAAAACTAATATTATGTTATATATATATATATTTTCTAGAAATAAATAATGTCCCATTTGTTTATTTCTTATTTTGTTTACTATAAGAAATTCACCAAATGTACTTAAGAAAATCCTTCGATAAGAATGATTGAGATCAAATCCCATAAAAATCACAATTGTAAATCATAAATCTTAAATCAAATTCATATAAGCAAATAAAATCATAAAATCTTTATAATGTAAATATTGAACAATTTCATAATAAAATGTATGCAAATAACAGTAAATGATAAATCTAAGATCTCGATATTATAAACAAATGATCTGTAAACAAAATAAGATAAACAAATGACCCTTCGAAAATAAGATAATATGTGTAAACAAATTAAAATTGTATATAAAAGGGTAAATCATAAATAAGAGAGACATTCTAATTCGAACTACATTCCAAATCAAATCACATTCTAATTCGAAGTTAAAAGATCATTTGTGCTAAATCAATATTGTAAAAACTGTAAAATAATAATTTTAAATCGAATAAACAATAAAGTTTATAAAATCCAAGAGTCAATTTCTTTTACAAAACATGAGTGACCAAAATAAGGTTGAGTAGAAGCCAACAAAACTAATTGAAAATATTTATACTAAATCTAAAAATATTTGTTATCCTATTGTTGATAAAAAATTTGCAAATGAATGTAATGAAACAATAAAATTTATTTCTATTCAAATTCATAAATTAATAGAAAAACAAAATTATTTTTCACACCTTTTGAAAAATTCATCAAGGACTAGAAGAAGCATTAATGGAGGTGGTTATATTTTAAAATGGTTATTTGGTGTCGCAATTTCAAATGATGCAGGATATTATAATAAAGTAATTAATCAGGTAGAAAATGATGATAAAGCTATCCAACAATTAATGAAAGATCAAATCCATGTTATTAAAAGTACAATTACTAACTTTAATGAATCAATATTAAATTTAAAAATTCATGAAAAATCCTTCAATGAAAATATTTATAAACTTAATCAATTTATTAGTGATGTACTGGATAACCAATCTAATTTAGAATATTTTGCTATAGCTAATTTACATTTAAACACATTAACTTATTTAATAAATGAGCAATATGATTGATTGATTGATGCAGTCTTATTTGTTAAGTCAAATATTATACATCCTACAATAATTTCCCCAACTCAATTAATAGAAGAAATGTATAAATTTTCTAATCACCTATCAGATGGAAAAAATTTTCCGTTACCAATAGATTATAATGATGCAAATATATTTATTGATATTGCAGACGTAAAAGTTTTAATTGATGATACAAAATTAATATTTATTATTCAAATATCTCTAATAGAATGGCAAATTTTTAATTTATTTAAATTGTATTCCTTATCATTCCTATAACCAAAGCGTATATATAAGAAGAGTTCAAAACTCATATAAGAAATTCTGTTAATTTTTTAATTTATTTTTATGAAAAACTAAATCCCACAAATTCTGTATACACACAATGTCCGAATGTAAAAGCTGTTGCTTATTTATTTAAAAAAATTGTATGCAAATAGCTTTTAAAAATCAAAAATACGATAAACAAACCCCGGGTTTGTCAAAAGCACATTTCCTCAAAATCGCCTCATGTAGAACTATGAGCTATTCTAAAACAATGGGAATTTCTATACGTGAATAGTATTTTTTAGTAGCATTTTCAATGTACAGTTTTAGTAGTAAATATTGTGCAGTTTTAGTAGTATTTTCAATGTACTATACATAGGAAAGATAAAAAAATGATATGGTAAATATAGGTAAAAAATGTGTCCCTGTTCGATTTTATTAATTTTTTCCTTCCAAGTTTATTATTCCAACAAAATACATATATATAAACTTATCATTTAAGGTTTCCCTAATTTTGCTTTTAATTGAACATATAATGTGATATGAAATAATATCCAATATTCCATTTATATAGCTCCTAAAAATATGCAAAATATTCGTTTTTTGCAAAATTTTATATGATTGTGCATTTTGATTAATTATTAGTGTGAGGCAAATGACTATAATTTATTAATTAATGCACTTTAAAGAAATATGATTCTCGAAAGTTTTCTCATTATTTGTTTTTAAAAATATTGCGCGGTTATAATTATACAAGTAAATTAAAAATGTAATTTTTTTAATTTCGAAGGGCCACAACGGAAAGGGGAGGGGAGATACGGATACAATTTCTTCAGAGACTCTAGTTATTTTTTAGATATCTCTTTGGTACATAAATTTCAGCCTTCCATAATAAGCAGTTTGGGAAATACAGGGTGTTAAAAAAACTAAAAAAAGGTGTATGAAGATAACGGTATTTTTATACATCAAAAAATTAAATTTTAAAAAATTTTTTAATTTCACAATTAAGATAAAAGATTTTCCTATCTTATGGCTTTTACAGACCTCAAAAATTTTTATTGCTTTAAAAGTTATTAGATGTTCAATATGGGCAATTTTCGAATTTGAAGGGGGAATAACTCAGAGGGGAAAAGAGATAGAAGAAAATTTTGTTCTACTGGACCTATTATTTTATTACTATCTATCTATGGTCAAAATTTTAATACTCTATCTTAATAGATGTAGAAGTTTGTGTAAACGGACGGACGGACAGACGGACAGACGGACAGACGGACAGACGGACAGACAGAGTGAAACTAATATACACATTTCTTCCAATTTGGTTGGAAATGTGCTAAAAATTAACCTAGTCGGCAGGAAATATTTCGAATTGTTTTGAAGTATGTGTATTTGAAAATGCTTTATTTCTTGTGGAATTTAATCTTAAAATTTACAAAATACATACGAAATTTTTTGTATGAGTTTTGAACTCTTGTTATATTATACTCTGCTATAACACATTCCTTTATATTGAACCAACTTTTCCATACCTAATGTTATCAAATACAAAGACATTATATACACAAGTGAGTACATTGGAAAATTGCAAGATTATTACAGAGGAAGATATAATTTGTAAAAATGATAAAATATATTCAACATTCGATAAAACACCCTGTGAGGTACATCTAAATGGAGAAATTAATATTTTCCAACCTTTGAAAAATAATCAATGGTTATTTGTTATTAATCCTTCAGAACAATTAACATTAAATTGTAAAAATAATTACCCTGTGAGGTACATCTAAATGGAGAAATTAATATTTTCCAACCTTTGAAAAATAATCAATGGTTATTTGTTATTAATCCTTCAGAACAATTAACATTAAATTGTAAAAATAATTATATAATAGATGCTTTAAATAAAATAGAAATAATAACCACAAAAAAAAGTAATTGTAAAGGATACTCAAGATCCATAGAATTAAGAACAACCAATATTTATGTTGGAAATTATTATAATGCTGTTCCAAATTAAATATTTCAAAATATGATGGCTCTTATAAATTAAAATCATTAAAAATTACAAATATAAAATTGTGAGTTAAATCAGGCTTCTCATCAATTAAATTCATTTGAAGAACACATAAATAAATTACTTAATGAACCACATATAATAAGACATAGAAATTGGCATACTATAATAATTGGTATAGTCTGCTTAATTATAACATTTGTAATTATACATAAACTTTGTTTATGTCTTGGTTGTTACAAGTTATTTCATATCTTATGTTGTAACAATAGAGGAAATTGTTTAATTAAAATATTTAATCAATGTCGTACTAATCATAAATCAAATAATACTCGACCAACTCCAGTAGCTATATGCTATCATAACAATGAAGAAGAAGTAACTAATTTTATACCTTCTACATCGTCTTCATCATCATCATCACCATCAGCACCACCACCACCTACATACAATTAAGTTAAAACAACAAATACTAAAGTAAAGAAAATTAATAAACCACATCAATATTCATTACGTTCAACAACTAGAGGATTTTCAATTGAAGATTAACTTAATTAAAAATTATTAACTTCAATTTTAACTGGGGACATGTTATATTCCTATAATTTTACTTTATAAGATTTGTTTATATTATAATCTAAGATCTATTATGATCTATATTCATATTATTGTTTATATTAAATCATGAAAAATAACTGTAAGATAAACATAAATATTTTTAACGTAATTATTAATCAATATTATTGTGTATATTAATTTATGGAAATATTTATAACATAAACATAAATATTTTTATCCAACTATTTGGACAATTGTAAAATCATAATTTTATAGAAACTTCTATATAAACAAAGAAATAATGTAAATACCAAAAATTGTAAATTCGGAGTTAGTTGGAGTTTAGAAGTTAAAAATTAAAAATAAATAAATCCAAAATCCAGAAAAGTTACTCAGACATATTTTATTATTTTAAAACATAAGAGCCCATAACAATACATCATTAACAAACCAAGACTGCATATATTATATTTTTATTGAAAAAGAAATTGTGCTGTCCGGAAATAATTCTAATCTACGAGATTTTGTAGCCATGCTTATGCTTTTATTATGTTTTCAACATTCAATACCCGAAACATATTTCACTTTCTTTGGATTTTATTGTGAGGTTTTTTTTTATGATTACCCTGAAACCATCAGAGGGCGAAAAAAAATTAACAATTTTAACATAATAAATACTTTAATTAAGAAACTAAACAATAAGTGAAGTTATTTCATAAGCGAATAAGTGAAGTTATTTCACAGTATTTTTCTAAATAATTATATATTATACTTATTATTTTTGTAATGCAAGAGAAATTTAATTTTAAAAAAAATTATAATTAAATAAAAAATTATAAGTAAATAAAATTATAATTATATTATTTTATTTTATGTTTTATATAACGAAATTACTATTAATATGTTTGCAATGTTATATTAGTTCAAAATAATGAATAAATTATAAATTTATATTAATTACAAAACTATGTTTGTTTAATGTTATAACGAAAATATTATTATTATAACACTTTATTTTTATTTTATGTGTTTTATAACTAAATTACTTCTAATATTTTTGTAATGTTATATTAGTTACAAAATAATTAATTAATTACAAAACAAGTATGTATAAAACGATTATTAATTAATTAATTTATCGAAAAATAATGTTTAATATATTTTATAAGGAAAAAGTAATAATTCTTTTAATTAATGGTAATAAAAAGAAAAATTTTGAAAATTAATATTAAAAATAAAATGAATAACGAGTACACAGTACAATGTTACTTTCATATATATATATATATATATTTATTTTATTTTATTATTATTATTATATATATATATATATATATATGTATATATATATAAAATACCAACAGCAAAATACAAAAAAAGACGGTTTTGTACTGTGTACTTGTTATTCATATTTTTTTTACTTTTGGTGAAACTGTAATTGAAGCAAATAAGTGAACTGTTTTTACAGATAAACAAAATTTAAGGTAAATATAATAATAACAAAATTATTTTCAAATAAGGTTTCATAATAAAAGATTTATTAACCTTCACTGCTAATAAAATTTATTTTATATAATATCAATATACGAATAGTTTATAAATGCAGTACTTGCGTTGTGCGGAATACTTTAGATATATGAATTTTTTTGATATTTGGTATACAACAATATATGATAGTACTGAAGTTGAATACCACAAATAAAAATGCAAATTATATATATATACCGGGTTTGAGCCAAACAAATGAAACACTGAACCACAGGTTTTTTTTTAAACAAACCTATTTTGAAATTGAACAATATGTTGAAATAATAGTTGATATACATTTAAATATTGATTTTGAAAAGAAATTCTTTATTTATTGATAAAGATAACAAGAAAAAATTAAAAAATAATGCGACAAAACAAATCTTTACAAAACTTTAAAATTTAGTAAATTCAATAATTTTTTTGAGTGTGATAAATTTGAAAACATGGAGTTACACATAAACCTACGTTACACGGTTCACATTGGTAACTGCTTTCACACCTTTTCTTCTGCTTAGCACAAACTACACATTTTCGCATAGATGTTCTTTCGGTATTTTTATTTTTATATTTAGACGGAAAATGCCTGTCAATTAATCGGATGCATATATCCTCACAACTCCTTCTTCCTCCATTTGTCACAGTCCTCGCTTCATGATGCGTTTCAAAAATTTCTTGAATCAACTGTAATTGAAACTGGGAAATGGTTGTCTTTTTCCCAGAAACTTCTTTATAAAGGATATGTGCGTTATATAATGAAATGTCCATCATATGGAAAAATATTTTCTTGTACCATTTCAAAGTTTTTCTAAATGATTCGATTGTAGTTAAAATCATGTCTAATTTATCTACAGCACCCATGAATGAAGTATAATCTACGACGCATTTAGGTTTTAAAATGGATCACCTGTAATCTTATTTAACTTTTCTGTCTCAACAATATCAGAGCAATGCATCGTAGATAGCATCCAAACTTCTCTTCTATCTTGCCATTTCAATGCTAATAAAGTATCCGTGGATGTACTGCACATTTCTCCTTTCTTCAATTTTTGTGCCAATTTAGGTAAACCTTTTCTATTTTTTCTAACAGTCCCACATGCATTAGTATTTTCGTTATGTAATTTTATAAACAAGGTGGGACTTGTAGACCAATTATCAACATACAAAGTATGTCCGATTTTCAAATAAGGTTTCATAAGGTTTCATAGTAATGACAAGATTTCCAGATTGGCCCAATTCAGTAAGGTGTTTTTCAATATTTGTAGATTTTCCGGTATATATGATGAAATCCAAAACATATCCAGTTTTACAATCACACAATACAAACAGTTTTATTCCGAATCTGCTTCTTTTAGATGGAATGTATTGCTTGAAGTGGAGTCTTCCTTTGTATAATACAAGACTTTCATCAATGCATAGATTCTGATAGGGTGTAAAGGAATTTTTTAACGTAATTCGCAAATCAGTAACAATCTTATCTATTTTTATTAGAGAATTTCCATTGTTTGGAACATTATTATCAGTGAAATGTAGCATGCTAAGAATAAGCATATATCTGTCGCGTGGCATAATATTTGAAAATATGTTGGTTTTTATCAATGTATTTTTAGACCAATACTCGGCAAAGGACAGTTTTTTTACTCTAGTCATCAACATGGTTAAACCGAAAAAGCAAAAGAGCTCATTCCTAGTTGTATCTTTCCAATTTTTTACTCGTGATTTATCTTTTAAAGTGTTGTTAGTTACAATATACTTATAAAATTTATTGGTTTCCTCAACGATGGTATCAATTATGGTTTCGGAGAAAAAAACTTAAAACATTGTAAAATAGTGGAGTTTGAATTTATATTCGCTTTACAACCCGAATTTACAGAATCAAAATTATAAATAGAAGGGTTCAAATCACCGTTTTTCCAGAAAATACCGTCTAGTAAGCTTCTTACTCCTTCCTGTTCATTATTTTCTTGTTCTGAATCTGATGAATATATAATTGGAGCCCGGTTAGCATGTGTCCTATTTACTATTTCCGAGCTATCCGTTTCTGCTTCTGAAGAAACCGACATTTGCGTTTGTTGTGAAAAAGTAACTGCGGACAACAATATTTGTTCAAATTCATTCTCACTCATAACTTGATCTGATTCCGAACTACCCGTTATATAGTCCATTCCTAGATAAATATCACTATTGTCTAAACTTTCGTTATTTCTGTTCATTTTTTAAGGAGTCTAATTAATTTTATAATAAAGAATGCAAATAATTTAAACTCTGGTAGTAACAAATGAAAATAACAATTTTGATATTATTCCACACGACTTCTAGATATATATTTATTCGATTAAAATAATTAAGATTAAAATAATTGATGAGTGTATTTATAATAATTTGCTACCAAAAAATTGATAAATTTCTATTTTAAATACGTATAAACACGGTCATAGCACACCGGATATGTTATATGTAGAGCGTGTATGTACGCTCATAGCACAGTACATATGAAAATACTAGACGTACACACACGCTCATAGCAGTGAAAAGGTTAATAATGAATAATTCAAACGAGTATTATATCAATTTAAATCAAATCGTTAAAATTCAGGAAAATCCACGTTCTATAGGCGAGTGTTGAAGAGTGAACATTTATATTTCTGTAATCTATATTTTTTTTTATCACACATATGTTACCAAAAATAGTTTATTTTAATAGTTTTCTAAGTAACTAGAGCAATGCAATTTTATGTACTTAAAATTCCTAGATTTTTTTATTACGGTTAGGATCGTAAAATATTTTTAGTAAAGATACTTTTTATTGTAACAGAATCATTTTAAACAAATTTCTATCCGTTGGTCCTCATTTTATGACGATTAAGGAAAATATTATATTTCTAAGTAAATGATGTATTTTTTACTTATTTTATGTTGGTAATTAGTAAAATAAGGGTATATAAACTCATGAATTTTAATAAACATTTTAGTTTTTTACCAGAACTCGATCCAAGCTATTTTGTTTTCCTGAAGAATTAGACCTGACCCACAGTAATCTAATTGTTCTCAAAAGATTCATTAGTTAGCATTTAAATTAAATTGACTAGAACTCAACCCACTAGCGGTAAGGAGTTTTAATCATCTACTACAACCAATATCTAGTATGGACAGGGCTATTTATTTAGCGAGGTTCCAGGATTTATTACAAATTTCGAAATAAAAGAATTCTAAAATAAAAGATTAATTATTAATATCAAAGATTAAAAAAAAATATAAAATGTACCTATGTATAAATGAGGAAAATATTTATGTTTGTTTTTAAAATGAAGAAAATATATTTATGTTTATCGTTAAATTAAAACAATATTTAGTATTTCAATTAAATACCATATATAATTAACAAATAGTCAAATTTCCATCCCCTGTAGTAAAAATCATTCACTGTTTGAAATGTCATTCTCCTGGAGTGGGTCATACCCCTGAATCTAAAAAAATAGTCTTTCCGATGGTTAATTTCCACCATTCCACCATAAAATTAATCACAGTATATTAAAAAAAAATATCAAAATTGTTCCTTTATGTGAGAACTCATATATATATGTACATAAAAAAATTCATATATAAAATTAATTTGCAATATAATATTTTAATGCCTTTTATAAAAAAAAGTAAATCTTTAATAATATTGTTAATGAATTTTTTTATAGTAATATTTTTATTAAAAATAATAGTTTTAATTTTTGTACGCAACAAAATAATTAATATTCAAAATATTTGTTTTAGATATACATAAATTAGTGAGACAATGTAAAAGACATATAAGAAAATTATATGCTATCAAGCAATCATATGATATTTTAGCTATCACATATATGATATTTTTAAATTGTGAAACTTGTTGCTTGTTGGCACTATCAATTTTAAAATAGAAAAGAATATAATCGGGACGATTATTTGTCAGATTAGCCGAACTGTAGAGTTTTTATATATTATTATTATATAATGTCCATAATGTCCACACGGGTATATAAATGCAATAATTGTTTTGTTATATAGTTATATTATATTCTGATTAATATATAATAAAAGAATAGAAGAATTGGATGTTGTCAACTGCTTTTGGTCATAGACCGTTCAATAATAAAGTAATATAAAAATAAATAATTTTTATAATAAATTTTTTGTGTTTTTATAATCCATATGTATATATAAATTATAATCGCTACAATATATATATACATATATATATATATGTATATATATATATACGGTATATATATTATATTATATTTAAGAAAAAAAATCACATTCTGGTTAACCTAGCTGTACGAAGTGCAGCATACAGAGTGTTTATTAGCAACACAAAGTGTCCTTTCCAGGACTTGGTAACATTCGCAGAACAGATGCAAGTTTGGCGAAAAAAGCAAGTTCGCCTGCACATTGTATTAGAGGCATTAAATATCGGTTGTACGTATAACTCAACTCAAAAATGCATGTAGCGTTTTATTAGGAGTAACAAGACAAATACTCCAATGCATTGTAAACCATATAAAAAGCACTTTTCATTAGAAAAAAATGCCATTATGGCAATAAATGAAAATTTAACGTGTATTCGGAAATACATGCCTTCAATTTTTAAAGGAAGGAAAGGAACTTACAAGACTTAGACCATTGGAAATCAACACTGTTCCGAATGTTTCTTTGTTATACGGGTAATATATTTACATCATCATTAACTACAAAATAACCATATATATATTTTTTTTATAGGACGAATTTATACGCTTTTTTTTATGTTGGTATGAACTGTCCCAATTTAAATCACCCAGAAGATTGTCACGCTAATATAAAATGTGCTTCTGAGCTGCTAAATGAATACAATTTACTAAATTATATGGAGTAGAAAATGAATCGTACAATGTCCCCAGTTTACTTTACTTGGCTGAAGATGTTAAGGCTTTTTAGCATTTATATGCATATAGTGCTTTCAAATTGTGCCTTCGAGAACTTTATGCACGTTCTTAAAAAAATGGTTAGGAAGTCAAGTTTTCCTATACAGCAAATTAATAACAGATTAATAACAAAAGATCACCACCAAAAGATCAAATCCATGTACAGTGTGTTTATTTTTTCTTCGAAACAATTATTGTATAATTTCCAGAAGCTTTTTTGGGCACTATGAATAATTTTTTGGGCAGTATGAAGATGAAAATTTTATGCTATTGTTAAGAATAGACAAATATAACAAACACAAAAAACAAGAAAAATAATCTAAAAAAAATAACATGCCAACAACATCAACATCAGATAATGATGTAGATAAAGAAAACAATAATCTATTAATAGCTGCTTTGAAAGAATTAAATTATTTGCAGCAAGAACAGAAAAATATGCGCCAACAAATATATGAGTTGAAAGTAGCTTCAAACAATTCAAAAGCATTAAATTTAACAATCGCTTAATTGAAAATACTGCGATAAACCGTAGAAGAAGACATTAAAATAGAATCAAATGAAACTACATTATTATGAATTATTCTTAATAAATTTGACATTTTTCATTATAAAAATATTTACTAATGTTCAAGACATCTCATTAAAAGGTATATCCGATCGTCTTTAAGAGCGATAATTACCGATCAGGCAGCATGTAGCTTCCCTTGGTTAGGCCACCATAATAAGTAATATATCTGTCAATTCGTTAATCGTGATGAAAATAAAATAAAAGGTAAATTCAAATAATTTGTTTATTATAATTATTACATTTATATCATTTTGTAGAATGTACGAATGAAAAATTCTAGAATTCCAGAAATGGTGACGTTGTAAATATTATAAAGAAGTGGTTCCAGTATGCCAAAGATAGGCAATGTTAATTATTACACAGAAATATTCAGTGAAACAACATTAATTTTTATATTTGTAGTAACTTTAGGAAATATTTTCTTATTAGTCATTAGAATAAGGTAGAAAAGCACCCTGATTTTTTTAATTATTACACACAGCTCTGAACTTAAATCCTGATTTTTTTAAATATTTTAGTTTTTATTTTAAAGTTTAATTATTATGTAAAATAGTTACTTAGTAATATTTCCACGTAGAATTAAAATCCTGTGTATTATTTTCAACAAAAAAATGAAAAAAAAATGTTTTTTTATTTATATGGATACACTCAGAGAAAAAATACATTCAAAAATAACTGAAAATCTCTTTCAATTAATATTTTGTCTGTAAATGATATTTTTCGAAGGAAAATCAGTCAATTGAACAAAGTTATGGCCAAATGAGTTAGAAAAATAAGAGAAAAATTTAAGGGACAAATTTCTGTAAAAAATATATCCGTTATTTATCTCATTTATTTTTTTGTAAGTAAATTTAAAGAACTTTCCGTTTATTTTAAAATAATAGTTTTCGTTTTCCATGAAAAGAAAAACTAAATGAAATTTATCTATTAATTTAAGTGATTCCTCATTTATTAATATTTGAAAGTGTTAGTTTTTCAAAAGTACATACCAAAGAGTATAAGAAGAGTTCAAAAACCCATACAAAAAAGTTACTATGGAAGCAAATGTACTTATAAATTTTTTTATATTTTTTTCTGTTTTGGAAATGGGAAAAGATATTAAGTTCAAATTTGGACAGGTTATAGATTAATGGAAATAAAGAATATTTTCTATTTGACTTTTTTAATTTGGGTCCCAAGTTCCGCAGATATAGCCCTCCAAAAATGAAATAGCCCAATTTTGTCATGCCTTTACCTCCTAAACGAATAATGCTATGGAGTTGAAATTTTTCAGATACCCCAATCTCTAAAAAGTAGTGGTACCTCTCGAACATTTTTTTTAACTAGGACCTCACCTCTCCCATTTATAGGTATCTAAAATTTAAGATTTTGAGGGGCCATATCTCGGAAATTTACCTAAGTATGTAGAAATGAAAACATTTCTTTCAAATTGAACATTTTTCTGTTCAGTCCTACACCCAGTGAGAAAAAATATGTTAAAATGAAGGAGTTGTTCTCATTTTCGTGACAAGAGAGAATTTTAAAAATCTTCTGAAGTATGTAGAAATGAAAACATTTCTTTCAAATTGAACATTTTTCTGTTCAGTCCTACACCCAGGTAGAAAAAATATGTTAAAATGAAGGAGTTGTTCTCATTTTCGTGACAAGAGAGAATTTTAAAAATCTTCTGAAGTATGTAGAAATGAAAACATTTCTTTCAAATTGAACATTTTTCTGTTCAATCCTACACCCAGTGAGAAAAAATATGTTTAAATGAAGGATTTGTTTTCATTTTCACATTCACATACTTCATGAAATTTTTAAAATTCTCTCTTCACGGAAATTGTACGGAATTACGGAATTAAAAAAATTCAAAATAACAAAGTTTCCTTCAAATTAAATAGATTTTTCTTATTTTTTACATTAAAATAAGCAAACAAGTTTTGAAAAGAGAGTTTTTTTTTCTTTTTTGCAATCATTTTAAAATTCCTCTCAATTGATTTGTAAAATTTATTTTAATGTAATTTGTTTCGCGAAGAAGGCATTTAGCTTAAAGTTTAAGCGAATTAAAAAGTGAATTACAATACTTAAAAATTATTAATTGGAATTAATTACAATTAAGTTAATTATGAAAAATGAAAACAAAAAAACAAAAAAAAAATTAGTGAAAAAAAAGACTACAAAGCCAAAAGTGTTTCAAAATTTTTTAAATTAAAAAAATTGTTGTATTCTTGGGGCATACAAAATAAATTTTTTTTCAATCATATAAAAGGTAAGCTAAAATTTAATTTTATTAAAAGTCTATAATATTATAAAGAATAAAGAATATTATAAAGAATATATAGTTATATAATTATAAATGTATATAATTATACGAGTATTATATACCATAATTTAAATGTTATACAGTACATATATTCTTGAACCCTTAAAAAACCACGTATGTGTCATAAGGACATATTGATAAGATTTTATTTTTGATAGAATAAATGGATCATATAACCACCAGAAAATATTTTTGCTCTGTTAATAAAAATATATCCTAAAATAAGAATTTATGGATAATCGTAAAATTCAAAATATGTAACATGGTTTTCTATGGGTTATATCATTTTCGACTCAAAATAAAAACTTTTAGTCTTTGTACATTTCAATTTAAATGTATAAAAAAACTAATTTGAAATATAAATACATAGACTAATTTCTAAATGAAAAATACTAAAGTTGTTTTAAAAAGGCTACTTTGACTCGAAAATACATATCTTCTATATATACAGTGTGGGTTAGGTTTAGTATGCTAATCCGTCATTGGCTCATTTTGAGCATAAAATTGTATACGTCAACCCGGTTTTATATGGGTCCACGGTACACCCATATAATATTATGCTCAAAATCAATCAACCCTTAATGGATTAGCATAGAAAAAATTTTTTAGTGTTCTGTTAAAGAAAATAATTGTTTAGATTTTTTTATTTATAATATTTCAGAAAAAAATATAAATTACGAAAAACTGCTGGGATATTCATACGATGAAATTAAATTGTTGTTCCCGAAAAATAGTTTAGGCGAAATTGCAACACTAGAATATTACTTGAATAAAGATAAAAAGGTGATATATTTTTTGTAAAATATTATTTAATTTATTTTAATTAATCTTGTCAGGAAAATTTATTTAAAGAAGACTGTGAAAAAATTTGCGACAGTATCAAGTCGATTATCATATAAAAATTATAAGGTATATTTAATAATGAAATGTTTTAAATGTTTTATTTTCTTTAATTGCCTTAATAACTATTTATCACATTTAAAAAAAGTACACTTATTAGAGAGTTACGATAAATATTCGTGCTTAGAGTGTACTCCAAACCATTGTTTCAGCAGTTTCAATTCTTTTAAAAAACATATTATTAATAAACATAAACAAAAGTTTGATATAACCCCAGAACAAAACTTATCAACAGAGTATGCTGGTATAAAAAATAATTCAAATGACATAGAACTTACAAAAAAATCAAATTATTTAGAAGATACAGATAAATCTTTTAAATTAATTCAAAAACCAAGTAATACTGTGAAATACAGTCAAACTAGTCTGTTAGCAAAATGTTCGACATTAATTCATAATGAAGTATTAAAATTTACATTAAGTTTGCATAATAACAATAGTTTTCCTCGAAATGCAGTCACAAAAATTCAAAGTGCAGTAACACAAATATCATCTTGTATAATGCAGTCATTAGATTTAATGTTAAAAGAATGTGAAGAAAGGGATATGATATATGTGAAACAATTTATGAATATTTGTGCTAATCCATTTTATAATATTAATACTGAATACAAATTGTTGAAGGAAATGGAAAATTTAAATCTCTTTAAACCTAGTTTAAATTTTACTATCAACAATGAAATAACACCTATTTATAGACAAGGAAGATCAACCTTTGGTGAAAAAAAGAGCAAGGGTATACTTCTACCCTTAAAATTTCAAATTAAAAAAATTTTTGAAGCCCCCAATGTTTTAGAGGATACAATTTCAAACATTGAAAATTTGGTGAGATCTAGCGATGAACGTATAAATAATTTTGTACAAGGGGCTTTATGGAAAAGTAAAATAAAAAATTTTCACCCAAATCAAATAGCTATTCCATTTTTTTATACATTGATGATCTAGAGGTTAATAACCCTCTAGGTTCACATCAGCAATCATTGTCTGCAATATATTTTTCATTTCCAAATATAAAAAATCCACTTAAATTAGAAAATATTTACTTATGTGGATTAATTGAAAGTAAATATTTTAAAATGTATGGTAATGATAATTGCTTAACACATCTCATAGCAAGTTGTTCGGTGAGCTAGATAAAATTAAAGTTAATTAAAGTCTTCTCCGTGAACTAAAAATAAAAGACTATGCTTCGCTTACGATCAAATTATTTATTTATTAAATATCGAGAAAAAAAAATTGTATATAATTTATTAAAAAAAAAATTAATTAAATAAAAAAAAAAATTTAAACAAATTAAATTAAAATTTAAAATAAAATTGATACACTCAAAAAATAAAATTATAATAATAAATTCAGTATTACTTTAATATAATTAGTTTATAAAACTCAAATTGTTGACAAATTGTTATCTAAATTTCCAAATTATTTACAAAAAAAAAATTTAAAACAAATTCAAATATTAATTTATATAAATTTACGAAATGCGTTAACGTTACGTTAATTGTATATATACCTTAATAAAAAAAAAATTGCGTTTGAAGTTGCGTTAATTATGTGTACACCTTAATTCAATATGCACAACAAAAGTATTTAACTGTCACCCAATACTGACACTGTATACAAAACCGCGTGTTCCTTTATGTTTGATGCAAAAGCGATACCAATGCGAAAGACACTAACTTCAAAATGATTATCAAAATTTATGAATATTTGCGCCAAATTTTAATGAAATTATATGTTTATTATGTATAATATCAAAGTACTACCAAGGTAGTGTACATAAAATTCACGATAATAAAAAAAAATTGTTTTAAATATATCCGTAAAATTTTAACTTTAAACAACAAAAAAAAAACGATTTATACTTGTCAGTTGCGGTTTTAGTTGGGGTTTCAAATACTGTTGTTAACGCAATTGCTTTATTGTAATTGATTGTTTGACACAAAAAAAAATAAAAAATTCTACTTTATGTTATGGCCCGTTAGCAATTTAAATTGTTCAATTTAGTATTGACCAAATATAACCAAATTACTATATTTATATACAAATATTAAAATAAAAAAAAAGGAATCAATATGATTTTATTATATTTCAGGAAAAATATTTTATTTATTTATGTTTAATGTTCTAAATTATAATTTCCAAATTATAATTTTAAATTGCTCCAATTTCTAAATTATTCGAGGAAAAAAAAAACCAAAGGAATAAATTATATGAATTATTCCCAAAATGGCAGAAAAAAAAACCTTATATAATTCTACAACAAATTATTATTCCCAAAGTAAAGTAGGAACAATCATAAAATTTCCACTTTCGTGTATTTATGATCTTATCCATACAATACTCACGTTGATTTTCGTTGTATGTTGTTTGTAGTTGACTCCTTGTTATATTTTGTTGTATTGTTGCAAAATTATGTTTGTTTGTGATGATGTATTGTTTGCAATAATTTTGATAAATTTGCCTTGATTAATTTAATGTGAATCTCACCAAAATCTGATAACGAAAGAGAATGATTAATTCGTTGCGCCGTCTTTTATAGTTTGTTTTGGTCCACTTTTTGCAGGGCTGCACGTTAATTATAGCATATTACCTTGTAAACCTACCATAAACTATTTAATTTATTTATTTCCATGTTATATCAAGGTTTTATGATATATTTGCCTTCAGATGTTCTTAATTTGCTATGTTTTGTAACATTTTATTGTTTTCTCCTGTTAAATTTTATAATTTTTGTGATTTAAATTATGCTATAATTTATCTAATTTGTACATCCCTGCGTTACATTTCATCGATATAGTGGCACCTTGCCGTTTGCTGAATTAAGAGAACTTAATTTGTTGTTCTATATCTATCTCGCTTACCCTATCGGTTTCATTCACTCCAATTATGTTTTCCATAACATATTTAAAAGCATAATTTTATGTTTTATGCTCCTTTTCTTATGTTTTGCATAAGATTTTTGGATTCGCGACACTTCATTCTACTGGGTAAGTAAGATTGTATATGTCTGAACGTAAAGTTCTGCACACAGGGCAATCAACAAGTTCTCGTTTGACAGCCGCAAACGAGCAGAAGTTTTTCAAGAATTTCGGATGAAATCAAGAATAAATTCAGGTAAGTTCTACAATTTATTATTTAGGAGCCTTTTCTGGTTCCATTAATATATATAAACCATGGATTACGGCATTGTACATGTCGAATCCAATATGTTCATATATATATAAATTTCATTGTTTTTTACAGGTTATGCCGGTTTGTTTACCATTGGACATCAATTTCCAATAAATTGATCCAATTGGTAAATTCAACTATGAAATAGTTGTTGAGGACACCTAAGGTATGTTGCGTTTTATATTTTGTATATTAAATATAAAAAACATTTATTTTCAGATACAACAACCTGGAATTTTTATTGTACCACACCTTGGATGGAATTAAAGATAAGTAATTAAAATCATTTCATTTCATTTTTACTAATATATTTATTTTATTTTAGGTTGGCTAAACACAAGTATTAATGAGTTACAAACAGAAGGAATTAATTTTGAACCACACGGAAAAAAAATCAATATAAAATTTATCTTAGGATTAATACTTGGTGACAATTTAGGTTTAAATTATATTTTGGATATGCGTAAATCGTTTAGTGCAAATTCTTTTTGTCGATTTTGTACGGAAAAAAGGCGACTACAAGTAAAATGGCTACTGAAAATATTAATTCATTGAGAAATGAAGTTAACTATTAAAGGGAAAAAAATATTTGTCATTGGAAGAATTAAATAATAGAAAAATGAACTTTAGTTACGGGGAAACTGAGATAGGAAACTATTCTCCAGAAATAACTATAGAACGATTAAATAAGAAGTCACTCAAAATGTCTGCACGAGAAATGTGGACATTTTTACATTTACTTCCATTTATGATATCAGATCTTATAAACCGCAATGATCCGGTATGGAAATTTTACTGCACTTTTTTGGAAATAATAGATTTATTATTGCTGTCTACTTTCAGTATTGAAACTAAAGAGCATTTAGCAGTTCTTATTAAGGAACACAATTTGCAGTATATAACACTCTTTGAAGAAAATCTGAAACCTAAACATCATTTTTTAACGCATTATTTAACAATTATAAATCAATCTGGACCACCAAGATTTTTTTCCACTTTTAGATATGAATCTAAACACAGAGATTTCAAGCTTTATGCTAATAGTAGTATGAACAGACAAAATATTGCACTCTCATTAGCAAAAAAGTTCCAGCTCAAATTTGCATTTAAGCATCTTACCATACAAGATTCTGATCAAAACATGACACAAATTAATAAAAAATTGGTTTTAAGTCAGTTTGATAATATTATAACAAATCATTTTAACATCAATTTTAACGATTTAGAAATATTTAGTTCTTTCGAACACAAAGGCACAACATATAAGTCAGGTTATATTTTGACTGCATACGAAATCTGTTTATATGCTTATGAAATACACGAAATCATTGTGCAAATAAGTGTAAATAAAATTTACATCATTGTGGAAAAAAAATATATATGTAATTATGATAAACACGTTGTGGGACATAAGCTTGAAGAAGTTGATAGTACCATGAGCATAAAGTCAATTGATGATTTTTGTAGCATTCCTATACATGTTTATAATTTAAAAGATGGTAGTAAAGCTATAAGACAAAAAAAATATTTTGAAATATAAAATTAATATTTTTTTTATTATAATTTGTTTAATTATTGTTTTTCTTTTTTTTCCAATATATATAAGCTTCAAATTTACATATAATATATACAAGATAATTCCAAAAAAGCTTTCAAATTCAAATACAAGATATTGTAAATAACAAAATTTAAAAATAAGAAAATTAATAATTAATATCAATATGGCCAGTTTTAATGAAACAATTTCGGAAGATTTCGAAATAGCTGAAAACTTAAATTTAACTGAAGAAGAAGCCGAATTATTTGCCTTTTTATCTGAACTGTGTCCAGAACCAGATGATTGTGTCTACATATTTAATCGTTGTAAAGGTAAATATGATAAAATTTAATAAATATATATTTTTTAATTATTAAAACAATTTTTTTTTAAATATTCGACGATAATATTATTTACAAACATTTTAACGTAATAAATTATATAATCATTTATATTATTGTCCAATGCTTTTATTTTTTAAAATTAAAATCAAGTAAATTTATATTTTTCATTTTAGAAATGATGGTAAAAAAAATCTCAACTTTTGCTGTTTCAAGATAATCATATAAAAGATTTGTTACCAGGAAACTTAGGTTTAAATGCTCAATTCTCATACGCTCTTAAACAATATATGAAAGCAAATCAGAACACGGCTTCAACATTTCACAGAAACGTAGAAAAAAGTGTTTCTAAAAATAATGCAAATTATGTAAAACTTATTTAAACTTTATATTTTGAACAAATATTAAAACAATAAATTTTATAGATAATCACTGAATTTATTAATACTGATTACACAATAATAAGAAAACATTATGAACAACAAGGATGTGTTTTAATCGAAAAAGATAGACGACGACTGTCGGGAGCTATTGTAGATTATTTTCGAAACCATAAAATTGAAATTACTGCCACAATATTTGAAAATCTGGCATTTCAAATATCGTGTCTGTTTAAAGGAGAAGAAAAAGTAATTTACTTATAACTTTCTGAAATTTAGATTTAATTTTTTTTCTTAGGATTCATGGTACTGTCCTGCTTTAAAAGGGCAACGCGCTCGTGGAAAATTATTGTACAACTATACAAGAAATAATAAAGATGTGACAGAAAAATTTTGCAAACCCTGTAGCTCCAACCTAGAAAAAAAATTTACAGAAAAACAAAGTGAACAGCCCTCCGGTAAGTAAATTTCCTTTTCCAATATTTTTTTTCTTTTTTAAATATTCAAATTTCATATTAATTATTTTCTAGAGCTGGATGCAGAAGCTAAAAAAATGTGGTTGCAAAACAATTTAGATGATTTAGACGAAATAATTAAGAAATGGAAAGAGACGGTTGCTTTTCGAGCAAATTCATTCAAAAAATATGAAACTGACACTTCTATTTTTAATATTTTGGAAGAATGGCCACTATATAAAAATCCGGTTGGACCTCGTTTAGTAAGTTTTGGCAAATTAAAACAAATCTATTATTTAATTTTCTTACTTTCTATCATTTAATTTTATATCTTTCAGATTGACATTGATTTTAATTTTATTTATGAGAAAGCAGATACAATTTTTTATAAAAAATGTAAAATGTTTGAAGAACATATATTACCTATATATTCAGCTGAATTTACTTATGGACCAAATTTACGGCTTCTTAAAAATTTTATGCTTCACCAAACCAATTTAAATGATAGTAAGTTTACCATACTATATTGATAACATTTTTTTTTATTTATAGTCTTTTTTTTTTATTTTAATATTACTATTCATACGAAAATTCTCTTTTTTTATTTTATAGATTCCAAGCTAGCTTCATTGCTCCATATGCTACATGGTATTATTAAGCCCACAAATTATTTTAAAACAACAACTAATAAAAACAACCGAAGCGAAACGAGGAGATATACTGTTGCAGATTCTCAGAAAAGTTTCCTGAGATTGGTAAAAGAACCCAATGATATATCGGCAAATAGCAGAATGCAGCCATTTATATTTTGTGTCGGTGAAAATTTTAATGCAGTAAAAAAAATTTACATTTATTGCGACAATAAAGTCACATATGAATGTGATTCTATGATCAGGGCATTAAATGTCTGTTTTAAAATTTTTCACGTATTTAATATGAATTATCCAGCGGAGTCCATTCATGTGTGGACATTTATACAAAATTATTTATTTGAAATTTTTTTAGATGTAGATGTTCCAAACTCAAATGCAGGAAATTTAATAAATACATTAACTTCAAAAATAAAACAATAAATTAAAACGTGGAAAATCTTAAAACTGAATTTTTAAAAATAAAATGTAACTGACATAATATTAAAAATAACAGTTTCTTTCCATTTAAATTTAAAATCAATGTTAAAATTATGTAAAATTAATATAAATAAATTGAGTACAGAAAATAATATAATTTAAAATTATGAATTAAAAAAAACCATTAATAAATATTTTTTAAAACGTATACATATTTTTTTATATCAGTATTAAATTTCAGATTTGGTATGAAACATTTTCTGGTAAATATCTGTTAGTTGTATTAACATATAGAATTTCATTCTTACTTTTTATGCCTGTTTTCAAATTAAAAAATGGTTCTTCGTTATGAAGGAGAGAACATAAATCTTCCTTGAATTACTTGTTATTCAAACTGAAACAATATGAATTTATTCAAAATGATTAGTTCTTAACTCTATTTGAGAACAAATCATTTATATTAGTTTTGTAAAGTCATTCTTAATTCGATGTAATATTTGTCCTATTGAGGGAATTTGTTTTCTTTTTATATGAAGAACTATTCTGTCGAATTAAAGGAAAACATTCAATTGATTTGTGTACTTCAAATTGAAATAACTTTTATTTTCAATTTGAATACTATTCGCGCGGCACGAAAGAAGATATTTTTCATTCAAATTGAAGCATTTTTTGGCTATTAAGAATGTATTTTTTCTCTGAGTGTAGATTCGTCAGCGAACCGCTTCTAGACGGCGAACTAATACATACGGTACGCCATCTCTTCTGAAAATTAACAAATAAGCCTGACATAAGCGGACCTGGCCTTTGCGTTGGCTACAAGATATGTTTAAGGTATACATGTAAGCCTTATGCGAAATCCTCCATTAAATATTTTAAATGTTTATAAGAAAATGCAAATTATTGGATTAGTTTGTAATAGGGCAAGTCACCAGGCCATGTCCGCTTAATAATTCTTATTTTTTCCCAATTATAAATTATTAAAATATTTCATTTGTTTGTTTTTAAAATATCAATTAGTTTTAACACACTGTGGGCAATAGTTTCTTTACTGGCCCTAACCACTGACAATATCCTGATTTAATATATGCATTTTCGTATGTTCCACTATGTCCGAAGAAAAAAGTTTAGCCTTAGTATAAATTTCATATCAGGTAATGAATGAGTTTTAAGTATTTAATCTATGTACATATTTGTATTTTATATATAGAATCCATACAAAACTTGCACAACAGACTACAATAACAACAATAACAAATTGCAAGTTAAGTGTACTTAATTTAATTTAATTTAAATTTTAAAAGGAAAATATCTCGATTATTTCTTGAATTGTTATTATCACTTAACGAAATCACCTGGTAAGTTAATCACTCTGCAGCTTAGTTCACTCTCCTATATGTTCTTTCCAATCCAACACAGTTGATTTTGAAAGCAAATAGTTCACAAATTTATATCTAAAAATAAAACATGAATGAATAACAAGTTAAAAAAATATATGTATATGTAATTATTTTGTATATTTAATTATATGAGTATAAAGAAAGCATAAAAAAGCTTTGTATTAATTTGCATTGATATTCACACTTTAAGGACGGGTCGGGTATTAATACCCATTTATTTAAAATGGGTTAAAGATGGGGCGGGTATTAATACCTTTTTGTACTATGAATCAAAATTTGACAAGTTTTCTGAGTAAGGGTCTTGCTTTGAAAAGTGCCACTGAATGAAAAGAACCGATTTCATATTAATTATTGTACTACAAGTTACACAAGTTTGTTATTTCTCACATTTCATGCAATATTGCAAAAATGTGCACGTCTTTTATGTGTTGCGCAGTAACTTTCTACCCGTCTCTAATGTGTTAATACAGGTTCTCGATTTAGATTCCCGATCAAAGTGGTTTCAGTAAATCCATCAGTATATCACTGATATACCCCATCAGTAAAAACAAAAAATTGTCCAGTAGTTGTATAATCCTGAGTTTTTACTTTCCCTTTTATGAATTCACACTTCCAGTATATAGGTATATATATATATGAGTTTTAAGTATTTAAGTCATTTCGGGCTCAAAACGGGGGCAATGTTGGGCCCTATAATACAAAAAATCATGTGGGGTATCAAATGAAAGGTCTTGACGAGTACATCTCATTGAGCGGTAGTCTGGGGGGCGCCGTGGGTAATGTCAGGCCCAAAACTGGGGCAATGTAGGGTCCATAATACAACAAAACATGTGGGGTATCAAATGAAAGGTCTTGACGAGCACATCACATTGGGTGGTAGTCCGTGGGCGCCGTGGGTCATGTCTGGCCCAAAACGGGGCAATGTTGGGCCCTGTAATACAAAAAATCATATGGGGTATCAAATCTAGGGTCTTGAAGAGTAGATCTCAATGGGTGGTAGTCTGGGGAGCGCCGTGGGTCAAGTCGGGCCCAAAATCATAAAAATCATTTGGGGTATCAAATGAAAGGTCGTGAAGAGTACATCTTGTTACTTAATCCATAGGTCAAACGGGCCCAAAACCAGTTAACAGAAAATGAAAATGTTAAATGTTAAAATTAACAGAAAATGTAAATTTAACAGAAAAAGTTAACAGAAAATGTAAAATTTAACAGAAAAATTTAAATTTAACAGAGAGTGTAAAATTTAACAGAAAAATGTAAAATTCAACAGAAATTGTAAAATTTAATAGCAGATGTAAATTTTACAGAAATTGTTAATTTGACAGGAAATGTACTATATGTACATATAACAAAAAATTTCAAATTTAACAGAAGATGTAAATATAACAAAAAATGCGAATTTAACAGAAAATGTAAAATTTATTGCAAAGTGCTAAATCTAACAGAAAATGAAAAATTTTACGAAAAATGTAAAATTTATCACTTTTCCTTTTATAAATTTACACCTCCAGTATATTTATTACTTTCCCTTTTATGAAGTCACATTTCCTGTATGTCTTTATGTCGGTATCTCCTCACTTGGCCATAACTCTTAAAAGGCTGCACCGATTGAGCTCCAATTTGGAAGTTGAGTTCGTGTCATCAGATGATTGGTGTCATATAAATTAAGGGCCTTTTTGATCAGGGGGAAGAGGCACGGATGGCAGCTTAAATTTTAATATGTACCAAAAAAGCATGTGGGGTATCAAATAAAAGGTTTTGAAGTGTACATCTCAATGGGGAGTATTTCGTGGGGCGTCGTGAGTCATGTAGGGGCTAAAACGGGGGCAATGTAGGGCCCCATCATTCAAAAATCATGTGGGGTATCAAATGAAAGGTCTCCAACAGTACATCTCAATGGGGAGTAATCCGGAGGGCGCCTTGAGTCATATCGGGCCCAAAACGGGGTAATGTGGGGCACCAGCATACAAAAATCATGTAGGGTATCAAATGAAAGCTCTGGAAGAGGACATCTTGTTGAGTACTCCGAGAGGTACTCTGGGTCTTGTGGGGCCCATAATATAAAAAGACATGAGAGGTATCAAATAAAAGATATTGAAGAATACATCTCGTTTCGCAGTCCGTTGGGTTTCGTAATTTATGTTAGGGCCCAAAACCTGTGTCATGTGGGGGCCCATCATAAAAAAATCATAAGGGGCATCAAATGAATGGTCTTGAAGAGTAGTCCGAGCAGTACCCTGGGTCATGTGGAGCCAGTTATACAAAAAAAAATATGTGGAGCACCGGGGGCCATGGAAGGCCCAAAACATCGGCCACATGTGGAATTCCAAATCGTGGGCCATGAGGAGCTCAAACAAATCATTCCCAAGTTGTCAAAGTATTTAAATATTTTTAGTCGGTCAAATTAATAAATATTTGACCGACTAAAAAGTGTAAAATAAAAAATATAAATAAAAAAAAGTTTGCTAAAAATACTTTCCCTTAAAGAAATATTCAACTAAAAAGTAATAAACAAGCAAATAATACCACATCAATGTACTTTCCCGTTGAGTTTAAGCCACTGTCAGCAATAGTAAGGGAAAGTAGATATTATCAGAACTAAGGCCATTATAAGGAGGTCTACATACCCTTACTATTACTGACAGTGGCTTAAACTCAACGGGAAAGTACATTGATGTGGTATTATTTGCTTGTTTATTACTTTTTAGTTGAATATTTCTTTGAGGGAAAGTATTTTTAAAAAACTTTTTTTTATTTATTTTTTCATTATTATTATATGTAATACAAATTATATTATTTTTTTTCATTAATTTAAATTTTTTTTTCATTAATTTAATTAAAACGATGTTCCTAATTACGTACAACTAATTTTCACATGTTTATGTTTTGGAACGTGTGTTTCAAATTAGGAACATCATTTGGTTATAAAAAAATAAACGTATTTAATCATTCTTAACATGAATTAAAGTAAAAAGGTGTTAAATTTATAAAATATGGAACTTATAAGCTATTGACTGAATTTGGAACTAATATTTTTGTAATACTTAACTTAATAATAGAGTTTAAACTTGATTGTTTAATCGTTAAATTTTCAATTTTCATAATATTTTTATTAAGCAATAATGATTAAAATATGGAAGATAAACTAGGTCCAAATTAGGTCATTGTGTACTTTAATATTATAATAAATGTATGTTAACATAATTTTATTTTAAAACGTAATATTATTAAAAAATTAAAAATTCGATTCCTTAGAGCTGCTGTTTCTGAGGAAAAAATTAAGATTTGATTTGAGTAAGTATCCATTTTTTTAAAACAGAAAGAATTTATAAATATTTTGGATGATCCTAGTCGCATATACAATTGTGATGAATTGGCGTGTTTTCTTTCCCCAAAAATTAAAAATGTACTGGCACAACGACGAAAAAAGCCATAATAGTGTAACCAGTAATGATGAAAAATAATGTATTACAGTTCTCGTTATGGGGTCTGAAAATGGATCTATACCACCACCAATGGTTATATTTCCTTATAAAAAATTCCCAATAGCAATTTCAAATAAAATGCCTGCCGGTTTGGGAGCAGGCAAAAGTGATACCGGATGGATGACTGGTGAAACTTTTTTCGAATATATTGCCAATATTTTTTATGTTTGGTTACAATCAAACAAAATGCAATTCCCTGTCATTTTATTTGTTGATGGTCACAAGTCGCATTTAACGCTTGCGTTAAGCTAATTTTGCAGTGAAAATCAAATTTTTTTTTCAGTGAAAATCAAATTATCAAATTTTGCAGTGAAAATCAAGCCTCCTAATGCAACGCTCATAATGCAGCCATTAGACATTGCTTGCTTCCATCCTCTAAAATCGGCATGGAAATCAAAATTTTTATCATGGCGTTTTCAAAATAATGGTGATAAAATTCTTCGGGAGTACTTCGCTCCATTACTTGATTCTATTTTGACTTTATGAGAGACAAATTATGTCTTACAATGTACAGAGTTTACTTCATATAGCCAATTATGCAAAATATTGGACATCTTGATTTGTACAGTGCTTTCAAGTTCGAGAATTTCATGCAACAGTTCAAAAAATGCTTAGAAAAGGACCATATCCTCTACAGCAAATAGTGAATAGGTTAAAAGAAAAAAAATATTTCTTAAAAACAACAGCTGAAACTATATTTCACCTAATATTAACATTTTCAGCTGTCAGCTGTACAAATTTATTAAAGGATATGCTTTGTTCAACTTAGTAAACATATTTGAGTATCCTGTACCATTTTCAACTCTTTCGATTTTTTTGCACTGGTGCACAAAATAAAATGTACAGCTCTAAATTAAAAATATTCCATCTATGGACATAAGTGAAATAACGAAAATTGTTAAATTAAAATCAAATTTACAATTAGTAATTTATATTCTATTGCAACACTTATAAAATTATTATTTTTATTGACAGTTAATATAGATAAGAATCTACGAAACGACGAAAATGGTAATGTTGATGATGAATTTTTTTGTAGTGATGAAAGTGGTCATTTTAGGGAGCCTTTGAAGATTAATTCAAATATACGGACATATACAAGTATATAAAAATGATACTATATGTCAAATTCTGAAAAGGTATATAGACAATGCGGCTGGAGTAAAAACATTACCAGCAAAATACAAACCTCAAATAGTTCCGTATAAAAAAAAATTAATATTCCGAAGTTCAACAATATATTAAAACCAGAAATGGAAGAAAAGGCAGCTAGAAATAATATACTAACACCAATACACTGTTCCAATAGATCCATATCATCAAAACCATCAACAACAACAAAACTTTCATATATAAGTAACAAAAATAACGAAATAATTACACCGGTACATTGTTCTAATACTAATATAACAATATCATCAAAACCATCAACAATCAAACTTATTTCAAATAATAATGTGATAAATAATGAAAATATTCCTCCAATATAAATATTATTCAAATAAAATAGTTTAAAATAAGGAAATTGGTATTATTCTTATTCAGAATAATACATTACTTAAAGGTTTATAAAAGAAATAAAGTATTTGCGTCGTGAATTTCAACAAAATTCGTTCCAACTGAAACTAATAATTAAAAAGAAATTTTGGATCTGTATACATTTGAAGACTTCAAACAACTTTAAGATTTGTTAGACAGCGAAAGTTGTGAACTAATAATGCTTATACATTTAGACTCTTTTGTAACATTTTCAGATTAAAACTTTTCGGAGTATACAAAATCCATCTCTCGATAAATATATTCGGGCTTGTTTAAAAACTATAATAACAAATAAAATAGGCTATAATTATTTATTCATGGTTCATAATAAATCCATTAATGTTATTAATATGATTAAAAGCAATTCATTAGATTGTCAAATTTAAGTTTGAATTTATTTATTTTCAAAATGTGCAATAGAGAAATGTCAATCGGCCCGAATAAAACTCTATTTAAAACAATTGAATAATAATATAAATTAATTCTTATTTAATAAGACTTAGATATAAGTTCCTACAGATTATAGAATACCAGTATAATAATGTTACTGAATAATAATATTAATTAATGTTTATTTAATTTTTAAAGGAAGTGGAAATTAATTTCTCCAGAATATCAGTATGTTGCTGAATAACAAAATAAAAATATAAATTAATTTTTATTTAATTTTTTCAAAAGTTGGATATAATTTCCTATAGAATATAAGTATAATAATTTTACTGTATAATGTAGGGGTTATATGATGGCGAAATTCATATTTTTTAGGCAAAATAAAAAGTAATAGCATGGTAAAATTCGCCTAACGAAAGAATGAAACAAACACATAATTTTGGTTTGGGAATATATAGCATCTAGTTGGCATTCCAAAAAATTATAGGAACTTTTTGATATTCATAAAAAATATTGTTTGACAATGTTAATAATTTATTTGAAAAAAAATGATTCATCATTTTTTTACCTAAAGCTTAGTACTCAGTTCAAAAAAAGTATGAGTTTATATGAGGGGCCTAGTTTCAAAACTAAGTAAGTCCACTTTTTGAATTTTTTGAGATTGCAATGGTTTTTTATAGCTAAGGATGTGCTTAATGTGATATGCAATTATCAAATAGGAAAGCAACTAAATCACTTAGTAATTTGCCCTTAAATTTGGGATTTTTTTTCTAAACTCACAATCTCCATAGTAAGATAACTTTCAAAACTCCCAAAGTGCATATTTTTTCCAAAACTCACCATTTCCAGAGTTAAATAGCTAAAATTAAATTACAGGTCACTTACGTCGTTGTTGTGTTCTTCAAAAATGCAGTATAAATCAAAACAATGTAAGTCAAATATGATAAAATATATGAGATATTAAGTTCAATAATTCAACAAAATATTTTTTATTAACGTGTAATGCAAGGTATATTACATGTTATCTTAATAGTATTAAATAAAAGCGAAATTAAATGGTAATTAATTCAAAATAAAGTATATAAATATATATATAGTTATATAGTTATATATATAAATAACCTATATGATATACATCACAATTTTTTATTCTGATTTTATCATATTTATACATTATGGAAATGAATGGAAGAAAATGCAAAGTTTAACATTCTATTCTAAAATAATATATAATTCCAATAATGAAAATTTTGAGGAAGATAGGGATGATGTAATTTGCGAATATAATGCAGATGTAACTACTGAATGCCGTATTTAGAAACTTATTATTAATTTTGAGTTATTAAAAAAAATGAATTTTTATTATTTCTTCTTAATTAAATTAAAGGATTTTTTTAAAACTAACTGTATCCATTTTTTTAATTTTCAAAACTACCAAATTCCTCACTTGCATTTTTCAAAACTAATAAGTTCCAAAGGTAAGTTGCAAATGTCTCGATGTCCAAATTTCAAAATCAAATATCTTAAGTAATTGCGATTATACTTATTTATATTTTATGAAAACATTATTAAATTAATAATAATAAAAAAAAATACAACAAAAACAACAATATAGCACAGTGCTGAAGTACAGAAGTATTTTCCATTTTGCCGAAAATCACTTAAGGTGGACTTATTTAGTTTTGAAACTAGGCCCCTCATATAGAAAATTTTACTAGGGTCAAAATTTTTTTATTAGTTTTTACTTTGTCATACACATGGTACTCAGTATGATTATATTACATTACATTATATTTACATGTTTTTAACATGATATTTTGCTCAAAATTTTGCCAGCTTTTTTGGAAGTGAATACCTAGCTTTAATATAAAAAACAAAATTTGAACAAAATATAATTTTGTATATACAGGTTTTGCACTCCAAATTCAACCTTTTGCAAACCAAATTCAACTTTTTGCAAATCAAATTCAACTTTTTGCAAATCAAATTCAACCGTTTGCAAATCAAATCCAACCTTTTGCAAATCAAATTCAACCTTTTGCAAATCAAATTAAACCTTTTATAAAAACATTCGAAAAATTAATTTTTACCTTAAGTTAAACAATTAATAATTAGATAATTTATAATCCAAGTAAGCAAAATAATATTTATTGATGAATCTGGATTTAATTACCATCTTCGCAGAACAAAAGCACGTTCTACAGTCAATACACCGGCCCGGCTAATTGTACCAACTATTAGAGAACGGAATGTATCCCTGATTGCAGCGATAAATACTCAGGGAATAATATTCCATGATATAATTGCACTATCTAATGTGAACTCGAATATTTTTTGTGATTTCCTTCGTAGTTTAGAAATTTAGGAGAACATGATTGTAGAATCGTGGTTAATTTTAGACAATGTTCGGCTCCACAAAAGTCTGGAAATTCGTGAGCTTGTGACGCGGACAAGACATACTCTTGTATTTCTGCCACCATATTCACCAATGATGAATCCCATTGAAGAAGTTTTTTCTAAAATCAAATTTTATGTGCGTAATTTATTAGCTGAATGTGTAAATTCTTATAATTTAGTAGAAGTTATTGAACAAGCTGTGGCAACTATTACCCCCGAAAATTGCAATAATTATTATACACATATGTATATGCAATTGCCATTAGCCGCTGCAGGAGAATCACTGTAATCATGATTTATCTATAATAAATTATTAATTAATTTATTTATTTCAAGGAAAATAAAAAATTCTAATTATTAATTTATTTTTATAATATGAATTTATTTGGTGTTAATTGAAATTAAAATTATTTATAATCTTCATAGAACCATTTAATTCGGTTTTTTGCAAAAGGTTGAATTTGATTTGCAAAAGGTTGAATTTGATTTGCAAAAGGTTGAATTTGATTTGCAAAAAGTTGAATTTGATTTGCAAAAAGTTAAATTTGATTTGCAAAAAGTTGAATTTGTTTTACAAAAGGTTGAATTTGGAGTGTAAAACCTGTATATAATATTCACACCATCTATAGTTTTTCTATAAAATCTCATCTTTTGGACTTTGAGTTATGGCACAAGACGAGAGCCGACATCCAATTATCGAAATTAAATTTCGAAAATTGGATGTCCAAAACAATTTGTGGACGATATTTCTGTCTCTACCACACTTGTACATAAATATATATATCCATCCTTTAAAAAAATTCGCCACTAAAATCTCCTTAATAATACGAAGTAATATTTATTTAATTTTTAAAGGAGGTGGAAATAAATTCCTCCAGAATAACAGTATGTTGCTGAATAACAAAATAAAAAAATAATTAATTTTTATTTTTAAAAGAGCTGATAATTTGACCTTTTATGAAAAAATCGAATGGAATAGTTCCATAATAGACATGAATTTTGTAACATAAAAACCCCTGTTGCCACAAATAAAATAAAACTAGTTTTAACCATTTCCGCTAGAAAAAGGTGTGTAGATTTGACGTTTATCATATTATTCAATATTGTGAAATTAAATGTCAGCATTTAAATTTATAGAAGTATTATCGTAATTCTATTTAATTCTTGTATTTTTATTTGATTTTTCCATAATTATTATTATTGTATTAAATTAAAATTTACTTTATAAATCTTGAAGCATTTGAAATTGACAAATAGTTGACAATTGTTTGGAACTGCTACGAAAATTCATAAAAATATTGTAGTTTTTATCAAAAAGCATAGTAGTGTCGAAATTTTGATCAAGCTTAATCCTCAAACTAAATAAGACTTACTTAAAACTAGTGTTATTTTCACAGATTTGTTATATGAGAAAACCTAGAATAAAACCAGAAGGAAACCAGTTTAAGGAGCTAAAACTAGTTTTAACTCTTGGTGGAATCGGGCTGTTCGTATAAACTACTTATAATAATTAAGTTAATTATTGAATGAACTATTAATTAATAAAATAAATTATTATTGTAAATATTTACCATATATATGTACTTAAAGATCATCTATAAAATGATCAATTAACAAGAACATTTTAATCACTATTAATTGTATTTTTCAGGTACATTGAAAATGTTTTTTTGCTTCAATAATACATCCTTATCCTTAGCATAAATAAAATAATTAAATCTTGAATTTTATTTTATCTTTCCCTACGAAAAATAGGGATTAAATTAATAAATTTATTTGCAACTTGTCTTTCTCCAAGCATTCGTGCAATGTTACCCTTTGACTTTTGTCTATTGACTATTTAACAGTATATTTTTCTCACAATTTTATTTCAAAAATTTTAATTTTTTGCACAATTTAATATTTTTTTGTTAATACCACAAATTTAGTTTAATTTTGTTAGTTTAACTATAAAGTAGTTAATTTTTATTTTGGCTTGTTAATAAGATTTTAGGAAATTCTGCAATAAATCATAATATCAACAAAGTTTTTTTATCTTCAAAATCAATACTGGAAACTTTTAAATTTACTTCTCTTTTCGGCGATTAATCTAACTTTTTTATCTGTTTATATATCTTCTCATTATATTATAAAATAATAATTGACAAATCAAAAATTTAATATTTTTTGAAACACGAACAATCACAATGAAATAGTTATACTATTTTTGTCTTTTTGTAAAATATTAAATATTAAAACATATTAAATATTAATAAAATAATTCCACGTGCAAATTATTTGTATACATAGTATATGAATTGAATTCTTTTAAGTTAAGATATCAAAATTATTTTTAATTTAACTACATCTGCACAACGTAAATTAAATTGTTTACTTTTTAATTTATTTTTACATAAAAATTTATTTCGCGACCATGAGATGAGATGTTCTCATTGTTTTAAAGAAAAAACAACCAACTAACAACGCAATTATATTTCAACTAAAATGCCGGTCCGGTATATCATATGTAATGTAAAACACATGTAGTTCTTATTATTATAAATTTATAATATAATTTAAGTATAAGGATAAACAAAGAAAATCAGAACTTCCAAGTTGCACGTTCCAATTTCCAATCATTTCGTATGAGATGAGGAGAGGAGAATAAAATTTAGGAAAAAAATTTCAATTACTATTTTGTCTACTATTTCTCTACGATTTCTACTATTTCTCTCTTTCATAAATATTTTAAGCACAATATAGGCAAATACAGTAAGGAAGCAGTAGGTATAGGTAGAACAAAATCTAGTTCATCCTGCCAAAGAGTATGTTGTATATTAAAAGTTATACTTTGTCGCTGTTTATATTTACATTTGAGTAGAATAAATTAAAAAAATTATTTCCATCCTTATCCCAAGCATTTAATATTTACAATTATTAATGTTTAACTTTTTTAATATGAAAATATGTTTACAAATACAAATATACAGTGTGCGATAGGAAGTGCTAAAATTTATTATCGTCGTGGTCTAAAAATTATTTTGTTCTACGTTTCATTACTGTATTTACCTATACTGTGATTTTTAGTTAAAAAAATGTTCTGAGAGAATTTTTCTAACGTATTTTTCCATAAATTTTTTTTCGTAAATTTTATTTGAATTTTATATTTTAAAATTTTCTCATTCTCAGGCGACTGAGCTGAGAGTGATATTATGGCTCTCTGTTTACTTTTTGTATTTTATATGTATGTGCAGTTATATATAATTGGAATGTCAATGTGAATATATGTGGAATGGAATGTCAGTCGAAAACAAAAATGAAAGTGTCAATTAATTTAAAGAAACGAAATGTGAATAATATTATGTTTCCATGTTAGATTGAACACGAATTTAAGTCGAGTGGAACTGAACGCCAGGGAAACACGATTGGAGTTGATTTTTGTTATGCATTTCTCCTTCACGAAACATGTAGTGAGATTAATAGCCTTATTCACAAACCGACTTGTTATCATGTTAAGCTCTTAAATCGTTATTTAACAAGCAAAATTGAAAATAGCTATTCATAAATTGTTTATAGCAATAAATTGTTAATAAAATTGTTAAGAAAATGACAATTCCTTCAGTATGAACTGTCATTGTTATTTAACAAGTTGGTATATTATAAAAATTCACAATGTCAAAATTTTTTATGAAAAAATTCACAATATTATTCAGAAATTATTAAGATAATTGTTAAGTTGTTAAATTTCTTTATTGACACTTGGTATTTAACAACCAGATTTGAGTGGTTATTATTTAACAATTCTATATAAAAGTGATTTTTTTTATAACATTTTTTAATAAAAAGTTGTTTAAAAAAAATTTAAGAGTATATTTTTATTTAAATTTTTTAGATGATTATAGGTATCAATTATGAAATATTAAAAATTTATTTTTGTAGTTGAAAATTAGATGAATTTTTTTAAAAATTGACAGTAAATAGTAGTTTTACATACAATATATATATATATATATATATATATATATATATAAATATACTACATAATTTTTTAACTGAAAATTCTGCAGATGAGATTATATCAGAATGTTTAATAGATTCTTCTTAAGCTTGCAGTCTTGCCACAACTTTAACAATGACGAGTACTGCTCTATCTTCTAAATCAAGTTCATCGGAACAATGTAACATAATATTTTCTAATTATAAAATTAACTGGAAGGCCATGTCAGAAGAAATTTTAAATGCACTAAATAATAAAAAAAGCTTCGGAAAGCTGCTTGAAAATTTTGTAAAAATTATTTTACAAGAATTAAGAAAAATTTCGTTTTATATTCCAATGAATATATTCAGAAATGTTGCAAAACAAGCTGCAGATATGTATCCAGAGTATTTCATTGAACGTGATGCTGCTGGTCATATATTATCGCTGACACCAATAACTTTAATTACAAAATTAAAAAATAGGAACAACTATTTAAATAAACCACATAAAAGTGATGCTCCAAATCCCGAAAATGAGAACATTCCAATTAATAAGAACATTCCAAAGAAATGTAATTCCCAATCTGAATACATGGTAAAAATGGCAAAAAATGTTGCTCAGTTGAATAACTGTATTGAATCTATCTCCGATAATCTTAAAGTAAACAATGACGTAATACTGGACAAAATTAACTTTCAACTAGGTAACTTACATTCAACTATGAAAAAAGTTAAAATTTCATCGGATGGAAATTTAAAAAATTGTCATCTATTATATGAAAAATTATTATCAGATCACTTAGCGAATTTTAGCAAAGTATACGAAGAATAACAATTTAAAAAACAATCTTCAAACTGTGGACGTCTCATCACAATTACTATACTTATATGACGAGCTTAAATCAACGAAATTATTAGTAAATTCAATCACTGATGATATAAAATATTTATGCTCTAATATTAATCCTCTACCTACTCCATTACAAAATCATTCGCCAAACAAAATGAATAAATTGCCGCTTCTTAACGAAATTATTAATAATGTTAATGATGAAAATATTAATACCAGTAATGACGAAGATATTAATAATAAAAATAATAGTAATATCATTAATAACATTTGTGATGTGAATATATCTATTCCAGACGAAACTATTAATGCTAGTAACGATATAACATCAACAGCTGAACTAAAAATAAGAAGTCTAGAACTGATAAAATAAGTATTTCTTTCAAACTTAAGCTCCCAACCAGATATGCCTGGCTGTTCCAGAACCCTGATAACAGTATATTTAAAATAGGTAATTTATCTTTTACAATATGGGTTGATCTTTTAAACAGTAAAGTCAATAGTAATAATGTTAATAGTAATAATAATGTTGATAGTAATAATAGTAAGAATAGTAATAATATTGTCCATAGAAAATTAATTAGCAGTTAGTTTAACTATAGTAATAGTAATATAATAACAAATAAAAATAATAGTAATATAAAAGCAAATAAAAAAAATTATAATATTATTAAATTGCCATCTACTCTTAGTGAAATTAATTCTAACATAGAAAATGTAGATAACAATAGTATAAGTAGGTTTAATAATAAATATCAAAATTTTATACAGGGGCGTATACTGAATTCTGTTCTTCCCTCTATCTCCCTTCCTAATAAATCACTTCCAAGTAATAGCCAATCCGCTATCAACATCAACGAAATTTATGAAGGTAACCATCCCTGCCCTTCTCACACCATTCCTATACCCAATTCCCAACTCATTTCTCCTGCAATTCATATTAACCAATCCTCAGCAACAAATAATCGTAATATTGATAGTGATAGTAGTAGTAACCTAAAAAAAATGTTATCAAAAAATTTAAAAAAAATTCAAATCTTTATTCAAAGCCCAACATTAAATCCTCTAACCCCAGTTAACGAAATACCTTCAACATACTCAGTGAATAAACCTAAGTTTCTTGACCCACTTATTCCTCCTATTGTGAAACATATCTTAACTTCGAGAGATAGTACTGAAAATCGTTACTTGTTAGGACGGCTTAGAGATCGTAGAATACTTGAAGATATACGTTTATATCTTTCGTATCTACATAACCAACCTGATTCAGTATGTATAGATGGAAAAACTAAAACTAGTGTTTTAGTATTTATTCAACAAGAAGGTTTTCCCGGTGATTTAGATATACACTTTTACGTTCAATATACACTTACGGTCAATATACACACGTTTCCATGAGCACTTAGGTTTCTCATCTGAGCAAGTCCAAAAAGACTTAACTACTTTCGCTTCTCATATCTCTTCCAAACGAACTTCATACCTTCAACGTTGCCGTGAAGAACAACACAAGTTTTTTCGTCCCTTTCCAGAAACACAAAGACGTAGTCCTTTCTTCTAAGCACAAACAAACTAATTTAAGACTTCTATACCAAAACTGTAGTGGCATCAGAGGTAAAATTAAAAACTTTTTTATAGATGCCAAATCCTGCAACTATGACGTAATTGTCATCACCGAAACCTGGCTTAACGATTCTTTTAATAATAAGGAAATCTTAGACAACAATTGGACAATATATAGATGTGATAGAGATTATATTCACTCTGGCCTCACTAGAGGAGGTGGCGTACTTATAGCTGTACGTAATACTTTTTCTAGTGAAGAAGTAATATCATCACAATCAAATTTTTTTGAACATAAAATTGTTAGAGTTAATTTAGATAATAAGATAACTTATATTGGTGTGTTATATATTCCTCCAAATTCTGACGAATCCAAATATAATGAATTTTTTGATACTTTTAATTCATTTAATTCCACCTTGCAAGAGGAGGATAATATAATTTTTTGTGGTGATTTTAACCGCCCAAACCTATCTTTTATAAATGAGGAATCTGACAACTCTCTTTCCCTATTAATCTAAATGACGACATTGACCTTAGGTTAATTGACATATTTTATGGTAATGACCTGCAACAAATAGTTCAAAACCCAAATTCAAATGGTAAATGGCTGGATTTGATTTTTACTAACGCTTACGATGAAGCAGTAGTTTCTGTCCCAACTGACGCAGAAAATCTTTTTCCTAACACCCTATTATCTGATGATGATGTTGAAAAGACTGTTACGACCTTCTACAATATATTACTTTCTGTTATAGACAAATATGTTCCGAAGATTAGAAAGAAAAATAAACTTTCAGATCATTGGCTTAATGCTGACCTTAGAGCACTACGTAATCAACGAAATAAATTATACAAAAAAATTAAAACAAACATTAATTCTTGTATTGATATTAAACAAAGATACGAAAATTTAGCCACTGATTTCAGAACTAAATCTCGGAAGGCATATGAGTCCTATATAAATAAAGTAGGTGAAAACATCGTCAAGTACCCTAAGAAATTTTTCGACTTTGCTAATATAAAACGTAAAAGCTCAGGATACCCAAATACTATGTTTAAATGCGCCACTCACTCCTCCAGTCCATATGAAATATGCGACTTATTTGCTGATAGATTCGTCGAAGTCTTCAGTCCAGCAGGTGAATCCAACGATACCACACCTGGCGCGTCGTCAATCACACCACTTCTTACTGATATAGTTCTAAGTGTAGATGACATCACTATTGCTCTGAATGACCTGGACCCAAAAAAAGGACCTGGACCTGACAAAATCGCACCTCTTTTTTTAACCAACTGTTCTCAAGTATTATCTCTACCACTATACATAATATTTAATAAATCACTGTCGCTTGGAGTTTTTCCATCTATATGGAAATCTTCCTATCTCACACCTATCCATAAAAGTGGGGACAAAACATACATTGAAAACTATAGAGGTATTGCAATATTATCATGTATTCGTAAGCTATTCGAAAAACTTATATGTGATAAAATGACAGCTCAGATTAATCCAACCCTGAATGAACAACAGCATGGTTTTAGAAAGGGTCGATCAACAACCACGAACCTAACTGTCCTTGTTTCTGAAGTACTTTGCGGAATGGAAAGAGGCCATCAAATTGATACAATTTACACAGATTTCAGCAAAGCGTTCGATCGAGTGGATCATGCTACTCTTATTGTAAAACTTCAGCAAATTGGCATATCAGGTGCACTTTTAAACTGGCTAATAAACTACCTGAAGGATAGAACTCAATTTGTGAAATTTCAAGGAATTGTATCAAAAAAAATCAATGTTACTTCAGGTGTCCCGCAAGGAAGCCATTTAGGACCACTTCTTTTCAACATTTTCATTTTAGACTTATCTGATGTATTAGCCGACATACCACACCTATTTTACGCTGATGACCTTAAAATATACTACCAAATAACTTCCCAATCTGATTCTGCCTTTCTACAATCTAAACTTCACTCTCTTGACGAATGGTGAATCCGTAATAAGTTACACCTAAATATTGCTAAATGTCACGTTATCAGTTTCTCACGAAAAAGAAACACTATAAAGTACAGCTACTTTTTGAATAATATAGAACTTGATAGCGTAGAGAAGGTTGTCGACCTTGGTGTAGTTTTAGATAATAAATTAAATTTTAACTCTCACTACGACAGAATCATAGCCAGGGCATACAAATTACTTGGCTTTATTAAGAGAAGAGCACGGGAGTTTAAAAATATATGGGTGACAAAATTATTGTACTGCTCACTAGTACGCTCTATTCTTGAATATGCGTGTCCTATTTGGGACCCCATCTTTGAAAATAACTCAAGTAAAATCGAATCCGTGCAAAAGCAATTCTTATTATTTGCTTTACGAGATTTGCACAACCCAGCGGACTATGAAAACTTACCACATTACATAGACAGACTCAAACTCTTAGATTTAGTATCACTCTCATCTCGAAGAGTTCTTCTAACATCTTGTTTAACTCTTGATGTTCTAAATGGCGAATTGATGTCGAGTTCATGTCTAGTAGAATCATACTAAACGATGATATTAGGCAGACTAGACACACACAAATTTTAAAAGAATACCCACATCGTACTGAATATGCTAAGAATGAGCCAATTAATCGATGTTGTAGGGTATTCAATAAATATGGCTCACAATATTCACCTTCAATTTCAAAACAATCATTCAAAAAGAAATTACACTCCATACTTAAATAATCTACTTAAAATCTTCCTCATCCCTAATCCTATCCCTACAATGAGTTATATAGTATAATAACATATAATATAATAATATATAATATAGTAATAATGTACTATTAAGTTAAACGTTCTTAGTTTATAAATTAATAACAAAAATGTATTTCTTGTTATTGTTATTAATTTTTTTATATATATAATGCAATGTAATTGTAATTGTTATGTAATATATGTACCTTGTTTGGTGAATAAATAAATAAATAAATAATAAGAGAAGGCTAGTAAATAATCTCAAAAAAAGCTGTTCCAACTGGCAACCAGCACCAAACTCCGATTCAAATGAAGATTTTAAAAAATGCAACAGGAATTAAAAGATCTACATTCGAATGTATTGTCTACTGAGCAAAAAAATAAGGTCAAAACATTAAAGAATAACACGTTTCAAATACAACGAAACTTTTTCAATAATTATGAAAAAATCCCAAGCATAGCCTTTTCTTTTTGACGTAGAAAATTTATATAATCATTTCTTTCAACTAACAGACCTTAAAGTTGAAGATTTTAGAAAGAAGTACAGTTTGGAAATACAAAATTTAAACAAGGTTTTCAAATGTGATGTTACAGAATATGCCATTCTTGTAGCAATTTTTAAATATTTTAAAGAGGACTTTAGTATTCTCTTTAATCATTTTGAGATGAGAAAATTAAGCTTAGGTTATATTATAAAAAATATATAAATATATTTTTAAATATTTTTTTAAATTCAAACTGCAAAACATATAAAATTATTTACCTGAAATATATTTTGGACTTTAAATTTCCAAAAATATTAAAGTATACTTAATTTTTAGATTATAAAAAAAATTAAATATGGATATATTAAGTATTTTTGATTTAAAATAATTTTCTTAAGATACTGTGTAACACAATACTGTGCAACCAGCCCCAATATCTTAAGAAAATTTTAATAAATCACAAAATATTAAATCACAAAAATATTTAAATTATATATATGTACTTATAATTTATTTATTTGTATTTATTGAATGAACTAAAAATGAAACTCAAGCTGATAGGATATTCGTTTAAGTTTAATTAAACTTAATATATTAAATCTAATATTTAATATTTTTATTTTTAGGTGCCATTCCGGATATTCCAGTTGCACAAAATGCAAAATAAAGAGCCATTCCGGATATTCCAGTTGCACAAAATGCAAAATAAAAGGATATGGACATATCCTTTTATTTATATATTATTAATTAATATATAATATAAGTATTATAGTATTATTATTACATAATATAATATAATATTATAATATAATATTCACTTACTTATTATTTTTTCAATATTTACTTAAAAAAATATACTTATATTAAATATATATATTTTTAAAGAAATATATTTTTTATAAATTACCGAATGAATTAAAAACACTTTATAAATTTATAGTACCGAATAAATTCATTTTAAGAAAAATTTCGGTAAATGTCCAATTTTATTTGAAAAAAGTAACAAATTTCAATTTCAACTATTTCAATTTCAACGTTTTTTTTACATTAATACTTTAAGTTTTTTTTTCAATTATTTTTTTATTTTTTCTATTTGAGTTTTTTTTTCAATTATTTTTTTATTTTTTCTATTTGACATATGAATAAAAATAATTAATAATTTTTAAATTTGTCAACTTTTTGTTAAATTTGAAAATAAAAAAAGTTAATAAAATTTGAAAATAAACAAAAGTCTATGATTTATGTTTGAAGAATTAAGGAACTTTTTTTTCAGATAAATTTTGTTGTAATTGTAACTAAAAACTGTGTAATGTATGATAATAGCTTGTATGTTTTATCAAGTTTGAAGTTGTCTGTTAAATTATTTTTAATTATAGTACATACCAACGAATTAGAAATATATGGAAGGAGCATAAATGTTCCCTCTCTTTTTAACACATTAAAATTGTACTATATTGAAAAATTGTTTATGAAGCCACGATTTTGGTAGTTCTCTTTCCTTTCCCTTTATGCAAATTCGCGGCTCAGTTTTTCGGATTCCAAATTGAGACAGAATGGAGTCAACAATTTTCTTGACATATCTAAAAAGTATTTCGTTTTTGTCTCAATTTCGTTTCGCTAAAGCTGAGTCAAAAATATGATTCAGATATATCTCATTTCTGCATCAAAAAAATGAATCGAAATTTGAGATTCGCAAATGAACTAATTTCTGTTTCGTTTTTGTCTCAATCTCGTTTCGCTAAATCTGAGTCAAAAATATGTCCCGCAATCTCTTAATTTCAGCGTCACTTCCTCTCTACATTTGCATACGTTAGATGATACACTTATGATACTAAAATGATAGTATATGTGATACGCAGGGACCATCTAGTGATGCGGTGTGGTATCATTTTGGTTAACAAATGGTTTAATGGGTGGTGACTCAAATTCCGTCTGATAGCAAAATGACTATTTTTAGAGTTCTATTGGTGACTCTTCTATTGGTGAAATTGAATAAATGAGCAATTCATGCCAAAATTGAGTAAAAGAGCTTTTTTTACTATCACTATTTTTTACTTTTACTATTAATGGGTAAGAATACAAAATAAATAAATTTCTCAAATACATATACAGGCAAAGTTGAATTTATAGTTATTTAAATTTTTATTTAGAATTTATCTCCATTTCAATTCGCTAATTTTAAATCAGATGATTCGTTTTTGTCTCAATTTGGATTCGTTAAAGTGAATCCAAATTTGCAATTCGCAAACGAACTAATTTCTGTTTCGATTTTGTCTCAATTTGGATTCGTTAAAGTGAATCAAAATTTGGAATTCGTAAACGAACTAATTTCTGTTTCGTTTTTGTCTCAATTTGGTTTCGATTTAGCGGCATAACTGATAGATTTTTTTATAATTTTTTTTATTGTATATAAAACTGTTAAAAATACAAAATAAATAAATTTCTCAAATACATATACAGGCAAAGTTGAATTTATAGTTTTGTTTTAAAAATAATGTCTTATTTTGTTAAAATCTCCATTTCAATTCGCTAATTCTTAATCAGATGATTCGTTTTTGTCTCAATTTGGATTCGTTAAAGTGAATCCAAATTTGCAATTCGCAAACGAACTAATTTCTGTTTCGTTTTTGTCTCAATTTGGATTCGCTCATGGGAAGTTTTATTTTCCCTTGCGGTTGCGGTACTTCTTTTGTTTTTTATATTTATCATTTTATTTGTGTTGTTTGTGCAGATTTTTTTAAAGTAAATATTGAAAAAATAATAAGTAAGTGAATATTTATTTTGGAGTTATAAAATGGAAAAATTAAACTATTATTCAGCAAATAAAGAAGTTAAAAATATTATTAGTAATTTTTCTATTAATTCTAAAATAATTAATGCAAATTTGGTGGAAAATTATAATATTGAAGAATATATTGAGAATGATTTAGAAGTGGAAAATAATAATATTGAAGAATTTATTGAAAATAAATTAGAAAACAATTTTTGTGATTCTGCACATTCTAGCAAAATTTTTGATGAATTCAAAATAAATAATATCTCGAATGATATTGCAGAATGGGCAGTCAATAATAATATAACCAATGAATCTGCGAATTCATTATTAAAAATTTTAAAAAAATATCATCCTAATATTTCATACGTGAATACTTGGAGTGAGTAGACGTGTTTTTAATAACTAATAGTGAATAACTAAAGAAGTGGGAAACACATACAAAAACCTTTAAACAAAAACCTCCTTGTAGTTGAAAGAACAGATACTAGTTGTTCAATGGTAAACGTGTCACCGTTCTTAATTAAAAAAGTTATAACAACAGTAGCAGGAGATATTCAGAAATGTATAAATTTGAAAAAAAAAAAAATTAAATTTGAAAAAAAAAAAAAACTAAAAACATTATAAAGTTAACATAATTTTAAAAGGGTGAAAATGGGAACCCAAAATCCCATAAATAAATTGCCAAAAACATTAAATAGTAGTGAAATATTGGTATTTGATAAAAATAAAAATTTAAACAATGAAACATCAGGGCCCAAATTCCTTGTAGTTGAAAGAACAGAAACTAATTGTTCAATGGTAAACGTGTCACCGTTCTTAATTAAAAAAGTTATAACAACAGTAGCAGGAGATATTCAGAAATGTATAAAACTACGAAATGGCCAACTACTAATCGAGACAAAAAACATAAACCAAGCAAAAAAACTGGAACAATTAAAAAACTTTGATGGTGTTACTAATGTCAATATTTCTGATCATAAAACTCTAAATAACACTAAAGCGGTTGTATACTGCCCAAAGTTTAATTATATGGAAAAAGAATATATTCTTGAAAATTTAAATGATCAACTTGTAATTGATTTCAAAAGATTAAAGTGCAAAAATAAAAAAAACCAATGTACTCGAAGATAACAGCTTATATATTCTTTTATTTTCAACAACAATACGTCCAGAATATATCGACATAGGATATGTTAAAATAAGAAATAGGCAATATATTCCTCCCCCACCAAAAAGTTGTAATAATTGCCTTCATTTCGGACACATCACTGCTATTTGCAATAAAAATAAATCATGTTCAAACTGTGGTATGGATTATTATTTTAATGATAATAATGAAACATGTGATAGAATTGCAAAATGCGTAAATTGTTTAGGACCACATCAATCATTTTCTAAAACATGTCCAAATTATATAAAAGAAACCGAAATACAAAAAATAAAAATTATTGAAAAAGTTGACATCAAAGAAGCGAATAAAAGATATCGTGAAAGAAATCCGCTGTTACCAAGTAGAATGTATTCTACTATATTAAAAAACACACCAACGATTTGCACAAATCAAACACAAAATATTAATATGCCTATTGATTCAAATTTTTTGTTACAAAAAAAATCATCTGATATCATAGAAAAAACAATGACAACTGACACTAATAACAAAAATTCAACAAATCATAAGCAACAAGAGAAAATGGACTTCGACAACAACTGCACAAGCACAATAACTTCAACACCAACTGCACAAGCAAATTCAAGTAAAAGAACAAACGAAGAACTGAGCGATGAGAGCAAACAACAATCACCACTGAAGAAACTATCAATTAAAGGTATTAATAATAACACTTTAGAAATTTACCCAAATAAATTCTCAAAAAAAGAAAAAAAGAAAATTAAAAAAAATCAAAGAAAATCTGATAATAGTAATAAGAACATAGAAACACATAATAATAATTCCAATGATGATAGTAGTAGCTTAGGTAGTGAAAGCGATATTCTATAATTATGAATTATAAAAATAAAAAAATAATTGAATGGAATTGTGATGGATTTTTTAGTCATCTAGAAGAATTTCAATTATTAGATAATAAATATCAAGCATTTGCTTATTGTTTACAGGAAACTAAATTTAAATTTGATTATACTCCAAATTTTAAACATTTTAACACCTATTACAAAAATTGTCAATCTCTTACAAATGCACATGGAGGGGTAGCTATTTTAATAAATGAAAATTTTAGTAGCTATGAAGTATCCATACAAACGGAGCTTCAAGCAGTCGCAGTGAAAGTCTATTACCCAATGAAATTCATTATCTGTAATGTTTATTTACCAGGATCTGAAAATATTAACTTAAAAGATATCGAAAATATTATTAATCAATTTGATTGTCCATTTCTTTTGGTAGGAGATTTTAATTGCCATAATCCATTATGGGGCTCACAAAAATTAGATGTTAGAGGTAGAATGGTTGAAGCATTAATTGCAAGAAAATCGTTAAATATCTTAAATAATGGTAGCCCCACACATTTAAGTTTTGCATATAAAAGCCACAGTGCTATAGACTTGACACTTCTAAGCCCGATTTTACAAAATATTTTTGATTGGTCTATCGAAGAAGACTTATATAGTAGTGATCACTATCCTATCATAATATCCGAAATTGAAAATAATTACGATAGTAACTGTAGGAAAAAATTTTTAATAGAAAAAGCGAATTGGAAATTATTTAATAAAAATCTTAATTTAGACCCAAAAGACATTAATTTTGATAATATAGATGAACACACCAACTTTATATCAGGAAAAATTATTAATGCAGCATTAAAATCAATGCCAATTTCATCTCCCAACCCAAAAAATAAATCAGTACCATGGTGGAATAATGAAATAAAAATATTAATTAAAAAAAGGAAAAAATTATTAAGAATTTACAGAAATACCATGGACTTAAATGATTACAAAAATTTTGTAGCTATTAAATATAAAGTACGAAAAACTATAAGATACTGTAAAAAAAATCATGGACAGATTACGTTAATTCCATAAATAGCAACACCAAACCCTCTGAAGTTTTCGATAAAATTAGGAAATTGAACGGAAAAAATAAAAATTCAAAAATAACATCATTAATTTCAAATGACCAAATACTCAATAAACAAAGCGAAATATGTGAAGAACTAGCAGATTCATTTGCGGAAATATCAAGTAGTAGTAATTATGCGACGAAATTTCTTAATCATAAATTATCTGTGGAAACCAATGAATTAAATATTCCAAATGACCAAAATAAAAGTTATAATATTCCATTTTCTATTGATGAACTGGTAAACTCTATTTCAGAATGTAAAGGATCGTCTGCAGGTCCAGATATGATCCATTATGATATCGTAATACATATAGGCCAAACTGATTTAAAGTTTCTTTTAGATCTTTATAATAAAATATATACTTCCGGTACATTTCCGACTTCTTGGAAAACTGCAATACTAATTCCAATTCTTAAAAAAGGCAAAGACCCAAAAAATTCACAACATTATCGCCCAATATCTTTAACAAATTGTCTTTGCAAAATATTAGAACGCATGATAAATAAAAGATTGCAATGGTATCTTGAACACAATAGTATAATTAATATATTTCAATCTGTATTTAGAAAAAATAGAAGCAGTTTAGATAATCTGTTATATATTGAATCCGAAATTATGGAAAGTTTTTGCTCCAAGAAGTATATGTTAGCTGCATTTTTTTATCTTAAAAAAGCTTACGATACTGTTTGGCATAGAAATTTACTAGATAATCTTCTTTATATCGGTTTAAAAGGAAACAGTTAAATTTATACAAAATTTCTTAAAAGATCGAACTTTCAAAGTAGGAATAGGTAATACTTTTTGTAAAGTAAGAAATATGGAAAACGGAATCCCTCAAGGCTCAGTCCTAAGCGTAACGCTTTTTCTAATTGCTATTAATAAAATCCTAGAAAATATAAACGAACCAGTTAAATATGTAATGTATGCCGATGATTTAACAATTTTTATGTCATCGAAAAGCCTAAATTTACTTAAAAAACTTTACAACAAAATCTAAATTATCTTAATACCTGGTGCAACACCACGGGATTTACTTTTTCAGAAGATAAAACAGTAGTAATGCTTTTCACTAGAAAAACTAAAAATGTATCTTTCCCAGAACTAAAATTAAATAATAAAACATTAACATAATGTACAAAAATTTAAATTCTTAGGAATGACACTTGATCCAAAATTAAAATGGACAGAACATATTAAAGAAATTAAAGGAAAAGCAATAAAAGCTCTAAATATTATTAAAATTCTAGCAAATTCAAATTATGGTTCAGATCGTAAATTACTGCTTAGAATATATAATATGGTAATTTTACCAATTTTCGATTATGGCAGTTCTGTCTATAACTCAGCAAGTAAAACTACCCTTAAAACGCTAAATCCCGTACATAATCTCGGAATTAGAATTTGCACTGGAACATTCTGCACCAGCCCAGCTGAAAGTATTCTAGTTGATTCAGGACAATACCCTCTATCTTATAGAAGGGAAAAACAACAGTTGAATTTAATCTGCAAATTACTATCATTTGAAAACCATCCACTAACAAATAAACTACATAATGAAAATCTTTATAATACACTGGAAAATAGAAATCATAATTATTTACCCAGTAATATACGACTAAGACTATGCTTAGAACATAATAATATTCCGTTTAATCTTAATCTTAATCAAACTAAATTTCAATATACACCACCTTGGACTACACCCTCTTTCGAAATAGATATGTCATTAGCTAACTTTAAAAAATATCAAACTATTCCTACTGTATATAAATCAATATTTAATGAAAAATGTAATATCCAATATGAAGGATATAACCAAATTTACACAGATGGTTCCGTAAGTGATCAAGAAACTGGATGTGCTTTTAAATTTGGTAGTGTAGAAAAATATTTTCATCTCAATAGTTTCACAAATATATGTTCCGCTGAACTCTATGCTATACAAAAATCTTTAGAATACGCCGTTCAAACAACGGGAAGTAAATTTCTTATTTGTACAGATTCATTAAGTTCTTTGCAAATTCTAAAACATATGTACTGTACACATCCGTTTGCTATAAAAATCAAAGACATAATTTCAAATAATCCTGAAAAAACCATAACATTTATAAGGATACCTAGTCACATGGACATTGGACATAATAATCGTGCAGATGAATTAGCTAAAGAATCCATTAATGACCCTGTCCAAGAAGACTTCGAAGTTTATTATAAAGATATTAAAAAATTTATAAACATACACATATTTGAAAAATGGAATAACGACTGGATACAAAACACGACAGAAAATAAATTACGACAAATAAAATCAACAATACATAAATGGAAAACAATTGATAATTTTAGTAGAAAAGATTCAATGATTATAACTAGGCTCCGAATTGGTCATAGTAATTTAACCCATAAATATATTATTGAAAAAACCGAACCTCCAAAATGCATTTGTAACAATATCTTAAATATAAAACATATATTCAGCTGTAATCATAATTACAATGTAAGACAAAAATATAATATAAATAACATAGATAAATTAACGACAGATGATTTTAATGACCTGAAAAACATAATTGATTTTATAAAAGAAATTGAAATGTATAATCAAATTTAAATTTATTTTAAGGAAATTATTAAACTAAACTAAATATATACAATAATACTTATTCATTAGTTATCACATATGTTAAAATTGTAAATAGGTAAATTATTTGTAAATAAACAAGAAAATATTATAAAACATTATAATACTATAAAATTGAAATTAAAATGAAATATAAAATATTATTAAATTTAAATTAAAAAAAAATATGAAATACATAATGTATACATACATTGTATGATTTATATTGAACTATATACATATATTTTAAAATAGTACTTAAGATAACATATGTAAATAGGGCCTTTATAAAACCTGAATTAGAGTTCTAAGGCTAAAATAAATAAATATTTTCTATTCTATCATCCTAATATTAATCCAGACATAAGAACATTAAAAAAAACCAAAAAAATAAGTGTGACCTTATTCAGATAGGAGAAGGATTTTACTCTCACATAGGAATTAAAAAAAAAGCTGCCAAGTTGGAAGAGTGCTTCATATCCCCTTTTAGATAAACCTAGGATTTAATAAAAACAAAGAATTAAGTAAAAGTTATAATATTTTATAAAACTATGTTTTTTCACAATTTAAAAGTAAATATATTTTATGTTCTTATATGAAACTTATGATGTAAAACTTAAGAATGATCAAATTCTTATCTATAATGTAGGGTTGAAATTATGATATAATATTATAATATTTAATATTATATTTATTATTATTGTAATATTATATATACTTATATATATATATATATATATATATATATATATATATATATATATATAATATTACAGCTTTTTAATTTATATATGCATATGTACCTATATATTAATTTTTAAAATAACTACATGACAATATAACATAATATACATAATATGATTTAATAGAACCAGATTTTATGATAATTGAATTTTTGGTATTTAAAATGATCATAAGATATGCCACATTTCAGATAGGTCTTTGAATCTTATAAATTAGGTATAATAGGCTAGTGAAATCATTCAAAATTTTTACCTTCTTCCCTTTTTAATAGGGTTGAGAAGGTATGTTTGTGAAATAGGATGCAACACCTCCGCGGGGGACTGGATTGAAGAAATGAGAAATTATTTTCTTAAAAATACTATTTCACACCTTATGCGAAAAATTTAGTTCCATTCTTATCACATAGAAATATTACAATTGAAACTTTAATATAAAGTTATGAAAATTGAATTTTTTTTTGCTGATTCTGGTTCCCTGACATCTAAAACGTAAGAAAAAATTTAAAATTCCGAAAAATTTTTTTCGAAATTTGCTCTGCACCACAAAGCTTCATATATAAAGATATGAAGCAATATAGCATTTCTAACGAAATACAGATTTGGGAATAATATTATCGAGATTGACCGATTTCTAAGAGTTCCAATAGTCAACTGTGACATAGGAATTGATGGAGTACCGATTTCTAAGAGTTCCAATAGGCCTATTCTTGGCAATATTATACCATTCGACGAAATATTTTTGATTGGAATTTATCATGGCTACAAAAAACCATTTTCTGCTAATGAATATTTAAAATTGTTCGTACAAGAAATTAAAGATTTATTGTTAAATGGAATTCAATTTAACAATAAAAATTTTATGATCCAGATTAGATATTTTAATTCTACTTAGTTTTTTTTTTGGATTTTTTTTTTTGGAAGTGGCCGGATACTTTTGTGAGCCACTGTAAATGTAAAGATATGTAAGCCGAGTCCTATTTTTTTAAGATTATAAAAAAACATTTTGAAATCAAACTCGATTTTTGTTGTTGTTGTTGTTGAAAATAAAATTATGTGACACAAATTTTATACATAATATGTTATTAATGTTGGATGCATTGTTGGAAGTTGAACATCTTTCAAAAAAATTGCAATCAAGAAATATGACATTGCCAGAGGCTCATCGTTTAATAGTTTTAAAATACCGTGTGTTTCAGTCAATCCCCAATAACCCCGGGGAATATTATGAAATGGTTCTCGAGGCCATTGAAAAACAGAAGAAGTCAAAAGTGTTGAATTAAAGATTGGTAATAATATGGCTAAAATTGATAATAAGGCATTTTTTTACGTATTAAGTGAAAATATTTCATCTAGAATGTTTACAACAAGGGCAGCGCACATGTCGAAGCACAATAATGAAGATTGCGAATTAAAAATATATGGATTTAGAAAATAGTTTAGAGATTTTTTATTACACCAAATGGCCTGAAGATAAAATTGCAACTTTTGGAGATAAGAAAATAAAAAATTTGGCCAATATATTTAATGCGTGTGCAAACACTTCAATGCACGGATTTAGAGAATTTTTTATGAATGAAAGCGACAAGAACAGTAAAAATGTACCAAAGGACTTGCAACCATTAAAAGTTGCAATTGATACAATAATAATATCCACTGCAAAATGTGAAAGATCATTTAGCAGTAAGAACACAATCCTCTCAGATATTCGAAACACTTTGCAAATAAGAACAACATCAAGTTTAGTGTTTCTCAAAATGGTAGGTCCGTCAATTGGAAAGTTTAATCCAACGGAGTACGTACAAAATTGGTTGAAAAAGGGTAGGCGGGATGCAGATTTTAGAAACTGCGCTAAAAGGTCGACAACAAAAAATGATGAGGAACAAATATGGAAACTATTCTAAGAATTGTAAGTTTTATAGAATCTACATTATAGAACAACTATGATTTATTTAGTTTTTTTTTTATTTTCAGATGTATTAATTAGGCATTAACTGCTTGTAATAACTTATTGTTTTTATTTTATTTTTGTAGACGTTAAATGTTCTTCTAAATAAATGAATTCTTGTTTTTTGTTTTATTAATATGCTCTTAAATTATTTTTTTAACCATCCCACCACTTTTAGCCTGCCCACTTCGACCACTGTCCATGACTAAAAATGTGACAATTGTAACATTGCGTGATTTTGTTTAGATTTTTTCTTTGGAATTCCCTACGCACTTTTGTATAATTAATATTAGATTATTTTTTTCTTAAATCGATTATTTTTATTGATTTATTTTTTAAATACACAATATATAATATTAAATCTGTGTTATAGTTTGTTTTTTTGGTAACTAATTTTACATCTATACAATCTAGACCAAGTTTTATAAGATCACTTTTTATTATTACTGTGCATTTTATCAAGACCAGACAAAATTACGTTGAACGGTTTTACATGTTTTAGGATATAAGTAAAATATTCAATATTGTTTTTTTTTATTAGATCAATTATTTTATTATAAGTTTCAATCGATTTGCAAAACACTGTGTGACCAACTGAAATATGTTTTAATATATAATCATATACTTATAAGATTATCTCTTATGCCGGTATGATATTGGCTTGAAAAAATCCAAAAATAAAACTAAAAAATGTCTCTTTGTGCGACTGAAACACAAATATTTTTCAATGAGAGACAACTATAGTGTCGTATTGATGCTGTCAAATATATTGGTTTTGTTTTTTAATATGTCAAAGATATTTCGCTACTCGAATACTTGTTCGCAAAAAAGCATTTAATAAAAATAACTTGAAAAATGTATAGAAAAGTTGCTCAACGTGCTACCTTTTTTCTGATTTTTGAGAAGTGAACTGCTACTCGATATCTCAGTAACTATTAGAGATAAGAAAAAACGGATTGCAGTTTTAAAAAGAGAATCTCCCAAACACTACAGATATGGTCCTAACTCAAAAAACTCTAAAATGGCGTGTGAAGCAAACAAGTATTCAAGCGGCGATTTGTAATAAAATAATAAAAAAAATGCTTGAATATTAAAAACAATCCTGAATGTCAAAAAAATTCCAAAAAAAATGCAAAAAAATTTAGATTTTTTTTTACAGAAATGGTTTTGTTGCTGCTACACAGCGACAAATCATTAGCGACATGGATTTTTTTTTGGATTGTTTTTGGATTTTTTGTTACATTCAGGATTTTTTTCAATATAGCGTGTTACTCGCACTCATATCTTTTTCTCATATAAGAAATATTACCTCTCCCTCTAAATGGATAATATCTGAAAAATTGCAATTTACAAGCCAATATCATACCGGCATTAATAACTTATGAATTGAATCACCTTTTGATTTTAAAATGTTTATCGGTGAAACATTAATTTTAACCGAACTTTCAATGTTCATTTCAGTATTATCAGATTGATCATTATCATCAACTAAAGTTTGTAAAGGATTGAAATAATTTTGACTATTTGGCTGCTCAATGGCCGATTTTTTCACTTATTTTTATTTTTATCCATGGTTAGAGAACTATTCGATAAGTCCTCATTATCAAAAACTCTATTTCGTTTAATTTTAAAGATTTTCTTTTATTTAATTTTTTTTTTTTAACTTTACTATATTTTATAGTGTAATTTATATAATTACATAGTTTAAATAATTTTATGGTAATATATCTCTATCGTACAGGGAATGTTTTTATCATCATCTCCAGATTTTCAGAAAAGTGGTTAGAAATAATTTCCAAAATATTCCAATCATTAATATTAAAAAGAGAATCTCCCTGAATGAGAATCTAGATTTTTCTAATATTAATTTCTGCTTTCTTCTTGCGTAATTTGCCAATTTTTGTTTCAAAATATTCCATTTTTTCGAAAGTAGCTGAATTTAATGTTTTATTTAAATAATTGTTGTGGTTCACAAATTTAGTAGCTAAGCCTACGGGTTCACTGCCATCACTGCCATATTGCCATAACTATCAAGGATGTCAAAACTCTTCGGAAATTGAATTAAAAGCTGTCCAGCTACTTTTTTAAATATCGATTGAGGTATATAAAATGTTTTACCTTTACTTCGAATATCGCTTATGATAAATGAACAAAATCGGTATATTTTCTGCCTATTGGCTTTTCCAAATGTACTAAATCTTTTAATTCTGAAGGCATTGTGCTTCCTTAAAGGAATATTATGATTCAAAAATATTTTTTGAACTTCTTTTAAACCGACAAAATTTGAATTTTCTGATCCAACTGAAGAAATTCGATCGCTTGACATAGATACTGTTGTATTTAGTTCTTTTGAAGTCAAAATTTCAGAATTGTTGAAAATACCTGACGCATTTATCCAACCGATGATATCATTATTAGGAATATCCACAATTTGGTCTATTGGAATGGTTTTCTCTATTGGAGTTTCTTCATTAATTGTAATTGTTTTTGAAGAACTTGCTGGTGGTTGTTTTCCGTGAGCAACTCAAATTCCTCATTAGTTTGACAAAAATGTTGTAACACTTCAGAATCATCAACATCAGTGCCATTTGATTCTAATAATAATTTCGTTATTCTAATACCTGCATCATTTGCTAAAATTATTTAGTAGAATTATTAGAAAATAGTATATAAATTAACAATAATTATTATTTATTATATCTACACCTTTTTGTATAAGAATATTTATATCACCACTGAATAAGAAATTTTTCTTGATAAACCTATCTTGATCCCAAATTTTTGCAAATGTTGTTGTAGATGGCGATATTATTATAAGATGTTTACAAATTTATCTACAAAAAAAAATGTTATTTTTTAAAATTTGAATTAAGGGTGGAGGAGCGCCAGAAAAAAGCCCGAATCGTGACCTCACGTCATACCAATGTTTTTTTCTGAAAAAGAGCTTTTATATTTTTCGGGTGTATGCGTTTGTAATACATTATTTGATGTGTTTATAGGAATGCGGCGTTGCCATATAATGTATATGTTATTAGATATGTGTGATGATAAGATATATTACATCTATTATTGCTTGACCAGATATTGATGGGTAACGTAATTCATTTTACATACCCTTTATTGAATTTACAATTATTTTATATAATATATATTTTATAATATATATATATGTAATTATAATATGTATATATGATATAAAATAATTGTAAATTCTGTAATATAAAGGGAAAGTAAAATGAATTACGTTACCCATCAATATCTGATCAGATATATTGCGGGTTATTCTATTTTTTTTATGATATATCAATATAAGTATATTATCCTGGATGAAATGATGATTGGCCATATTATCATCTGGGATTTTCTCTGGCACACTTGGATTGATTGGGCTGATATTTGGTAAACACTTTCAAATTATTGGTCTGGATGAAATGCTGAATGGCCATATTTTCATCTGGGATTTTCTTTGGCACCCCTGGATAGATTGGGCTGGTATTTGGTAAACACATTCATTATAGTGAAATTAATATATTCTTGATATGTTATAAAAATTTCGTGGAAGAAAATGTGCACTGGTTTTGAATAAAATGGGCAAAACAATTCCTCTATAAAACAAGCAAGTGCGCTCCTCGAGCCACGAAATTTTTATAACATATCAAGAATATATTAAAGGGTGTTTCAGAAGTCAGTGCCGAATTTTAAAATTGTTATATTTAAGAATGCCATGATATTTTGAAAATTTTCTTTTTTGGAATTTGAAGTGCGCAATTAGAAGTGTGTAAACAAGTGTTTATATTTGTTCGGTTTTCGATATGAGTCGCAAAGAACATGAAATTCGATCGAAAGAAGTTATTACTTTTTTCCAAGCTAATGATTTGAAAAAAAATTTCACAGTTAAACATTTTCAGCAACACGGTATGTCCGCTAGAACAACAAGAAACATAAAGCAACACGGTATGTCCGCTAGAACAACAAGAAACATAAGATTCTTGGATACTGGAATAGTAAAATATAAAGCCATTCCAGGAAGACAACCAATAGCACTCCTGATATCCAAAGAAAAGTTATGAGACTTGTTAAACGTAAACCATTAATTTCCGTAATACAAATTACAAGTAAACTCAATATTACTGCTTCAAGAGTAGTCAGAGCTAAAAAAAACTAAACATAACAACAACAAAAAGCAGAAAAAGCCAAAGTATATCAAAAATCAGGCAGAGAGAGCAATGCAGGGTGCTCGTAAACTTTACAAAATGAGTGTTCGTAGTGGAGGAAATTTTTTTTTATTTTGGATGATGAGACTTATGTGTTTGCTGATCCGAATGAAATACCAGGAGAGGAATTTTATAGTGAGGCACCAGATGCAGAAATAAGTTTAGAAAATAAATGCGCATCGAAATCGATATATATTTAAAAGAATGTATTATAAAACGTTTATTACCGTTTATTGAAAAGAAGATGAATGAACGTAAAATAAAAATGCGTAAAAGACCAATTTTATTTTGGCCAGATCTTGCTACAGCTCATTATGCAAAAAATGTAGTAGACAAATTAAATGAAGCCAAAATACACTTTGTTGCAAAAAAAGATAATCCACCAAATTTACCACAATGCAGACATATAGAGCGGTACTGGGCTCTTTGTAAAAAAGGGTTTAAATTAGCAAACAAAAGTGCATAAAGTCTTCCCCAACAAAAGTGCATAAAGTCTTCAAACGGTTGTGGTTAAAAATTTCTAAGCAAGTTCTATCAAAATCTGGAAAAAATCTTTTTTTAAAGTTCCGCAAAAATTTACAGTTCCGCAAAATGTAATATAACTGAAAAAGGCCCTTTAGCAGTGTAAATGTATGTTATATTCGTAAAGAAATAAACATTTTGTACAACCGAATATTTATTTTATTTTATTTATTTTAATTGTTTTAAATATTTATAACTGGCTTTTCGGCATCGACTTCTGAAACACCCTTTAGTTTCACGGATAGGTGTTTTACTTTTTTAATTTTCCCCCCATTTACCTGTCCCCGCACCTGAAAGGACCATTTTATTGCCCATTTTATGAGTAAACCCTTACATATGTAGTGGCACCCTGTAGCTAAATATTTTAATTTTATAAATTTAGTAATACTCGTACTATTCATTAATCACGCGATCAGAATTACAATAATTAATTCTATTGAGGTAAATCGAAAGTTCTCGATGCGAATTTTTAATTGGTTAATCGCATCCCTACATATACAATTAAGAAATCAATTGCACATTATAAATGCAATTGCGGAATAATTTTTACTTCACTTGTTATCAATCTATAGTGTAGTAATGATCAAAATAAATTTTAAAATAAGAATAAAGTTAGTTATATGTGGATGTTAAAATATTTCATAAAAATAAATAATATTAATTAAACAGAAAAAATATAAATATAAAATTCAGTGCATTAATTTCATAGTTTTCATTACAAATTAACAAAAAAAGTTAACAAAATTGATATAAAAAACTTTAAATTCAATTTTTGGAACTACACAAATTTAAACATATTAAATAATTGCACTGGAAATAAATTGACTAGAATACAATAGCCAATTAATTAGTATCGAACAACGAGCAAACAAAAAAAATTTTTAAAATTGTTGATCGGCGTTTTCATCGTTTCACGTCATCAAATTCAAAATTTTCATCATACGATATCATCATTTACACGTGTCACGACAACCGTTCATCATTGTTCATCTTTAACATCAGCATACAAGTGGTTCAACGTCAGCAATTTCAACGTAAAAAATTCATCGTTTCAAGAGTTCAACGTCATCATTTTCATCGCTGATTCAACGTCATCAAAAGTACAAATCCAAGTAACAAATTTCTATTATTTACACATTAATTACATAATTATAGTTTTTGGTACATAAAGTTTTTTTTTGTAAAAATTACGTTAATTACAATTAAAATTTTGCAAGTAAAATTCGTGTATTGAAGATTACAAATTGAATTATATTATTTTTATTTTTTTTTCTATTTCTCAAGTTCTGAATTATAATAAATATATTTAAATTATCGAGTTTTACAAATTAAATTTAAAATTTTTTTTTGTTATAAATCAATTTAAAATAAATTCTAATAAAGCTGAACAAATATATAAAATTTTATGTTATAAAATATAATAATTTATTACAGAATTAATCATAATATAAAAATATTTTCATATAGTTTTCGAAATTATTCATATATTTTATTAACAAAATTAAAATTTTATATATTTTCAAATTTAAAGATTATATTATATTTTTTTTCTTTATATATAAACTATATTTAAATTAGTATATAAATTTATATTTTCTAAAAAAAAAAACAACATACAAATCCATATTTTATTTTATATAAAAATTCATTTTGGCAATAAATTACGAAATTTAATTAATTTTATTCTTAATTAATTAATTAAGAATAAAATTAATTAAACAATTAACCGCAACAATTAATTTTATTCTTAATTTTCGGCGTTTATCAATTAATCTACGTCACACACACAACATTTTTTTATCTCACCAATATATATTCTCTCGATTGATAATTTACGCACTCAAAGTGAAAAGAAATTGTTTCAATTGCATTTATTTTTTTTACTACACAGGGTAATTCAAAAATTGTGCAACATTTTTTTTCTTGATTTTTTTTACAAAAATCGAGTTGCGATTTTAACATATTTTTTTTAAGCAATTTTAACACATTCATATTTTATTACGTTTAAAATTTCAACACAATGGGTAATAACGATTTAGATAATACAACAGGCAGTACAAACGACAGTACTACTAGTGACATAAAAAACAATCCGATTACAACCGACGAAGTTACATAATATAATGTAAATAATATAATGAATATAATGTATTCTCCTTCTTTTCACGGATATTTAAGACATAAATAGTGAAATAATGTAAAATAAATAAACCTGAACTATTTTAATAAAATAAATAATTAGTGTAATATACATATGTGAGTTTTGATTTTACATTATAAAGTAGTAAAAATACCTACACATATTTTGATATTTTTTTTCTACAGAATAAAGATTGAATATATTTTTCACGGATGTATGTTTTACATTTTTGATATTTGTTATCAATTTTGTAATAATTAAATTTTTATATAATTACCTCTTTTTTTAAAAAATTTGTTGGAAGTAAGTGTATGGATTTTAGTGTAGCTAGTCTCTGATAGGGAACTTTGAGCGCTGAAGTCAATTTTAAAAAGTTTTATTGTCAATGATAGCTCTTTATTTGTTTGTGTGTGTTTCAAATTATTGTTTATTTGCAATTCTGATTTTTTTATGAATAATAGCTTCGTATGAACATTTAGTTTACATTTTTTCTTTATATTTTTTGTTTTTCAGATAAATTGTATGAGAAAAGGTGGATTTTTAGATTCAGGTGTGGTTTTTTTTATTTGTTTCAAAAATTGGATCAGGCTTATAAAAGTGTAAAAATAATTCCAAATTTATATATGTACTTAATTTTTATAGGTAAATGGAATTAAAAAAAAAGTAAGTAAAACCTAAAAAAAAATTCAGGAAGGATATTATTTAATTTTTTTTAATGAAATATCAATATATATGTATTTATATTATCCTGGATGAAATTATGAATGGCCATATTTTCATCTGGGATTTTCTCTGGCACCCTTGGATGGATTACGCTCATATTTGGTAAACACACTCATGATAATAGTCTGGATGAAATGATGAGTAGCCATATTTTCATCTGGGATTTTCTCTAGCACCCCTGGATAGATTGGGCTGATATTTGGTAAACACAATCATTATAGTGTCCTATAGTTAACTATGCCAGTGCTCCTCTATTATTTCCCACAAAATATCAGAAATCACGTTTTCATCATATAACCATCTTCCAAGTAGAGCTAATGGAGGAGCACTAGCGTAATTCACTATAGAACACTATAGTGAATGTGTTTACCAAATATGAGCGTAATCCATCCAAGGGTGCCAGAGAAAATCCCAGATGAAAATATGGCTATTCAGCATTTCATCATGATTATGATTGTTAGTATGATTTTTTTTGATATTTTGGATCAATCGAAAAATTTACTTGGTAAAAGCTCCGATTATCGGGCTCGAGCTTTATAAAAATAAATTAATTTAGATATGAAAATAATTTTGATAATTCCATAAATCGTCCCATCAAGTGTCATTTCTGTCGGAAACATTCATTTGATCCTTGATTTTAGGAATTCAGGTTTCATTCTATTAACTTACCTCTTCTGATAAAGATTTCATTCTATTAACTTACCTCTGCTGACAAACAACGATATAAATGTAAATATATGTAAGCCGAGTTCTATTTTTCTAAGATTATAAAAATTCATTTTCAAATCAAATTCGATTTTATTGTATACAATATCCCTCATCAGGATCAGAGACTTTGCTTCAACTAGTTTATTGCAGCAATGCATTAAACTTTTACGTTTAAAATTTAGGATTCTGCTAATCAAATTCGCTTAGTTAATTTATGTTAAAAATTTCATGTTTTACATTAATCATTATTTTTATTATGTAATCTCTTTTCCAGATGTAAATTAGATCAAAATATTAAAAATGATAACCCAATATATTTGAACTTAATGCAAAATGAAAAATTTAAAGGAATTTAAAAATATCATAATTTATTTCAGATTGAATCTGATGATACAGCAAGCTACAAAAAACAGTTTATTACATTTTGAAGTATTCTTACTTACTATTATTGGACTTTAAGCGAACGAAAAAATAAAAAAAAAATGTTGATTCAAGCAGTGATTATAAACTTAATTTGTTATTTTGATATGAGATTTTGAAAGCTTGTAAAATAAGAATAATAGAAAAAGCAGAGAATTCTTAATGAAAATTCGACTCGTTCTATGAAATTAATTAGCTTTAGCTACCGCAATTTTGTCTTTGCTATTGAAAAACCAGGTCGAAAAGATAAAATTTGAGAGATGTACTATATCATGTTTACTTACTTTTTGCAGAAAAGTTAACCTAAAAATAAACATGTAAAAATGAAATGAATATTCTTTACATTATATAATAATATTGTTAAATAAAACCACATTTCCAATTATCATAATTATTATAAAGTAAAAATACGTTTATTTAATTTTATTATATTATATAATTTAAATAATTTGCTTTTAGAATTCGTTTTTATGCTTGTCAAAATTTTGTGTACTAACTAACTAAACTAAGTGTTTATTAATTTTGCTCAAATTTAAAAAGGATGTTATAGTAAATGCTTTTTGTTTTTTAAAATTTTGTACAACAAACAATTTTAATAATTTTATAAACAACTTTTAAATATTTTGTATATTACATTTTTTATTTTAAGTAAAATTTTGGTATTAAGTTAAATATTTCTTTAAATTTATAAAAAAATTGGGTATATATACAAATTTAGAACTTTTTAAATACTAGATTTTTGTGTTTAGTTTATTTAGTGTATGGATGCTATATATATATAATACTTGTAACTAGAATTTAAAAAATTGTAAAAATAATAAAATCAAACTGGTATAAACATTTGAGAGTAGTTTTTCGTATATTATTTTATTGTGAATTAGATTACTAAATATATTTATAACTTAACCCGCATCAGTCCCTAATTTTCATCGTTCCTCGTACACTGAGAAAAATTTCGAATTTGGGATGAAGTTACGTTTCAAATCCGGGGGCTACGGTAGCTATTTGGAAGCTAAAACAACTTCCAGAACCTTATTGTGCCTTTCAGTTGGTTGATATATCCAAGTGAAAGATATGATAAATAACCACTTTTATTACAACGTTGTAAAAGCCTCAGTGAAGGTTATCACATCTACGCAATTTAATTATAACGTTTTAAAAAATTCAATAGAAGTTATAAGAACCACCAATATTTTTATAACAGTCGGTTAACAACAGGTAGTTATAACAACTTTACTCTGCGGCTATCGTTATGCTAACTGTATAAAAGATTTGTAATAGCTGCGAGTTAAAATATCAGTTTTTGAATATATACAGGTAAAGTAAATATTAAATTTTATTATAATTGAATTTAATAATATAGTGAAAATGGTTGTAAATAATAAGTATTTCGCTGATAATTCTTTTTTTAATTATAATGCTTGATTTTATCAATTTAACATAATGCAATGTTTTAATTTTAGATATGCTTGTTTTTAACACTCATATTAATTCATTAATAAATGTGATATTTGCATGTTTTACATATTTAAGTGTTTAAAAATTAAATTTAAATTATTAACATAAATATTATAAAACAAGTCATGCATTTTACTTCTTCTTACATCAAATTTGCTTAATATTTTTATGTATTATTAGTGTGTGTGTAGTATTACGTTTAAAAAAACTCTATGTTTCTGTTTGGAAAAAATATTGTTCCATTTATAAATTATACAAAAGAGCTAGCTATTTAAATAAAAGCGACAATATTCAATATTAATATTCTTAATAACGCCGCGAAAAACATTGATAGATATATTCCAAAATATGATTTAATATTGTTGTTCAGAAAAAAATGCAATTGAGTAAAATTCATAATTCCGTAATATTCGTATCATCAACTTTACCTAATATTTTTTACAATAATGAATTTTGACCAAATATAAAAAACGAAAAAGAATCATCAGTTTCATTCGTAATCGAAAATATAGTTTATTTTATTAAATTCGAGTTTTTCTAGATTATATTAAAAATATGTTTATAAATTGTTCCTACAAATATAAGTTATCTATATTAAAAGTAACTCCAGCTGCTGGAGATATCAATTGAGTGTTCAAGGTTTCTCATCAGCCGGTAATTTAATTCTTTTTGGGTTTCATTTTATTTTTTAATTATAAGAAAAATTTCAGCGAGAAAGTTTTGCGATAAAGAAACGCAGTCGATAATTTCTGAATATATATTAGTTGAATATGTCGAAAATAGCATTTCTACACATTCTAGATGGCCATTAGAAATACAAGACATTTTATTGAAGGTTTTTTTCTCATTAATTTTTAATATAGTTTTGTGAAACCGTTTATATAACATATGATAGGTCGGAGATAACAAGTGCAACAAATTGTATTAGCGATACCCTATCAAATGACATTATTTTAAATATTTTGAGTGAAGAAAATACCACAATCATATCACAGACTGAAGGTGAAGATATATATCGTACAATTTCATGCCATTATATAGAAGATTTTGAAGAATATCTACAAAACCCGATCCACGATCTAGTAAAGAAAACATTTTGTTCTTCACAGGTAATACAATTTATATTTAAAATATTTCATATATATCATAAACCATAGGCAATTGCAACTTTAAACAATATTGATTTTAAAATTCTGCATCAAAATTATAAATTAAATGGAAAGCTAGATAATTTTTAAAGAATAGTTGTTTTCAAAATATTAATAAAAAGTAACTATGAATCTTTTTACTTAATTAAAAAACTATTACTACCAGGCTAAATCGCAGCGATTTTCTTTACTTGGCTGGATTGTTCAGAAAAACTTTCCCATTATCTGAAATAGAAGCCACATACTACATAGTTGGTTGTAAAGGGCAAAAAGCTTCGGGTAAGCTATATGATGCGTATTGCTCGTATCGCTATAAATTAGGAAGCTGTGGTTTTATCAAACGAAAATCACGTTGTCCAGTTAGAACCAATCCAATAAACATTGATGAACCTACAGGTATTGTGTGTAAAATTATTTAATTAATATTTTTAAAATATTTTATGATTTAGTATTTTCACAGATCAAAATGCTATTTAAGGTTTGAACTTCGTGAAGAATAACCGTGAACCTTGGACAGAGGTAGTAATTAAATGGTCAATGTGCTAAGAATTGAGAAAAATATTTATATAATATATATGTGGTACTGTGGTACACAGTGACAAAATGAGGTACCCTCACAAATTTATTGAAAAAAGTTTGTCGTATTACCATAAAAATTGTTTTTTTCTGGGATAAATTAATGAAAAAAATATTTTAACTGGAAAAAAGTTTTTACTGGGATGGTAGCCTTTAGCTTATATCTTATACCTTATACAAATACAAAACATATAAATATATCGATTATTTTTAATGATTATCAGAAATATATCTATTATTCGTATGTCGTTTGCGTGCGGTTGTCAAGTGTCAACTGTCAAATTCAAATAAAGCTTCTGTTACAAAAATGGTTTGTCATTGGTGTAAAGTTCTTGTCGTAGGAAAAAAATTAAATTTATATAAAGTTTTAGATAAACTTTAATATGTCAAAAAATCAACAAAATTTATTAGAAAGGTTTTTTTTTTTGGTTGTTGAATGTTCTTTTTTTTGTAAATTAATAACAATGTTCTTAATTAGGTGGCTTGTTGTAAGAGAAGCACAACCTTCAACTTCAACTTCAAACAATTCAACAAATAATATAGAAAATACTTACGTTAATTTAAAATTAATTGTCAATTTATTAAAGATTAGTATTAAATAAAATATTTTAGGATTCTTGAAAATAATCAACACACCGAAGGAAATGATGATATTGTTAGTGCAACAGAAATCGAATCATTAAATGAAAAAAATATATGTGAGTGTGAGGTTAAAAACACAAAACGTAAGTGGTTAGCACGGAAAGTACAAAATATTTGGACAAGTAAATATACCTGGCTAGTGGCAGATGATTCAGTGCATCAAGGCAAAAAATGTAATATGTGTATAGTTTCTATTGCTGGTGGACGTTTCCATGTAGGACGACATCACAATTCAGAACACCATAAAAATGTAGAAGCAAATAAACGAAAAAATATAACAATAGAAAATTACACTGCTGCTAAAAACGAAGAATTAACACTATATATCTCCGAGCATGTTTATTGCTGAACGTAATTTGCCATTTGCCGCACTGAGATATCTCCGAGCATGTTTATTGCTGAACATAATTTGCCATTTGCCGCACTGGATCATCTAAACAAATGTTTGAAAAATAATATTTCAGACTCTAAAATAGTAAACAAATTATGTATAAATCGAAAAAAAGGGCAAAATATTATTCAAAAAATTACAGGTCCTTGAAATTCAAACGATATTTCAAAATTAACAAAACATCAATATTTTTCAATTGTCATTGATGAAAGCACAGATTGTACAATGAGTAATAATTTAGCTGTTATTGTAAGAATTTTAACTACCTCATAGCATTTTTAAATGAAAAACAAATTATATTACAAAATATGATCGGATTTACTGCAGACAACTGCAATGTAATGATGGGAAAATCCAATGGAGTGCAGGCAAAATTAAAAGAAATTTTACCTAAATTCAAATTTTACCTAAACTCAAAAGAAGTACAGTGCTTACGACCGCGAATTACTCGCTATTTACCAATCAATTAAACATTTTCGTACACAACTTGAAGGTCGTGATTTTACAATTTATACCGACCATAAACCGCTGTTACAAATGTATAACAAAAAATTCGACCAATGTACTCCGCGTCAACTAAGACATATCGACTTTATTGGTCAATTCACCACCGACATTCGTCATATTTCAGGAAATGACAATGTAATCGCTGACATATTATCGCGTATTGGAAATCCAGAAGTATCAAATATTAATTCAATCGATTATGAGCAATTGCAAAGTGAACAGAAATCCGATGAAGAGTTAAAAATGTTAGTAACATCAAACAATAACACAGTTTTAAACCTAAAATTGATTAACATTCCCGGTACGAGTTATACAATTTTTTGCGATACGTCAAATAATAAAACTCGCCCATACATACCATTAAAACTGCGTAAATCATATTTTAAATTAATTCACAATCTCAACCATCCAGGCATCAAAACTTCGACAAAATTAATAACAGATAGATTTATTTGGCCTAATATCAATCAAGATTATAAGTTAATGGGTAGACAATGTATTCAATGTCAAAAATCAAAAGTTAATCGTCATAATCAACGTCCTTTAAACAAATTTTTAGTTCCAGATGCACGGTTCAACCACATTAATATAGACTTGGTAGGCCCGCTACCAACATCCCCCGGTTACAATTACTGTCTAACTTGCATAGATCGTTTCACCAGATGGCCGGAAATAATCCCTATCAGTGAAATTTCCGCCGAAACAGTAGCAAAACCTCTTATGTCAGGTTGGATTTCACGATTCGGTATCCCTAGAAATATAACTACTGACCGTGGTAGACAATTCGAATCGATATTATTCAACGAATTAGCCACCTTACTAGGATTCAAACATTATCGAACAACTTCTTATCATCCGCAAAGCAATGGAATGATCGAACGTCTTCACAGAACAATTAAGCCAGCTCTCAAATGCAATAAAGCTAACGACTGGGTAGATTATCTGCCAAACATATTATTAGGTCATCGTTCCACGTTAAAAGAAGACATTAAAGCAACCCCGGCTGAGTTAGTTTATGGTACAACCCTACGTTTACCGGGTGAATTTTTCGAACCAACCAAAAAAGTTGTCCCACAATCCGAATACGTAAAAAAATTAAAAACAATTTTCGAAAATTTAAAACCCGTCCAAACCGCGAATCATGAAACAAATCGAAAAACTTTCATCCAAAAATATTTAGATAAATGTACTCATGTTTTTCTTCGTATTGACACAGTTTCCCACCATTAACGCCACCATACGATGGTCCATTCGAGGTGTTAAAGAGGAAACCGTCAACATTCGTAATTAGAATTCGCGGAAAAAAACAGGAAGTTGCTGTCGATCGTCTTAAAGCAGCATTCGTTGAAAATGAAGAATTGAATTTAACAAATGTACTAAATTATAAAAAAAAATGTTCCTAAAATAAATGTAAATAAAAAAATATGTGATAACAACAATAATATTAATAAAAATGAATTTTCAAAGGTAAATCAGCCAAATATTATACTAAATTTAGACAAAACAAAAAAAGTAAAGAAAAACGTCACTTTCAGTAAATCACCTCCAGTTCGCACGTCTAGTAAAGGGCGGATTATCAAAACCCCACATAAATTTCTGTCGTGACAGGTCACTGGAGGGGGAGTAGTGTGGCGACGTTTTTCATATAATTGCATATATGATTTCACATTATTATTTTATAAGATTATAATAAAAATTGAATTTTAAATTATAGGAATTCACATAGTTTTAAATAAGAAAATAATAAAAAAATATAAATAAAAACCAATAATATAAATTAGAATGTAATATAACAAATAATGTAAAATACAGGGAAATTAAAATTGTTCAAACCTAACTTAAAATGCAAGAATCGCGGCCAACTGCATAATGTAAAAAATTGTAATACAAAAAAATTATGTGCAGGGCGTGATTGTCGTTTTAAAAAGTTTCCCTCTCGATTATCAGCCATTGAGCGTGACTGACGTAAAATTAAATCGTTCCTGTAAAAACGTGCATTTTTATAAAAAATAATCAATAAAAAATTGATACGATATTGGAAACATTTTGGACCTCATTTTAAAAGGATTTTTATATATATAGCTGCGCACCGCTTAAATGGTAAGCAAAAAACCAACAAATTTCTGCGATACAAGTGGTACATTGAAAATTTTACAAATTCCATCACTGTATTGAACTATTCCCACTTCTTAAAGAAGGAAATGATGAAAAAGTCGTTGAACTTGTAAATTGTTTTTCTAAATATAGTCTTATATTTTACTAATATATTATTTTAATTTTAGTTTACAATTGATGCTAAAAATCGTTGCCCAAGTTTACTTCCTTTAAATGAAAAATGGAACTTTTTTATAATAAAATATTATTACGTGCTTTTTTTATAATAAATTATTATTACCAAAGATGTTGGTGTAAAGTCATATCTTCAAATGTTGGACGACGTTACTGACGGTAAATCTTATTCATAATTGTTGATCCAATATTACTTAAACAGAAAAATATATTTTAGAAACTGTAACGAAAGTTGTCGCGTTTTTTGTTTTGCCTTATATTTTTCCATCACCTAGGAGTAAAAAAAGATTTCATAATCAGAAAACATACAGAGCTTCAAAACTGGAAGTATAAGATTTTTTTGTTGCATATTTCAAAGTATGATTAAAAATATATTCTTTATATTTGAAATTATTTCGCTTCATTAATTCTTATTTTGTGAATTTTAGCAGAAGACCATGAAATTCAACTTACAAAAAATAGGAAAGTTGAAAAGGAGCCACGTGTTGTAGATGTTGGACAATTTGGAGAAGAAAAAGCGTATGTGACGCTGATTAATAAAAAATATTTTATTTCTGACACGCTAAAAGCAGTAGAAGTTTGCTTTCATATGTATTATGCCCTCAATTTAATATATCCAGCGCAGTGCCCTCAATTTAATATATCCAGTCATGCAGATTCACTGGTGTTTTAACAAATACTGCTGATACAAAAAAATCAATATTATCAGCTGTGTACTCAGAGAAAACTATCCTATTAAAATTTTAATGGTACAATTATTGATTTAATAGTACAGATATCAATATCTTTTTCTTATTAATATAATATATTTATTTGATTTATTAACGGATATATTGTTAGTTTAACTGTTTTTTGATATTAATGTTTATAAGATTGTATATACCTATATTATTAATATATCCTATTAATTTAATAGTGTATAATATTATTTAATTAGTTAATAGTAACTATCCTATTGATTTAATCTGATTTTTAGTTTAAAATAATAGTACAAACTATTATTGAAAGTAATAGTGTTAATAGTATAATAGTATTTAGCCTATTTATTTAATGTGATTTTTGGTTTAAAATAATAGTGGAAACTATTATTCAAAGTGTTAATAGTATTTATCCTATAGATTTAAATCAGCAAATCTGATGAGGACGTAATTTTTAAGAAACACTTGTGTAAACATTGCATAAAGACTATGGTATTTTTTCCTAAGAAATAATTGTAAGGCTATGCGTCCAATTATTTCACAATCTTAATTTAATGCGCTTTGTGCTTAATTAAACATTTTTTATGTTAGAAATTATAACTGTATTATTTTCTTTAAAAAAATGAATAAGAAAGCTAGATAATTTTTAAAGAATAGTTGTTTTCAAAATATTAATAAAAAGTAACTATGAATCTTTTTACTTAATTAAAAAACTATTACTACCAGGCTAAATCGCAGCGATTTTCTTTACTTGGCTGGATTGTTCAGAAAAACTTTCCCATTATCTGAAATAGAAGCCACATACTACATAGTTGGTTGTAAAGGGCAAAAAGCTTCGGGTAAGCTATATGATGCGTATTGCTCGTATCGCTATAAATTAGGAAGCTGTGGTTTTATCAAACGAAAATCACGTTGTCCAGTTAGAACCAATCCAATAAACATTGATGAACCTACAGGTATTGTGTGTAAAATTATTTAATTAATATTTTTAAAATATTTTATGATTTAGTATTTTCACAGATCAAAATGCTATTTAAGGTTTGAACTTCGTGAAGAATAACCGTGAACCTTGGACAGAGGTAGTAATTAAATGGTCAATGTGCTAAGAATTGAGAAAAATATTTATATAATATATATGTGGTACTGTGGTACACAGTGACAAAATGAGGTACCCTCACAAATTTATTGAAAAAAGTTTGTCGTATTACCATAAAAATTGTTTTTTTCTGGGATAAATTAATGAAAAAAATATTTTAACTGGAAAAAAGTTTTTACTGGGATGGTAGCCTTTAGCTTATATCTTATACCTTATACAAATACAAAACATATAAATATATCGATTATTTTTAATGATTATCAGAAATATATCTATTATTCGTATGTCGTTTGCGTGCGGTTGTCAAGTGTCAACTGTCAAATTCAAATAAAGCTTCTGTTACAAAAATGGTTTGTCATTGGTGTAAAGTTCTTGTCGTAGGAAAAAAATTAAATTTATATAAAGTTTTAGATAAACTTTAATATGTCAAAAAATCAACAAAATTTATTAGAAAGGTTTTTTTTTTTGGTTGTTGAATGTTCTTTTTTTTGTAAATTAATAACAATGTTCTTAATTAGGTGGCTTGTTGTAAGAGAAGCACAACCTTCAACTTCAACTTCAAACAATTCAACAAATAATATAGAAAATACTTACGTTAATTTAAAATTAATTGTCAATTTATTAAAGATTAGTATTAAATAAAATATTTTAGGATTCTTGAAAATAATCAACACACCGAAGGAAATGATGATATTGTTAGTGCAACAGAAATCGAATCATTAAATGAAAAAAATATATGTGAGTGTGAGGTTAAAAACACAAAACGTAAGTGGTTAGCACGGAAAGTACAAAATATTTGGACAAGTAAATATACCTGGCTAGTGGCAGATGATTCAGTGCATCAAGGCAAAAAATGTAATATGTGTATAGTTTCTATTGCTGGTGGACGTTTCCATGTAGGACGACATCACAATTCAGAACACCATAAAAATGTAGAAGCAAATAAACGAAAAAATATAACAATAGAAAATTACACTGCTGCTAAAAACGAAGAATTAACACTATATATCTCCGAGCATGTTTATTGCTGAACGTAATTTGCCATTTGCCGCACTGAGATATCTCCGAGCATGTTTATTGCTGAACATAATTTGCCATTTGCCGCACTGGATCATCTAAACAAATGTTTGAAAAATAATATTTCAGACTCTAAAATAGTAAACAAATTATGTATAAATCGAAAAAAAGGGCAAAATATTATTCAAAAAATTACAGGTCCTTGAAATTCAAACGATATTTCAAAATTAACAAAACATCAATATTTTTCAATTGTCATTGATGAAAGCACAGATTGTACAATGAGTAATAATTTAGCTGTTATTGTAAGAATTTTAACTACCTCATAGCATTTTTAAATGAAAAACAAATTATATTACAAAATATGATCGGATTTACTGCAGACAACTGCAATGTAATGATGGGAAAATCCAATGGAGTGCAGGCAAAATTAAAAGAAATTTTACCTAAATTCAAATTTTACCTAAACTCAAAAGAAGTACAGTGCTTACGACCGCGAATTACTCGCTATTTACCAATCAATTAAACATTTTCGTACACAACTTGAAGGTCGTGATTTTACAATTTATACCGACCATAAACCGCTGTTACAAATGTATAACAAAAAATTCGACCAATGTACTCCGCGTCAACTAAGACATATCGACTTTATTGGTCAATTCACCACCGACATTCGTCATATTTCAGGAAATGACAATGTAATCGCTGACATATTATCGCGTATTGGAAATCCAGAAGTATCAAATATTAATTCAATCGATTATGAGCAATTGCAAAGTGAACAGAAATCCGATGAAGAGTTAAAAATGTTAGTAACATCAAACAATAACACAGTTTTAAACCTAAAATTGATTAACATTCCCGGTACGAGTTATACAATTTTTTGCGATACGTCAAATAATAAAACTCGCCCATACATACCATTAAAACTGCGTAAATCATATTTTAAATTAATTCACAATCTCAACCATCCAGGCATCAAAACTTCGACAAAATTAATAACAGATAGATTTATTTGGCCTAATATCAATCAAGATTATAAGTTAATGGGTAGACAATGTATTCAATGTCAAAAATCAAAAGTTAATCGTCATAATCAACGTCCTTTAAACAAATTTTTAGTTCCAGATGCACGGTTCAACCACATTAATATAGACTTGGTAGGCCCGCTACCAACATCCCCCGGTTACAATTACTGTCTAACTTGCATAGATCGTTTCACCAGATGGCCGGAAATAATCCCTATCAGTGAAATTTCCGCCGAAACAGTAGCAAAACCTCTTATGTCAGGTTGGATTTCACGATTCGGTATCCCTAGAAATATAACTACTGACCGTGGTAGACAATTCGAATCGATATTATTCAACGAATTAGCCACCTTACTAGGATTCAAACATTATCGAACAACTTCTTATCATCCGCAAAGCAATGGAATGATCGAACGTCTTCACAGAACAATTAAGCCAGCTCTCAAATGCAATAAAGCTAACGACTGGGTAGATTATCTGCCAAACATATTATTAGGTCATCGTTCCACGTTAAAAGAAGACATTAAAGCAACCCCGGCTGAGTTAGTTTATGGTACAACCCTACGTTTACCGGGTGAATTTTTCGAACCAACCAAAAAAGTTGTCCCACAATCCGAATACGTAAAAAAATTAAAAACAATTTTCGAAAATTTAAAACCCGTCCAAACCGCGAATCATGAAACAAATCGAAAAACTTTCATCCAAAAATATTTAGATAAATGTACTCATGTTTTTCTTCGTATTGACACAGTTTCCCACCATTAACGCCACCATACGATGGTCCATTCGAGGTGTTAAAGAGGAAACCGTCAACATTCGTAATTAGAATTCGCGGAAAAAAACAGGAAGTTGCTGTCGATCGTCTTAAAGCAGCATTCGTTGAAAATGAAGAATTGAATTTAACAAATGTACTAAATTATAAAAAAAAATGTTCCTAAAATAAATGTAAATAAAAAAATATGTGATAACAACAATAATATTAATAAAAATGAATTTTCAAAGGTAAATCAGCCAAATATTATACTAAATTTAGACAAAACAAAAAAAGTAAAGAAAAACGTCACTTTCAGTAAATCACCTCCAGTTCGCACGTCTAGTAAAGGGCGGATTATCAAAACCCCACATAAATTTCTGTCGTGACAGGTCACTGGAGGGGGAGTAGTGTGGCGACGTTTTTCATATAATTGCATATATGATTTCACATTATTATTTTATAAGATTATAATAAAAATTGAATTTTAAATTATAGGAATTCACATAGTTTTAAATAAGAAAATAATAAAAAAATATAAATAAAAACCAATAATATAAATTAGAATGTAATATAACAAATAATGTAAAATACAGGGAAATTAAAATTGTTCAAACCTAACTTAAAATGCAAGAATCGCGGCCAACTGCATAATGTAAAAAATTGTAATACAAAAAAATTATGTGCAGGGCGTGATTGTCGTTTTAAAAAGTTTCCCTCTCGATTATCAGCCATTGAGCGTGACTGACGTAAAATTAAATCGTTCCTGTAAAAACGTGCATTTTTATAAAAAATAATCAATAAAAAATTGATACGATATTGGAAACATTTTGGACCTCATTTTAAAAGGATTTTTATATATATAGCTGCGCACCGCTTAAATGGTAAGCAAAAAACCAACAAATTTCTGCGATACAAGTGGTACATTGAAAATTTTACAAATTCCATCACTGTATTGAACTATTCCCACTTCTTAAAGAAGGAAATGATGAAAAAGTCGTTGAACTTGTAAATTGTTTTTCTAAATATAGTCTTATATTTTACTAATATATTATTTTAATTTTAGTTTACAATTGATGCTAAAAATCGTTGCCCAAGTTTACTTCCTTTAAATGAAAAATGGAACTTTTTTATAATAAAATATTATTACGTGCTTTTTTTATAATAAATTATTATTACCAAAGATGTTGGTGTAAAGTCATATCTTCAAATGTTGGACGACGTTACTGACGGTAAATCTTATTCATAATTGTTGATCCAATATTACTTAAACAGAAAAATATATTTTAGAAACTGTAACGAAAGTTGTCGCGTTTTTTGTTTTGCCTTATATTTTTCCATCACCTAGGAGTAAAAAAAGATTTCATAATCAGAAAACATACAGAGCTTCAAAACTGGAAGTATAAGATTTTTTTGTTGCATATTTCAAAGTATGATTAAAAATATATTCTTTATATTTGAAATTATTTCGCTTCATTAATTCTTATTTTGTGAATTTTAGCAGAAGACCATGAAATTCAACTTACAAAAAATAGGAAAGTTGAAAAGGAGCCACGTGTTGTAGATGTTGGACAATTTGGAGAAGAAAAAGCGTATGTGACGCTGATTAATAAAAAATATTTTATTTCTGACACGCTAAAAGCAGTAGAAGTTTGCTTTCATATGTATTATGCCCTCAATTTAATATATCCAGCGCAGTGCCCTCAATTTAATATATCCAGTCATGCAGATTCACTGGTGTTTTAACAAATACTGCTGATACAAAAAAATCAATATTATCAGCTGTGTACTCAGAGAAAACTATCCTATTAAAATTTTAATGGTACAATTATTGATTTAATAGTACAGATATCAATATCTTTTTCTTATTAATATAATATATTTATTTGATTTATTAACGGATATATTGTTAGTTTAACTGTTTTTTGATATTAATGTTTATAAGATTGTATATACCTATATTATTAATATATCCTATTAATTTAATAGTGTATAATATTATTTAATTAGTTAATAGTAACTATCCTATTGATTTAATCTGATTTTTAGTTTAAAATAATAGTACAAACTATTATTGAAAGTAATAGTGTTAATAGTATAATAGTATTTAGCCTATTTATTTAATGTGATTTTTGGTTTAAAATAATAGTGGAAACTATTATTCAAAGTGTTAATAGTATTTATCCTATAGATTTAAATCAGCAAATCTGATGAGGACGTAATTTTTAAGAAACACTTGTGTAAACATTGCATAAAGACTATGGTATTTTTTCCTAAGAAATAATTGTAAGGCTATGCGTCCAATTATTTCACAATCTTAATTTAATGCGCTTTGTGCTTAATTAAACATTTTTTATGTTAGAAATTATAACTGTATTATTTTCTTTAAAAAAATGAATAAGTATACTTAAAAGATCAAAAAATAAAGAATCAGTTTTTATAAAAAAATCAAGTCGTTCGTTTCAATCAGAATTTAATTAAAAGTTTTTGTAATAATCAGTTTAGTTTTGTAATACTAGAAGAGTGTAATAATGTCAAATTTAATTAAAAAACTAAATAATATTGGTAGTGCAGAAATGCTACAAACAAAGAAAATTACCAACTTGAAAATAAATAATCGGTATAAAATAGTAAAACTACAACGAATTAACACAAAATTCGGACCACGAACTATAGCTGACTTTAGTCAGTTTAGGGTGTTTTTACCCACTATGTATAAAGTGATCAGAGATAAGGACATATCAGATTTAAATAAAGGAAACTATGCCGTAATGAGTGTATCTCATTATGGTAGTTCTGCCAACATAAAGATTATAGATCTGGCTTTGGGGCAACCCTTAGACGATGATTATGATGATGTCAACCAAGTAATAGTGGAAGATGATAATGATGAAGATTGCGACATAATTAATTTTTTTATTTTGTGAATATTTTTAGAATTATAAATAAAAGTAATAAATTTTTTTCAATTTAATAAGGTTTTTTGTATACATAAATAAAAATTCTTTTAAATAAAAAATATGTTATACTTAAAAAATCTTAAATCATTTTTCTTTATTTTTTGGTCATAGAATTGTTGAAAAACTGAGAGCTTGTGATAAAAGAATTAGTTTATAACAAAGCGATTTAAGAGGTGAAGGTTTATCTGTGAGGTCCAAACGTAAAATTGAGGGACAACTAATTACCTTTAACACCAACAGGGAGGTTTTAAAAAACGAATTACATCATGGCAGTGGTATGATTCAAAACAGAAATCATGTTGCTTGGACTGAAATTGAATCAGTATTTGCAGGAAGAATTAAAACTTGTGTTATCACTACTTTGTTGCATAAAGATATAGAATATTTCATGGAAGCAGCTGTAGCTATGTTCGAAAAAAATAGCTACGATTTTGAAAAAGCATAATACCATTAAATTAAATGCTGTGTTACATGCAGAATTTCTTATAAAAAAAGTGATGTGATAAGAAATTAAATAAAACATTTTAACACCAAAAATAAAACTTTGGAAAGAGAAGACAATACTAAACAGCACTTCATAGAAAATATAAGAGAACCAATACTAACTAAACTACAAGATTTTCAGGAAAGAGACAGTGGTTGGACGCTTGTAACGTGACACCATTTTTTTTCTATCAAAGAAAAAAATTGAAACAGAAATTCCACTTATCCCAGACATCTTCGGATGAAACCTGCAACCACCAAAATAACTAAAACGAAAACATGAAATAATAAACAAAAAGGAAATTATATATTAACAATTATAAAGTAATTAATTAAAAAGAAAAAAAATATAAGATACAAAATACAAACCACCGACGCAGACAACTTAGAAAATGGTCACTTGACGTTAAAAATATGACAGCCAAATACACATGAAGTATACATGGAGTAGTTCGAGACTCGAAAAAAAAGCGGCGAAAATGTCATATGGACTAAAAAAAAACTCAGCAAATAACTTTTTCAAGTGAATATTCGTGGAGACGTCTGGTGGTCGGAATCAGGGTTAAAGTGAACAGAGGTATAATGTGTAGACGGAAATGTTCCATCTTTCTTTCTAGAAATTGATGTGAAACTGTCCAGACGTGTTCGTGTTATAAGAAGAAAATAATTTCTAAGTAATTTTAATTCACGTGGAAATTTTATAAATCAATCTTAAAAAAATCGCTTTTATAAGATTGATTATAAAATAAAAATTAAAAGAGAAAACGTAAAATTTGATTGAATCGGAAAATATAAAAGTGAAATCTGGAAAAAATTAGTAAAAGAAAATAACGAAAGGACAATTGGAAATACACAAGAAAAAAAAAGGTAATGATAATTATGACATTTTTTTTATGAACCAAATCTGAAACCAACATTAACCAACTAGGAAGAAAAAAAAGGATAATCGGAAAAGTAAAAGAAAAAACAATTTTTTTAAACAAGAATATACATCGTGGGATTAACAATTAAAAAAAGAAAAAAGAAAGGAACCATCGTGGAACAACAAAGAAAAAAGAAAAAGTGAAAGAAAAGAAATCTTACAATTTTTGGTTGGAGCCCGGCTAGCTGCAAGAAAAGAAATTTTCAAGATTTTCAAAAAAACAGGAGGAAGAAAAAGTCCCAGCGGAAGAAGAAATCAACAAATCAACAAAAAGAGAAAATTATAGAAAATTTTCTAAATCCAAGTAACAAAATTTTTTTATTTAGTGTTAAGAAAAATTACAAAAAAAAATTACCCAGACAAATATCTATAATTCATATAACAATTATGAACATGGTTTAGCATAGAAAAAAAATAGTAAATTTATTGTAAAATGCTAAATATAAAAAAAATTAGAATCACAAAAGTGAAAATATTCAGAAGGGTAAAAATAGTGAAATTCATCACTTTTGTGAAAACTATTAATTACACTGCGGTTACCAGGATTTTAGTTAGAAATAAAATGTTTAAAAAAATATAAAAAAAAAAGAAAGTCTAATGTAAAAATTAAAAAAAAATATCACAGTTAAGATTAATTTGATTAAAAGTAAAATATTACAGTTAGATCTGTTTCAATTAAAAGTAAAATATTACAGTTAGATTTATTTCAAGTAAAATAAAATAGTACAGTTAGATTTATTTCAAGTAAAAATAAAATATTACAGTTAAGATTTGTCTCAATTGAAATAAAATATCACAGTTAAGATTTATTTCAATTAAAATAAAATATCACAATTGAATTTATTTCTATAAAAAAAAAAAAAAAATATCACAGTTAAACTTAGTTCTAGTAAAATTAAAAATATCACAGTTGAATTTATTTATATGGAAATTAAAAAAAAAAAAAATATAAATCTCAGTTAAGATTATTTCTATTACAATTAAAAAAAAAATATATATCACAGCTAAAATTGTTTCTATGGAAAGTAAAATAAAAATCACGGTTACAAGAGGAAAATCAAGATTTCACGGTTACAAGAGGAAAATCAAGATTTATTTCAATGAATTAAATATTAAATTTAGAGGAAATTAAAATAAATTTGAAATTTAAAAATTAAAATTAAATATTTCATTTTAAATAAATTTGAGATTTAAAAATTAAATTTAAATATATTATTTGAAATAAATTTAGAAAAAAAATTTAAAATTAAATATTTGGTTTAAATAAATCTGAGATTTAAAAATTAAATTTAAATATATTATTTGAAGTAAATTTAAAAATTTGAAAATTGAAATTAAATATTTCAATTAAATCAATTTGAGAATTTGGAAGTTAAATTTAAATATTTCATTGAAATAAATCAGCATTTAAAAATAAAAAAAAAAAAAATAAATAAAAAAATAAGAAAATAAAAATAAAGATAAAATATATCAATTAAAATGAAAATGAATCAAAAAAAATTGCTCAAGTAAAAATAAAACAATCTCAAACAAATTAAATTCAAAAATTTAAATTAAAAATAAACGTATTACAAAATTAAAAAAAAAAAAAAAAAAAAATTACTTTCAATTAGAACAAAACAAAATTAATTCTAGTATTAACGTACAATTCAAATAAAAAGAAGTCCAAGTGAATAAAAATTTTAAGAAAAACAATAAATACTTTGAGTTTGAAGTACAACTTTAATAAATTTTAAAGTAAAAATTAAAGTAATTTAAATAAATTTGAAAGTAAATTGAAATAATTTAAATAAATTTTAAAGTAAAAATTAAAGTAATTTAAATAAATTTGAAAGTAAATTGAAATAATTTAAATTAATTTTAAAGTATAAATTAAAGTAATTTAAATAAATTTGAAAGTAAATTGAAATAATTTAAATAAATTTTAAAGTAAAAATTAAAGTAATTTAAATAAATTTGAAAGTAAATTGAAATAATTTAAATAAATTTTAAAGTAAAATATAAAGTAATTTAAATAAATTTGAAAGTAAATTAAAATAATTTAAATAAAATTGGAAATTAAAGATAAAGTAATTTAAATCGAAATTGAAATTAAAATGGAAACAAATTAAAAAAAATTTTTTTTTTGTAAATATTAATGGAAATGAAAATATAAGATAGAAATTAAAGAAATAAATTAAGTTTCCAAATTTAACTAAAAATTAAACTCAAAGAAAGATTCATAAATTCATTTGTTTCAATAATAAATTTACTTAAGTGATGATGAATAAATTAATTCACTCACTCTCACCACACTTGACAATATATATAATTAACCCTTTGAGTCGGCGCGTACACAATTGTGTACATCACTTTTTATGGCGCATTGGCAATTTTGCATTGGTAATTTGTTCTTTGGAGTATATTTGTATAAGACCTCATAGAGAACACTCCAAGGAACAAAATTACCAATTTGAATGAGTCCAACAAGAACAAATTTCAATTCAACGCGTCGTACAAAATGATGTACGCAATTGTGTACCAACTCAAAGGGTTAAGGATAAATTAATCATAATGATTGAAAGCGGAATGATAGCGGTCTACCGATCATATGATTAAATTAAACTTATAAAAAAAAAAAACAAAAAAAAAGTTCAATTAAAATTAAATTGTTATTTAATTAAAAAAAAAAATTTTGATATAAATATATAGAAACACTTGGTTTTGTTAAATGAAGAATACAGTTTTTCCTCTTAGTAACTGATGATGATATTATAGTGATAACGATGTAAAAAGAAAATAACTTTCCAAAATATAATATAGTAGTATTGATCACTCATATATACTCATATATAATTAATTAATCTGTTACGATTAGATATACATATATAGATATGAATATATGTATTATGGTAAAAAAAAAAAAAAAAGTAAAATTTTTGATTTTTTTTTTTTTTGGTAGACAAATAAAATGATTTATCGGGACTTAGAAAATTATATTTCTATATTTAAATGGAAATAAAAAAAATTTTTTTTATTAAATAAAAACTTATTAACAAAAATTAAATAATTACTAAACCAACCTCATCGATTGGATGCGCATCAATTCGAATGGCAGTTGAGTAAGTACAGTACATACGTTTAATTTAATATTAGATTTGGCTATATAATTTTTATCGTCGTATTGAAGTTTGGTAAATTTGGCCATGTTAATTTTTTTTGTCGTATTAAAATTTATTAAAATTTTGGTCATATTATTTTTTTGTCGTATTGGAATTTCAAATATCATATGGTGATTTTGGAAAAGTATTTTTTTTTAAATAAAAAAAAAAAAAAAAGTAGGAATATTTTTATAAAATTTAATTATTATCACAATTTATAAACAAATGAAAAGAATTTGTTAATATTTTTTTTAAATTTATTTTTATGAAATTTAATTGTAGTCACAATTTATAAACAAATGAAAAGAATTTGTTATTATTTTTATAAAATTTATTTTTATACAATTTAATTATAATTACAATTTATAAAAAAAAAGATAAAAAAAAAATATATATTTTGTATTCTACGTTGAATTATTTTATTTTATTTATTTGGAGGGAAGTAATCCCAATATGGGACACTGAGTTCTCAGCCCTGGTGGTGAACCTTGGATTTAACTTTACGAAATGATCAATAGCGGTGCACTCAAATCTAACCAGATCATTCAGGCCTAAACCAGAATGATCTATCTAGTTAGGGACAACGATCTTAAATAGGCGATACGTTGTCATGGTTGTGGTGTCAATTTATATGTTGACCTACAAGTGGGTGGGTAAGCCTAGGGTTAAACTTACATCATTAACCCATCACCTCCATTTATAGTTTATGAAGTCACGCCGATTAGATTTAGTATTTTTATTTTGACATTCTTTCAATTTTTATAGCAGTTTCAATTCATTTTATTTTAATTTTTGTTATAATAATTTTTGTCCGGTAATAAATTAACTTTGTAGCTACCTATACAGGTGAGGACTATTTCCTCTTCTCAATCTTGTATGCTACTCCGACATGCTAAACAAATTTGATAAAGTAGTATTAGTATTATTCACGTAGCAAGCACTACCCCAATCTGGCGAGCTAAGTTGTGCTTAAATTCAAGGCATGTCACACCGCTACAGATGAATGATACCCTCCAAACAAAAAGGACTCATCATGCAACTGATACAAGAGTCAAAATAATTTTTCATATTCACCGTCCAACTGCAAAATAGTGTATATCTTGGAGAACAAATATTACACGCTTCATCATGTTTTAAATTTAGTAATAAACATAAATAATAATGAAAGGTCAATACATGTAAAAAAGCATGTATAAATATTGACAATATAGATAATAAATGTTTTGCTTGGACAATTGTTTCTGCACTTTATCCAGCAAAGAGACATCCAGAAAGAATTAGTCGATATCCACACTATTCATCTGTGTTAAATTTAGATGGTATAGCATTTCCAACACCTATTAATCAAATTGACAAATTCGAACGTAATAATAATTTGTCAATAAACTTATTTATGCTGCAAAAACGTTATAATAATTTTTTTATAGTACCACTACGTTTAACGAAGCATAAAATTTATCGACATGTAAATCTTCTATTTTTTCAAGAGGAATGTAACTATCTTAAGAAAAAACATGATAGTGATGATACTGATAGTGAGTATGATGATGATGCTGAAAATGACGATGATGATGATGATACTATAAATAAGTATCACTATTGTTGGATTAAGAACTTATCACGCTTGGTACGTTCACAATTATTCCATAATAAAAAACTAAATATATTTGTGATAGATATCTACATTACTTTAATAATGAATATTTATTAAAATTACATTAAGTAGATTGTGAAACCAAAAATAATTGTACAATTAATTTACCTACAGAAGAAAATAAATGGATTTTATTTAAAAATTATAATTATAAACTTGAAGTTCCATTTTGCATATATGCAGATTTAGAATCAATTTTGAAGCGTATTGAAAATGATAACGATAATGAATTAAATACTTTTAAGTATCAAGAACATGAAGCTTATAGTATTGGATATTATGTAAAATGCTCCTTTGATGACAACAAGTCTTAATATAAATTGTACACTGGTAATGACTGTCAGGTATGGTTTGTTCGGGAATTAAAACAAATAGCTGAAAATATTGAAAGCATCTATAATGATATAAAACCAATGATTGTTTTAACTCCAACTGAGCAATATGAATATGACAATGCACCATTATGTAATATATGTGAGAACCGTTATACTGAGGGCGATGAAAAAGTGAGAGATCATTGCCATTTAACAGGCAAATAGAGAGGAGCAGTACATAAGATTTGTAATTTAGATTATAAGTGCTCACGTAGTATACCTGTAATATTTCATAATTTATCAGGATACGATGCACATTTTATCATAAATGCATTATTATTCTTCCTTTAATACTTTTAAAGGCAGAATAAATCTTTTACCAATAACAAAAGAGAAATACATTTCATTTACGAAACTTATTGAGGGAAGTAAAATAAAATTAAAATTCATTGATTCTTTTAGATTTTTGGGGACATTTAGATAAATTAGTATCATATCTACCAAAAGAAAATTTACAAATAACAAAAAAGGAATGGTGTCATCTCAATGATAACAAATTCAATTTATTGACTCGAAAAGGTGTTTTTCCATGTGATTTCATTGATTCATAGGCAAAATTAACGTATTCTAAATTACCAACTAAAAAAGAAGTTTACAGTGAATTGAATGATCAAGAAATATCAGAGAAGGATTATATGCATGCAAAAAATATATGGGATATATTTCATATAAAAAATATTGGTGAATATTCTGGTTTATATATCAAAACTGATATATTATTATTGGCGAATGTATTCGAAAACTTTTGGAAAAGTTGTATACAAACTTATAAATTAGATCCAGTTAATTATTATACATTACCAGGCTTTACATGGGATGCTATGCTGAAATACACAAACATAAAATTAGAACTAATAACAGATATTGATATGGTATTATTTGTAGAAAGAGGGATAAGGGGTGGGGTTAGTCAATGTTCGAATAAATATAGTAAAGATAATAATTAATATATGCAAAATTATGATCCTGTTATGAAACAAAATATTTAATGTATTTTGATCTTAACAATTTATATGGTTGGAGCATGTCACAATATTTACCAACAGATAATTTTATATGGTTAAATGAATACAATATCAAATAATTTAATTTGTCAAGCATTAGCAGTGTTTCTGATGTAGGATATAGATAGAAGCCGATTTAAATTATCCTGAAGAAATTCATGATAATCATAGTGATCTACCTTTTTGTTCATTACATGGGATACCACCAGGTAGTAGAACTAAGAAACTTTTGACAACATTGCCCCCAAAAAGACGCTATATCATACATTATATTGCTTTACAACAATGTTTAAGAAATGGATTAGTTTTAAAAAAAATACATCGAATTCTACAGTTAAACCAAAGACCTTGGATAAAACCATATACAGAGCTTAATACTTCAAAACTATAGCAAAAAATGATCATGAAAAAAATTTATATTAATAATTGAACAATGCAGTATTAGGAAAACCCATTTAAAAATGTAAGAAAATATTGCAACATTAAATTAATAACAAAATGGGATGGTAGATATGGTGCTAAAATGATGATATCTAAACCTAACTTTCATAGTAGAACTGTTTTTAACAAAAATTTGGTTGCAATTGAATTATTAAAAACTCATTTTAATTTCTCATTTTAATTAATAAACCTATTTATATAGGAATGACAGTTTTAGATATTTCTAAAACGAAGATATATGATTTTCATTATGAATACATTAAAAAAAATTAAAAATAATGTTAAACTATTGTATACCGATACAGATTCATAATATATGAAATAAAAGATTTTAATATATATGATATGATGAAAACAGATATTAATTATTTTGACAATCCTCAGAATAACATATTTAACATACCTTTAGTAAATAAAAAAGTACCAGGTTTAATGAAGGATGAAAATAATGGTGAAATCATGAGAGAATTTGTGGGTTTGAAATCTAAAATATGTAGCATAAAAATAAATGATAAAGATGCTTTTAAAAAGCCTAAGGTTTAAAAACATCCGTTTTAAAGCAAACAATAAATTTTGATGATTATTTGAACTGTCTACGAAATATGAGTATGATAAGTAGGAGGCAATGTCGGATAGCTTCACACCCCCATAAAATATTTACAATAAATCAAAATAAAATTGCTTTAAGTTCTAATGATGATAAAAGATATTCTATAAGTGAAACTTCAGATACATTAGCATGGGGGTACTATAGTATTAAGAATGATTAACTTATAGTATTAAGAATTATTAAAATTATTAACTCTAAAATAAACAAAACAAAAAATTCAATAATTTAATAGTCTTATTTCTTATATAAAATACATAGGATTATATTTCAGGTTATACAATAATCAAGATTTTTTTTAATAAACATACATTTTGTACTGCACATATACCAGAATGATGTGCTAAACATTTAGATATTTCTGTCTCAGATTTTGATTTTAAAGTTTTGATATTTGTATAATGATTATCATCCAAATCTATAATATTAGCATGATTCAGAGTATTGGCAACCCATTCCCTTTTTTCAAAAAATCTATAATATTAGCATGATTCAGAGTATTGGCAACCCATTCCCTTTTTTCAAATGGTTTCTCTCTAGCCATCTGTTTGTTTTTTGTGTGTTAGCTGAGAGTAAATGGAATCCATATGGAGATCTTATAATGTAGTGTTGTACTTCACCGGTTGAAGAGAGTATTGCAATTTCTTTTAAAATGAATTTATTTTTATTATCTCTGAAACCTTGAATATCAATTATGAAGTATGGAGATTTCAGTTAAATGATTTTGCTAACTTCAGCGTTCAATGGATTGTAATGAACTAAACGATCATGCAGCATAAGATAATATGCTGATGTATTTTCATCTAGTGCTGCTTGAAATTTCATTTCAATTCGAATGTCAACAGGTCCAGTTTTTAGATTTTCATTTTGATGACGAGTATCTAATACTAATATCATTGCAGATGATTTAAATTTACTCCAGGTAATTAAAGGTTCTACTAACGATTTATTATAGTAATTTTTTTGAAAGTTGACATAGGCATCATAAGCTATAGCATAACGGTATAGGCATCATAAGCTATAGCATAACATATGGATAAACATCGGAATTAAGATAAATTTTTAGATCAGTTATATTACAATGATCGAATTCTGAAGAATCAGCAGTAATTTGTCTGCGTTAATTTTTTTGTAGAGCGAAAATTATAAATCGCGGTTTTTCCAATTGGGTTGTAGTCTTTACATTCCAAATATGATGAGTAGAGTTTATAGGTAATGATGGGTATTCATATAGATCCCAATTTCGAAAAGCTCATTTCATTGTTTCTCCATTATTAATACCCTTATATAAATTTAACTTTACCGTATCAGATAATGATATATGTTGCACTTTCCATTGAACTTTTGATAATGTTATTAGGGGTTTCTCAGCTGCATCGGTACAAATTAAAGCCTTATCATCAGTTCTAGCACGAGTTGACAACAAGTCTTAATATAAATTGTACACTGGTAATGACTGTCAGGTATGGTTTGTTCGGGAATTAAAACAAATAGCTGAAAATATTGAAAGCATCTATAATGATATAAAACCAATGATTGTTTTAACTCCAACTGAGCAATATGAATATGACAATGCACCATTATGTAATATATGTGAGAACCGTTATACTGAGGGCGATGAAAAAGTGAGAGATCATTGCCATTTAACAGGCAAATAGAGAGGAGCAGTACATAAGATTTGTAATTTAGATTATAAGTGCTCACGTAGTATACCTGTAATATTTCGTAATTTATCAGGATACGATGCACATTTTATCATAAATGCATTATTATTCTTCCTTTAATACTTTTAAAGGCAGAATAAATCTTTTACCAATAACAAAAGAGAAATACATTTCATTTACGAAACATATTGAGGGAAGTAAAATAAAATTAAAATTCATTGATTCTTTTAGATTTTTGGGGACATTTAGATAAATTAGTATCATATCTACCAAAAGAAAATTTACAAATAACAAAAAAGGAATGGTGTCATCTCAATGATAACAAATTCAATTTATTGACTCGAAAAGGTGTTTTTCCATGTGATTTCATTGATTCATAGGCAAAATTAACGTATTCTAAATTACCAACTAAAAAAGAAGTTTACAGTGAATTGAATGATCAAGAAATATCAGAGAAGGATTATATGCATGCAAAAAATATATGGGATATATTTCATATAAAAAATATTGGTGAATATTCTGGTTTATATATCAAAACTGATATATTATTATTGGCGAATGTATTCGAAAACTTTTGGAAAAGTTGTATACAAACTTATAAATTAGATCCAGTTAATTATTATACATTACCAGGCTTTACATGGGATGCTATGCTGAAATACACAAACATAAAATTAGAACTAATAACAGATATTGATATGGTATTATTTGTAGAAAGAGGGATAAGGGGTGGGGTTAGTCAATGTTCGAATAAATATAGTAAAGATAATAATTAATATATGCAAAATTATGATCCTGTTATGAAACAAAATATTTAATGTATTTTGATCTTAACAATTTATATGGTTGGAGCATGTCACAATATTTACCAACAGATAATTTTATATGGTTAAATGAATACAATATCAAATAATTTAATTTGTCAAGCATTAGCAGTGTTTCTAATGTAGGATATAGATAGAAGCCGATTTAAATTATCCTGAAGAAATTCATGATAATCATAGTGATCTACCTTTTTGTTCATTACATGGGATACCACCAGGTAGTAGAACTAAGAAACTTTTGACAACATTGCCCCCAAAAAGACGCTATATCATACATTATATTGCTTTACAACAATGTTTAAGAAATGGATTAGTTTTAAAAAAAATACATCGTATTCTACAGTTAAACCAAAGACCTTGGATAAAACCATATACAGAGCTTAATACTTCAATAAGAACTATAGCAAAAAATGATCATGAAAAAAATTTATATTAATAATTGAACAATGCAGTATTAGGAAAACCCATTTAAAAATGTAAGAAAATATTGCAACATTAAATTAATAACAAAATGGGATGGTAGATATGGTGCTAAAATGATGATATCTAAACCAAACTTTCATAGTAGAACTGTTTTTAACAAAAATTTGGTTGCAATTGAATTATTAAAAACTCATTTTAATTTCTCATTTTAATTAATAAACCTATTTATATAGGAATGACAGTTTTAGATATTTCTAAAACGAAGATATATGATTTTCATTATGAATACATTAAAAAAAAATTAAAAATAATGTTAAACTATTGTATACCGATACAGATTCATAATATATGAAATAAAAGATTTTAATATATATGATATGATGAAAACAGATATTAATTATTTTGACAATCCTCAGAATAACATATTTAACATACCTTTAGTAAATAAAAAAGTACCAGGTTTAATGAAGGATGAAAATAATGGTGAAATCATGAGAGAATTTGTGGGTTTGAAATCTAAAATATGTAGCATAAAAATAAATGATAAAGATGCTTTTAAAAAGCCTAAGGTTTAAAAACATCCGTTTTAAAGCAAACAATAAATTTTGATGATTATTTGAACTGTCTACGAAATATGAGTATGATAAGTAGGAGGCAATGTCGGATAGCTTCACACCCCCATAAAATATTTACAATAAATCAAAATAAAATTGCTTTAAGTTCTAATGATGATAAAAGATATTCTATAAGTGAAACTTCAGATACATTAGCATGGGGGTACTATAGTATTAAGAATGATTAACTTATAGTATTAAGAATTATTAAAATTATTAACTCTAAAATAAACAAAACAAAAAATACAATAATTTAATAGTCTTATTTCTTATATAAAATACATAGGATTATATTTCAGGTTATACAATAATCAAGATTTTTTTTTAATAAACATACATTTTGTACTGCACATATACCAGAATGATGTGCTAAACATTTAGATATTTCTGTCTCAGATTTTGATTTTAAAGTTTTGATATTTGTATAATGATTATCATCCAAATCTATAATATTAGCATGATTCAGAGTATTGGCAACCCATTCCCTTTTTTCAAAAAATCTATAATATTAGCATGATTCAGAGTATTGGCAACCCATTCCCTTTTTTCAAATGGTTTCTCTCTAGCCATCTGTTTGTTTTTTGTGTGTTAGCTGAGAGTAAATGGAATCCATATGGAGATCTTATAATGTAGTGTTGTACTTCACCGGTTGAAGAGAGTATTGCAATTTCTTTTAAAATGAATTTATTTTTATTATCTCTGAAACCTTGAATATCAATTATGAAGTATGGAGATTTCAGTTAAATGATTTTGCTAACTTCAGCGCTCAATGGATTGTAATGAACTAAACGATCATGCAGCATAAGATAATATGCTGATGTATTTTCATCTAGTGCTGCTTGAAATTTCATTTCAATTCGAATGTCAACAGGTCCAGTTTTTAGATTTTCATTTTGATGACGAGTATCTAATACTAATATCATTGCAGATGATTTAAATTTACTCCAGGTAATTAAAGGTTCTACTAACGGTGTTTAGCCAACCTAAAATAAAATAAATATATTAGTAAAAATGAAATGAAATGATTTTAATTACTTATCTTTAATTCCATCCAAGGTGTGGTACAATAAAAATTCCAGGTTGTTGTATCTGAAAATAAATGTTTTTTATATTTAATATACAAAATATAAAACGCAACATACCTTAGGTGTCCTCAACAACTATTTCATAGTTGAATTTACCAATTGGATCAATTTATTGGAAATTGATGTCCAATGGTAAACAAACCGGCATAACCTGTAAAAAACAATGAAATTTATATATATATGAACATATTGGATTCGACATGTACAATGCCGTAATCCATGGTTTATATATATTAATGGAACCAGAAAAGGCTCCTAAATAATAAATTGTAGAACTTACCTGAATTTATTCTTGATTTTATCCGAAATTCTTGAAAAACTTCTGCTCGTTTGCGGCTGTCAAACGAGAACTTGTTGATTGCCCTGTGTGCAGAACTTTATGTTCAGACATATACAATCTTACTTACCCAGTAGAATGAAGTGTCGCGAATCCAAAAATCTTATGCAAAACATAAGAAAAGGAGCATAAAACATAAAATTATGCTTTTAAATATGTTATGGAAAACATAATTGGAGTGAATGAAACCGATAGGGTAAGCGAGATAGATATAGAACAACAAATTAAGTTCTCTTAATTCAGCAAACGGCAAGGTGCCACTATATCGATGAAATGTAACGCAGGGATGTACAAATTAGATAAATTATAGCATAATTTAAATCACAAAAATTATAAAATTTAACAGGAGAAAACAATAAAATGTTACAAAACATAGCAAATTAAGAACATCTGAAGGCAAATATATCATAAAACCTTGATATAACATGGAAATAAATAAATTAAATAGTTTATGGTAGGTTTACAAGGTAATATGCTATAATTAACGTGCAGCCCTGCAAAAAGTGGACCAAAACAAACTATAAAAGACGGCGCAACGAATTAATCATTCTCTTTCGTTATCAGATTTTGGTGAGATTCACATTAAATTAATCAAGGCAAATTTATCAAAATTATTGCAAACAATACATCATCACAAACAAACGTAATTTTGCAACAATACAACAAAATATAACAAGGAGTCAACTACAAACAACATACAACGAAAATCAACGTGAGTATTGTATGGATAAGATCATAAATACACGAAAGTGGAAATTTTATGATTGTTCCTACTTTACTTTGGGAATAATAATTTGTTGTAGAATTATATAAGGTTTTTTTTTCTGCCATTTTGGGAATAATTCATATAATTTATTCCTTTGGTTTTTTTTCCTCGAATAATTTAGAAATTGGAGCAATTTAAAATTATAATTTGGAAATTATAATTTAGAACATTAAACATAAATAAATAAAATATTTTTTCTGAAATATAATAAAATCATATTGATTCTTCTTTTTATTTTAATATTTGTATATAAATAGAGTAATTTGGTTATATTTGGTCAATACTAAATTGAACAATTTAAATTGCTAACGGGCCATAACATAAAGTAGAATTTTTTTTATTTTTTTTGTGTCAAACAATCAATTACAATAAAGCAATTGCGTTAACAACAGTATTTGAAACCCCAACTAAAACCGCAACTGACAAGTATAAATTGTTTTTTTTTGTTGTTTAAAGTTAAAATTTTACGGATATATTTAAAACAATTTTTTTTATTATCGTGAATTTTATGTACACTACCTTGGTAGTACTTTGATATTATACATAATAAACATATAATTTCATTAAAATTTGGCGCAAATATTCATAAATTTTGATAATCATTTTGAAGTTAGTGCCTTTCGCATTGGTATCGCTTTTGCATCAAACATAAAGGAACACGCGGTTTTGTATACAGTGTCAGTATTGGGTGACAGTTAAATACTTTTGTTGTGCATATTGAATTAAGGTGTACACATAATTAACGCAACTTCAAACGCAATTTTTTTTATTAAGATATATATACAATTAACGTAACGTTAACGCATTTTGTAAATTTATATAAATTAATATTTGAATTTGTTTTAAAATTTTTTTTGTAAATAATTTGGAAATTTAGATAACAATTTGTCAACAATTTGAGTTTTATAACTTAATTATATTAAAGTAATACTGAATTTATTATTATAATTTTATTTTTTTGAGTTTATCAATTTTATTTTAAATTTTAATTTAATTTGTTTAAATTTTTTTTATTTAATTAATTTTTTTTTAATAAATTATATACAATTTTTTTGTTTTCTCGATATTTAATAAATAAATAATTTGATCGTAAGCGAAGCATAGTCTTTTATTTTTAGTTCACGGAGAAGAATTTAATTAACTTTAATTTTATCTAGCTCACCGAACATTTTGGTCCTTCGAACCGGATATATTGTAACGCGCGGTCCGATTAATAAGTATTGAATATTTAGGGTAGTAATTGATTGTTTTCTTTTCATTTTATTTGAAATTTGTACGTCAGTGGTGCAATAGTTGGCAATTTAAAAGCAGGGTTAGTTGGTAACGTTTAATTGTTATTGTCCAGTCAGTTTTTAGCCAAATAAAATTAATCTTTTATCAAACGCTATACCGTGGTTGTATTTTAACATGTCTATGCAACTGAAAGGGGCTCTGACAAAACAGCAAGTGTTGGCAGATAAAATTCAGCGGATTATCATCAACGCCAAGAAAACTAAGCTTGACAAGCGAAACGTGGGATTCTACGAAACGAAGATCAGTAGTTTGGATGAACAATGGAAGCAGTTTAATGACAACGATACAATTATTCGTGAATTAATTGCAACATCTGGAGAACAATGCGCTGATAACTACATAGTAAACGATGTGTATGCAGATATAGATGTACTATATACAGAATATATTGGTGAATTAAAGGATAACTTGAAGCTTAAACAACCAGCAGAAGTTAAACAACCAGTCATCACAGATACAACTATGAATGATACAATACATCATGCTAATGTTCAAGTACATCTACCACGCATAACATTGCCGAAATTTAATGGCGATTATATGGAGTGGAGATCATTTCACGATTTGTTTACCACTATGATTCATGCTAACACACAACTGTATCCAGTACAAAAACTGCAATATTTGAAAGGATGTTTAGTTGGTGAAGCGGAACGACTACTAAGACACATTCCAATTACAAACGATGATTATGAACCTGCTTGGACAAAATTGAAATGCAGATATGAGAATAAAAGATTATTAGTAAACACACAAATAAAAATATTAGTGAATCAACCAAAAATACCCACCGAAAGTAGCAAGGCATTAAAACAACTTATTGAAACAACAGAAGAATGTGAACAGCAATTAAAATCACTAGAAGTTGATATATCCACATGGGATACAATTATCATGTACTTACTAGTACAAAAGGTACCATTTGTCACAATGCGACTTTGGGAAGAAGAGTTAGGTGATGGACAAGATCTTCCGTCACTGGACAAATTTAAGAAATTTTTGAATACAAGATTCAGAGTTTTAGAAGCCGTATCACATTCAATAACAACTAGTAAAACAACAACAGTCACCAAAAGTTATCATAGCGCTACAAGTACTAAATGTCCAGCTTGCAATGGTTCACATTACGTTGGAACATGTAAAAAATTTTTACAAATGGACATCAAACAACGTAGAATATGTATTGGAAACAGTGGTCGATGTTTTAATTGTTTTTCTGGAGGCCATGTTGTCACGAAGTGCACAAGCAAAAACACATGTAGACAGTGTCAAAAAAATCATCACAGTTTGTTACATTTAACAAATCCTAACGTTCATGGATCATCACATAACTCACAGGGGGTTAAGGATCAGCACAGAACTGAAGGGCAAGGTCGTCAAAGAGAAAAGTCGCAATCCAATAATAATTGCACAATGACGGAGCAATCAGCAAATTTTTTGACAACTGAACAACATGAAGTACTTCTGGCAACAGCATTAGTCGCAGTTTATGATCGAAATGGAAGATCAATAATGTTACGCTGTTTAGTGGATCCTGGATCTCAATCATCGTTTATCACAGAAAGCAGTTGTAAAAGATTGGGAGTTCATGGTACGCCAGCTAAAATTGAAGTTACTGGTCTCAACACGAGTAAAACAGCAATGGCGAATAGACAAGTAAAAATCCAATTGCATGATCACATGTCAAAATCACACAAGGTGAATGTCAGCATGCTTGTAATCAAGAAAATTACGGATTTATTGCCATCACGCACAACTACAAAAAGGCAGTGGGAGCATCTCAACAATTTAGAATTAGCAGATCCCACATATCATAAACCAGGAACAATAGATATACTTCTAGGGGCACAGGTATATGCTGAAATCATACAAGGAGGATTAGTTAAAGGTCCTAAAGATGCACCAGTTGCAATACAAACAATGTTAGGATGGATAGTTTTAGGAAGTAGTTCCAATATGTCCAGTCAACATGTTCAAACTTTTACGATTCGTCAAAATCCAGCAGATGAACTCTGTCATCAATTAAAGCAATTTTGGGAATTAGAAGAAGTATCAACAAAGAAAATCTTGCAACCTGATGAGCAGGAATGTGAAGAGATTTTCAAAACAACACACAGCAGACTTTCTAACGGGCAATATCAAGTGAAGCTTCCGTTTGTTGGTGGTCGGAATCCAGAGCTAGGTTTGTCTAAGGAAGTGTCACGAAAACGTTATAATATTTTGCAGAACAAATTGAAAAACAATATCGAATTGGAAAATGAATATTCAAAATGTTTAGATGAATACATAGAAATGCAACAGATGGAGATAGTAATTGACAACAAAGACGAACCAAATTATTACATTCCACATCACGCAGTATTTAAAGAAAGTACTACAACAAAACTTCGGGTTGTGTTCGACGCTTCTGCAAAATCAACAAATGGAAAATCATTGAACGAACAGATGTTGGTGGGTCCAACAATCCAACCAACACTGTTTGCAACTTTAATGAAATGGCGAAAATATAAAATTGCAATGACGGCAGATATAGAGAAAATGTATCGCATGATTTTAGTACATCCTGATCATCGCAGATATCAAAGGATCATTTGGAGAGATCCTGTAAGTAAAATGGAACGTGATTACCAACTAAAGACTGTGACATTTGGAACTTCAGCAGCTCCGTACTTAGCAATCAAAACTTTGCAACAATTAGGATTGGATGAAATGCAAAACTATCCTCGTGCAGCACAAGCGGTATTTTCGGATTTCTACGTTGACGATTTGTTAAGTGGGGCAGATAACATCGAAGATGCCATCGAATTACAACAACAATGCATAAATATGTTACAAAAGGGTCATTTTAAGTTACGCAAATGGGCAAGTAATGTTCCTGAAGTAGTAGAAAATTTGCCATTAGATCATCGTGAGTTAAAAGAAACATTTAAATTTGATGAACATGACATATTGAAAACATTAGGTATTCGATGGTATCCAGGAACCGATCACTTTACATTTATGGTCGTCAGTAAAATTAAGCAAGCCAATACCAAACGTTCAATTTTATCACAAGTTGCATCATTGTATGATCCCCTAGGTTGGATATCACCAGTGATAATAGTGGCAAAGCTGTTAATTCAAAAATTATGGATGACAGGTTCAACATGGGATGCAGAAGTAGATCAAACAATTGCAGCGCAGTGGGAAGGTTTCAAGACTGAATTGATGGATTTGAACAAAATTCGAATTCCAAGGTGGTTAGGTAGCAGCGATCAAGCAATAAGCATGCAATTACATGGATTTTGTGATGCGTCTATTCACGCCTACGCTGCTGTCATATATATGCGGATCCAACATCAAAATGGAACTACAACATCAAAATTAATTGCGTCAAAAACAAAGGTTGCACCGATCAAACCTGTGACTTTGCCTCGGTTGGAGTTGTGCGGTGCGCTCATTTTAGCTCGATTGTTTACTGCAACACAAAATGCTATGGGTCTTAAAAATTGTGCAACGACAGCATGGATAGATTCAACGATTGCATTACAATGGATACAAAATCATCCATCGAAATGGAAAACATTCGTGTCACATAGAGTTGCAGAAATACAAGAAAGAGTAGAACCGAGCTTATGGAGACATGTGCCCACCGAGCATAACCCAGCTGATCTGGCTTCCAGAGGAATAAACGTAAAGAACATCATACATAACGAATTTTGGTGGAATGGCCCTACGTGGTTAGTAAAGGATGAGACCGAATGGCCAAAATTGAGTATTGCTACTACGACACCAGTATTAGAAGCAAAAACAGCAACATCTAAGTCATTTTTTATTCAAATGGATGACACGTTTCAACAGTTTTCGTCGTTCGTAAAACTATCACGAATAATAGCATTGGTACTACGGTTTAAATACAACGCAAAAAAGAAAGGTGATAGAACAAGTGGAACATTAACAGCAAATGAAATACGCTTAGCACAAAATACAATATGTAAGAGAATACAACAATGCGAATTCAACGAGGAATATCAACAGCTAATTAAAGGAAATGCTATAAGTCAGAAATCAAAACTAAGTTCGTTAATGCCGTTTTTAGATGAGCACCAAGTCATGCGAGTAAGAGGAAGATTGGAAAATGCAAATATACCATACAATAGAAAACATCCAATAATTTTGCCATCGAATCATCATATAACTAATATCATAATTGACGAGTTACATCAAGATACACTTCATGGAGGTGTAAATTTAGTACTGAACACAAGTCGACACATGTATTGGATTATAAATGGAAAAAAGGAGATTGCAAAACGAATTAACAAATGCGTAATTTGTATACGACAACGTAAAGAAGTGAAAGTACAATTAATGGGTAATTTACCTAGAGCACGCATTAACATCACGAAACCATTCGTTCATGTAGGAATGGATTTTGCAGGGCCAGTTATGTTAAAATTGTCATCACATCGAAGCGCACGTCAGTACAAAGGATATATTTGCATATTTATTTGCATGGCTACGAAAGCAATACATCTAGAATTGGTATCAGATTTAACATCTACAGCATTTATAGCAGCATTTCGAAGATTTACATCGCGTAGAGGATTATGTACTGATCTATATTCCGACTGTGGAACAAATTTTAAAGGAGCAGAAGTAATTCTAGATAAAGAATTCAACAAAGCAATGAAGGAAGCGTCTCCAGCTCTAACCCAATTTTTTAGTTTACAACAAATAAATTGGCATTTTAATCCTCCAGGAGCACCTCATTTTGGTGGATTATGGGAGGCAGGAGTAAAGTCAATCAAGTTTCATCTACGCAGAGTAATCGGAAAAAATATTTATTCATTTGAGGAATATTCGACGTTGTTGTGTCAGGTAGAAGCATGTCTAAATTCCCGACCACTCACTGTAGTCGATCAACAAACTGATAATATGGAAGTTCTAACACCTGGACATTTCTTGATTGGTCAAGCACTAAATGCAGTACCAGAATCAACTGTATTAGAAAAAGTGGCAATTGGTCAAAGATGGAGGCACATGCAATATTTGACACAGCAATTTTGGAAAAAATGGTCGACTGAATACTTGAACACACTACAGCAGCGAACAAAGTGGCAGTCAGTAGAATCAAATCTCAAAGTAGGGGATATAGTACTGGTTAAAGAAGAGACAACAGCGCCAACCTTTTGGCCACTCGGAAAAATAGAAGAAGTGTATCCAGGAGATGATGGACTGACTCGTGTTGTTCAAGTTAAGACGCAACATAGCTCATTTCGCCGACCAGTTACAAAAATCTGTCCATTAATAACAGATATTAATAGAGTAACAACATTAGAAACTAATGGGGTTTAAAAAATGACATGTTGTATCGTTATGTTCTGTTGTCGTCCAAGTGTTCTATGTTATTCAAATGCATAATAATTAACTAATACTTTATTTTTTTTCATAATAGGTAAAAATGAATCAATTTGAAAATGAAGATTTTTTGACCATTTGGGAGGATGTCCAATTGTCACCGCAACGTGATGAATCAGCAGCAGCAAAACCAGCTGAGAAAGAGGAGTCAACCGTCGTGATTAATAATCGATATATCACTGATTGGAACTCGATTCGGCCATCTGAAACCATCACGGAAATAAAAATGAGAATTGAAAATGACATTCAAAAATTCATTACCAGGGAAGGCGAACACATTTTTATCCCGAAACATGTTTTAAAAAGAATAGATTTTCAGAAAATTCTACGATCAAAACAAAGGGATTTTCGAATCAATCTACCAGATCGTTGGAGCGTTCGGGTTCGTGTGTACACTGATGGGAAGGTGAAATTTCACCATCATCAACGGCGCACACGTACCAACAAAAAAAAGGAATAGATTGTTGAACGGATTCGTTCAACAGGGGGGAGAATGTTTAGCCAACCTAAAATAAAATAAATATATTAGTAAAAATGAAATGAAATGATTTTAATTACTTATCTTTAATTCCATCCAAGGTGTGGTACAATAAAAATTCCAGGTTGTTGTATCTGAAAATAAATGTTTTTTATATTTAATATACAAAATATAAAACGCAACATACCTTAGGTGTCCTCAACAACTATTTCATAGTTGAATTTACCAATTGGATCAATTTATTGGAAATTGATGTCCAATGGTAAACAAACCGGCATAACCTGTAAAAAACAATGAAATTTATATATATATGAACATATTGGATTCGACATGTACAATGCCGTAATCCATGGTTTATATATATTAATGGAACCAGAAAAGGCTCCTAAATAATAAATTGTAGAACTTACCTGAATTTATTCTTGATTTTATCCGAAATTCTTGAAAAACTTCTGCTCGTTTGCGGCTGTCAAACGAGAACTTGTTGATTGCCCTGTGTGCAGAACTTTATGTTCAGACATATACAATCTTACTTACCCAGTAGAATGAAGTGTCGCGAATCCAAAAATCTTATGCAAAACATAAGAAAAGGAGCATAAAACATAAAATTATGCTTTTAAATATGTTATGGAAAACATAATTGGAGTGAATGAAACCGATAGGGTAAGCGAGATAGATATAGAACAACAAATTAAGTTCTCTTAATTCAGCAAACGGCAAGGTGCCACTATATCGATGAAATGTAACGCAGGGATGTACAAATTAGATAAATTATAGCATAATTTAAATCACAAAAATTATAAAATTTAACAGGAGAAAACAATAAAATGTTACAAAACATAGCAAATTAAGAACATCTGAAGGCAAATATATCATAAAACCTTGATATAACATGGAAATAAATAAATTAAATAGTTTATGGTAGGTTTACAAGGTAATATGCTATAATTAACGTGCAGCCCTGCAAAAAGTGGACCAAAACAAACTATAAAAGACGGCGCAACGAATTAATCATTCTCTTTCGTTATCAGATTTTGGTGAGATTCACATTAAATTAATCAAGGCAAATTTATCAAAATTATTGCAAACAATACATCATCACAAACAAACGTAATTTTGCAACAATACAACAAAATATAACAAGGAGTCAACTACAAACAACATACAACGAAAATCAACGTGAGTATTGTATGGATAAGATCATAAATACACGAAAGTGGAAATTTTATGATTGTTCCTACTTTACTTTGGGAATAATAATTTGTTGTAGAATTATATAAGGTTTTTTTTTCTGCCATTTTGGGAATAATTCATATAATTTATTCCTTTGGTTTTTTTTCCTCGAATAATTTAGAAATTGGAGCAATTTAAAATTATAATTTGGAAATTATAATTTAGAACATTAAACATAAATAAATAAAATATTTTTTCTGAAATATAATAAAATCATATTGATTCTTCTTTTTATTTTAATATTTGTATATAAATAGAGTAATTTGGTTATATTTGGTCAATACTAAATTGAACAATTTAAATTGCTAACGGGCCATAACATAAAGTAGAATTTTTTTTATTTTTTTTGTGTCAAACAATCAATTACAATAAAGCAATTGCGTTAACAACAGTATTTGAAACCCCAACTAAAACCGCAACTGACAAGTATAAATTGTTTTTTTTTGTTGTTTAAAGTTAAAATTTTACGGATATATTTAAAACAATTTTTTTTATTATCGTGAATTTTATGTACACTACCTTGGTAGTACTTTGATATTATACATAATAAACATATAATTTCATTAAAATTTGGCGCAAATATTCATAAATTTTGATAATCATTTTGAAGTTAGTGTCTTTCGCATTGGTATCGCTTTTGCATCAAACATAAAGGAACACGCGGTTTTGTATACAGTGTCAGTATTGGGTGACAGTTAAATACTTTTGTTGTGCATATTGAATTAAGGTGTACACATAATTAACGCAACTTCAAACGCAATTTTTTTTATTAAGATATATATACAATTAACGTAACGTTAACGCATTTTGTAAATTTATATAAATTAATATTTGAATTTGTTTTAAAATTTTTTTTGTAAATAATTTGGAAATTTAGATAACAATTTGTCAACAATTTGAGTTTTATAACTTAATTATATTAAAGTAATACTGAATTTATTATTATAATTTTATTTTTTTGAGTTTATCAATTTTATTTTAAATTTTAATTTAATTTGTTTAAATTTTTTTTATTTAATTAATTTTTTTTTAATAAATTATATACAATTTTTTTGTTTTCTCGATATTTAATAAATAAATAATTTGATCGTAAGCGAAGCATAGTCTTTTATTTTTAGTTCACGGAGAAGAATTTAATTAACTTTAATTTTATCTAGCTCACCGAACAAACGGTACAAATTAAAGCCTTATCATCAGTTCTAGCACGAGTTAGAATTACTTCATGTCGAGCATTTGGTATAATATTTGTAAAATCTTCTGAAAATCCCAGCAATCTCTTCAATGGAATACAAAAATTAAAATAATCTCCATTAGTGGAAATTGATTCTTTTGGTGACCAACTAGCATTGTAAAGTCCAATGCTTTCATTTTCAGTCAAAGAAATATAATTTTTTAAAGTTAATGTTATACCAACATTTTGATTATGATCTATTTCTTTACCATTAAGTTCATATCTAATTTCATCAAAAAGATATGCAACTGCATTATTAATTAATTTTGTGTTCTTTACAGCTTCAGCTTTTTCAGTAGTGAGTAAACCTTCTATGTAAAGTAAACTAGTAGATGGTAATATATTTATATTTTGGTGTTGGATTGCAATTCGTATAATATCGCTTTTATTGAATGAATTCAAAAATGGTGAATAACTATGCCATTGCGAATTGGTAATACTTTCATCAAAATCAGGTTCTTGAAAACTATTCATAATTTTGCTCATTGTTTGATTTGTTTTTATTTAATTTTAATCCAATTGACCTTAAAAACAGTTGATTTTGGTGTGTTAAAACTTTTAAAGTTCTTAGACGTGTATGTGTGTTCAGTCCCTGATTCTGATTGAAATTCAGACCTATATTACTTAAGTATTTATTATTAGGTTGATATTCCTGATTATATATTATCATGTTTCAGGTTTCAAATGCAATCTTGCAGTAATATTTTCACCTCTAAAATTCAATAAATGTCCCTCTTGATCGGTAAATTTTAAAACTAATGATGTTAATCGTTCAACGTTTATTGGTAAATAGATAACATTCAATGGTACTTCTATAATTTTATAGCCTGGACTTACTTTAATTGAAAATTCGTGTATTATATGAGCTTGTTGATTATTTATATACGTTCCACCAATAATATTACACTCAATACGTATAGTACTCACCCTATTTATATCAACATAAAGGTCTGATATATGCAATTGTTTTTTTTGTAGTAATCTTTTACTAAAACCTAAAAGCTTACAAATACTCAGTTCTTTAGTGAAATCAATATCTCCTACATCAGTATAAATTTCACATTTTAAAGTATTGTTATTTGCTTTCAATTCAAAGATTTTTCGATCTGTTTGATCTGATTCACCATTATCATTAATACCCAACTCCTCACGAACGTACTGCTCTATATCACCAATTTCATAAGATCCAACAGGTATCGTGATGACTTTGTTACCAATATGAAATTTATTATTATCAATATCCACATTTGGTATTGAATTATATGTTTGAAAATTTACTAATCCACGTACGTAATTCCCCTTTAAATCAATAGATGGAAAATACTGTGAAGTAAGTGTAGAACTATTACCGTTGAGAGTTAATGTTAATGACATGATGTATTGATAACAATTGATTAAATTTTTGATAGATTGTTCCATTTATTCTATATTTTTTCATACAATTTTACAATAATTTTTTTCTAATAAAATTTTTAAACATAAATGTCCACATATATATGTGTTAAATTCTTGTTCTTTATTATAGTTATAGAATAATTTATCAGCATTTAAGTAATTCACAAGTTCAATTGGAGGTTTTAAATTTCCAAAACTATCAAAGTAATGAGCAAATTTATTGTGTTTGTAATATGCTACCCAATATGTCCCCGGTCCACTAGAATTATCCAAGTTTATTATACCGCATTCATACTTCCATATTTTTGAAGGTCAATTATCACGCATAAAGACACCTCGAAAATGTTGTAAATGTTTCCCAAACTTGAGTAAATCTATATCTGTTAGTGGTTGATTAGGTAGCAGTTTTAAAAGTTTTTTGAATGATTTTGAGGTTTTAAATATAGCCCCAATCCTTTTTTATATGGTTTTAAGTCTAATCCTCCACCATTTTTATCATTGATTGCAATAGCCTCCATTTTTTTATTATGTCGCTGACTTTCCTCTAGCTCCTTTTTTGCATTACTAGCATCATTAACTGCTTTCGCTATGCCTGCAGCTCCACCTGAAAGAGCACCAACAGCGGAAAGGCCAACGAATAATGGTACTAAAAAAGGAAGAACTCCACCTAATTTTAGTATTGGCAAAACCCTTGGATACTTGATCTTTTTACGATTTTTACCATTCAAAGTTTTTCTAGCAGCTCTAAGAGCTACTGTTATGGAATCTTTTTGATTTATTGGGTTAGAAGTTTTAACTGCGATTTTGGCAGATTGTACTGCATCTTTAAATGAATTTTTATTATTAGTTTTAGATTTCTTTTTTCTCATATTAGAACCCATTCCAAGTTTTACTTTTGCTTTCATTGCATTTGTAACAAGAAGAGCATTAGCTCGTTCACCCCAAGTAGAATTTTTGTCAATTACACTTTCCCAAGCCTTTTCTGTCAATCTTTTATCCGCAATATGTCTCTGATTTATGTCTTTACTATGAGAGTATGCTATATCATGTTCTTTGCAAGCTTCATCCAAAGGATTTACACCTTTGTCCCCTCGGTTTAATCTTTCTTTACGCTTCGTTCCAGGTCCACAATAATTGTATCCAGGTAAATGTAATTCAAAAGGTAATTTATTTATTAGCTAGTTTAAGACACCTCCTCCTACTTTAATATCTTTTCTACAATTGTCAGAGTTATAATTAATCATAACTTTTATATATGTATAACCACTTTGTAACGAACACCTTAACAACTATTTTACAACTAAATAGATTTCGAAAATTATCAAAAAAATAATATATTTATATATAATTTAATCGCATTTTGATTTGCAAATAGTCAAAAGAATGAAGTTTGTGAAGCAACGTGCAAATATTACAATTAAAAATTTTGATCAAACTGTAGGTTGTGGTGTTGAAAAAACAAAACATGGTGCCTTGTTACCGAATAATATACGAGGTTTAATAGTCGGACCATCAAATTGTGGTAAAACAAATATATTGTTGAGCATATTATTGGATTCAAATGGTTTACGTTTTGAAAACATCTACATATATTCAAAATCATTACATCAACCAAAATATGAATATTTGAAAAAATTGATATCATCTATTAAAGGAATGGGTTATTATGAATTTTCAAATAATTGTGAAATTATGGAACCATCTGAAGCTAAAAAGAATTCAGTTTTTATTTTTGATGATGTTGCATGTGAAAGACAAAATAATATACGATCATTCTTTTGTATGGGACGTCATAATGATATTGATAGTTTTTATTTATGCCAATCTTATACGCATATACCGAAACATTTGATACGTGATAATTGCAAATTTCATAATATTATTCAAGCAAGATGATTTAAATTTAAGACATATTTACAATGATCATGTAAACTCTGATATGTCATTTAATCAATTCAAAAATGTCTGTAGTGAGTGTTGGAAAGATCCGTATGGATTTCTACTTATTGATAAAAACAGGCCCTGTAATAAAGGTGGATATCGAAAAAATTTCGATGCATTTTTAGTGATTGAATAACAAAATAAACAGATCAAATCCTGATCTGTATCAATCAATAACCAATGTGATAAGTCAATAACCGATGTGATCAGTATAAGTAAAATGATCTGATCAGTCAATAACCGATGTGATCAGTATCAGTAAAATGATCTGATCAGTCAATAATAGATGTTATCAGTATCAGTATTAACCTGGTAAAGATATAAAAGCAATCAATATTGCTTAACTTTAATCAGTATTGATTTAGAGTTGAGTAAATCATAATACAAAATGAATGAAAAAGTCTTAAAAGAGTTGATAAAAACTTGTAAAGCTTTGAAGCGTAAATATACAACTATAAAAATGGGGGAAACTGCCAAAGAAACTGAATTGGAAACTACTTTCAAACCCATTGTAAAACCTCTAAAAGAATTAATAAAAGTTGATCGATATGATAAAATATCTAATGAAATAATACAACCAGAAATAAAACAAGAAGAATATGATCATTTAAAACCTGAAAAAAATTAAGTTTCAAAAGCTTTACAACATGAACACCAAATTCAGCACTCACATTTGATACTACAGATAATTATGAAACACCTAGAAAAAATAGTGCTGTTAATATTTCACCATCATCATCACAATTATGGACACCACCACCAATCAAAAGGACTGAACTAGATAAAACATATGGCCCTCCCTTCGATAGTGTCAACAATTTAAGCAAATTGGGTAAATCTATTTTTAAAATTTATGAGAATAACATTTACATTGATAATTATAAACCTTTTAAAATTACAAATGGTTTATATGGTTTATTGATATTTCACAAAAGTCCTCAACACTATGTTGAAGATGATTTGGCAAATTACAAAAAAATATTAATTATAACAAATGCTCATTTAAAAGACCCGAATGACTCAAATTCACAAATAAATGGTAATAAAGGGAACAAAAAGATAAATATAATTCAAAATCTTGTGACACATAAGTATAATACTCGGAAGAAAAAAGGTGGAAGCCTATCGAAAACAAAAAGATTGCCATTGAATATGAAATTTTCATCAAAACCTATAGAGTATGTTCATTGGGATGATCCAAATGAACTTGTTAATAGATTAAAGCTCTTGATGGCATCTCAAGAAGCTGGAAATAATATTCATAATAATGAAATTATTTCAATAAGTGAGGAACTTAAGGAGGCAGACCTAATTGAATAAAAGAATAATCAAAAAGATGAGTAATATTATACATTTACACTCAGCCAAAACATGAGTAAAAGGCAGGTTGTTGAAGAGCTGCATAAACCTATTAGAAAAAACTTTAAAAGACGAAGAGGTATAATCAAAGGTTTTGATGATCTTTGGCAAGCTGATCTTGTAGAAATGGGTGCATATGCTAAACAAAATTCTAATTATAAATATTTATTAACTGTAATTGATACAATTTCAAAATATGGGTGGGCTATACCCATAAAAAATAAAACTGGTGAAAAGGTTACTGAGTCGTTTAAATCGATTTTCAAAAATTCAAATAGATATCCTAAAAATTTACAAACTGATGATGGTAAAGAGTTTTTTAACAAAACCTTCCTCAATTTGATGTTGAAATACAACATTAATCATTATTCAACATTTAGCTCATTGAAAGCCTCAATTGTTGAACGTTTTAATCGTACAATAAAGGAAAAAATGTGGAAAGAATTCAGTTTTAATGGAAACTATAAATGGATTAACATCATTCAGAAACTTATTAATGATTAAATTCATTCAACGCACAGAACAACTAAAAGAAAACCCTCCGAAATCACCAAAAATGATGAAAGAAATTTATTATCTACAGCTGATAATCACATTAAAATTGCACCATTTGCTAAATTTAAAATTGGTGAGTCAGTTCGAGTGAGTAAGTTTAAACATGTTTTTGGAAAAGTTTATGCACCCAACTGGACAACGGAAGTTTTCAAGATAACTAAAAGACAACTGACAAATCCAGTAACTTACTTATTAGAAGATTACCAAGGCAACCCTATTAGAGGAGGATTTTACGAGTATGAATTACAAAAATCTAAATATCCAGATCTATATTTAGTAGAAAAAATCATCAAAACTAAAGGTGACAAAGTTTTTGTGAAGTGGCTCGGATTTCCTTCTAACCAAAATTCATGGATAAACAAAAAAGATGTTTTATTGTGAAATACATTAAAAACAAAAAAATGTATATATATATTCTCTGAAAAATAATAATTAGTTTAGTTCAAGTAAACGCGATATATAGAACACACTTCCGATAACGAAATTAGAATGAGTGACAAAAAACAATTGTTGAATGAAGACAAGAACATGGATAAAATAAAAGAATGCAAATATAAACTATTGGGGTCATCTATAAAATCATCTTGCCCACATCCAAAACAACAATCATCATCATCCTCAACAGCAGAGAAGTCTTCAATTCCATACAAAAACATAAAATAATTATAAAAATTAAATATATTATTTGTTAAATAAAAACAGAAATTTTCATGTTTTAAACTAAAAATGTTTTTTATTTACATAATTTCATAAAGTAAATGTTAAGGATATATTCACACTGTTTATTTACTGTTGTTCGGTGAGCTAGATAAAATTAAAATTAATTAAATTCTTCTCCGTGAACTAAAAAATAAAAGACTATGCTTCGCTTACGATCACATTATTTATTTATTAAATATCGAAAAAAAAATTTATATATTTTATTAAAAAAAAAATTAATTAAATTAAAAAAAAAAAAAAATTTAAACAAATTAAATTAAAATTTAAAATAAAATTGATAAACTCAAAATAAAATTATAATAATAAAATTAGTATTACTTTAGTATAATTAATTTATAAAACTGAAATTTAATAAATTGTTGACAAATTGTTAATCTAAATTTCCAAATTATTTACAAAATAAAATAAAAAAAAATTTCAAACAAATTCAAATATTAATTTATAGTTTACAAAATGCGTTAACGTTACGTTAATTGTGTGTATGCCTTAAGAAAAAAAATGCGTTTGAAGTTGCGTTAATTTTGTGTATACCTTAATTCAATATGCACAACAAAAGTATTTAACTGTCACCCAATACTGACACTGTATACAAAACCGCGTATTCTTTTATGTTTGATGCAAAAGCGATACCAATGCGAAAGACAATAAATTTAAAATTATCAAAATTTATTAATATTTGCGCAAAATTTTAATTAAACAAATGAAATTATATGTTTGTTATGTATAATACGAAAGTACTACCAATGTGGTGTAAATAAAATTCACGATAATTAAAAAAAAATTGTTTTAAATATATCCGTAAAATTTTAACTTTAAACAACAAAAAAAAACGATTTACACTTGTCAGTTGCGGTTTTAGTTGGGGTTTTAAATACTGTTATTAACGCAATTGATTTATTGTAATTGATTGTTTCACAAAAAACAAATTCTATTTTATGTTATGCCCCGTTAGCAATTTAAATTGTTTAATTTTGTATTGACCAAATATAACCAAATTAATTTATTTATATGTACAAATATTAAAATTAAAAAAAAAAGAATAAATATGATTTTATTATATTCCAAAAAAAAAATATTTTATTTATTTTTGTTTTATGTCGTAAAATTATAATTTACAAAATTATATAATTTTAAATTAATCCAATTCCTAAAATATTCGAGAAAAAAACCAAAGGAATAAATTGTATGAATTATTCCCAAAAATGGCAAAAAACCAATTTATTTAAGTTATACAACAAATTATTATTCCCAAGTAATGTAGGAACAATCATAAAATTTCCACTTTCGTGTATTTATGATCTTACCCATACAATACTAACGTTGATTTTCGTTGTTTGTTGTATAGTTGACTCCTTGTTATACTTTTGTTGTATTATTGCAAAAATTATGTTTGTTTGCGACGTTTTGTTTTTATCCAAATTAAAAATTATTTTTTAAATTTGCCTTTTTAATTATTATAACCAATGTGAATCTAACCAAAATCTGATAACGAAAGAGAATGATTAATTCGTTGCGCCGTCTTTTATAGTTATTCTGGTCCATTTTTTGCAGGGTTGCACGTTAATTATAGCATATTACCTTGTAAACCTACCATAAACTACTTAATTTATTTATTTCCATGTTATATCAAATTTCTATTTTATATTTGCCTTCAGATGTTCTTAATTTGTTATGTTTTGTAACATTTTATTGTTTTCTCCTGTTAAATTTTATAATTTTTGTGATTTAAATTATGCTATAATTTATCTAATTTGTACATCCCTGCGATACATTTCATCGATATAGTGGCACCTTGCCGTTTGCTGAATTAAGAGAACTTGATTTGTTGTTCTATATCTATCTCGCTTACCCGATCGGTTTCATTCACTCCAATTATGTTTTCAATAACATATTTAAAAGCATAATTTTATGTTTTATGCTCCTTTTCTTATGTTTTGCATAAGACTTTTGGATTCGCGACACTTCATTCTACTGGCCGCAAACGAGACAGCCGCAGACGAGCAGAAGTTTTTCCAAAATTTCGGCGAAAATAAAGAATAAATTCAGGTAAGTTCTATAATTTATTATTTAGGAGCCTTTTCTGGTTCCATTAATATATATATAAAGCATGGATTACGGCATTGTACATGTCTAATCCAATATTTTCATATATATCTAAATTTTCATTGTTTTTTTTACAGGTTATGCCGGTTTGTTTACCATTGGACATCAATTTCCAATAAATTGATCCAATTGGTAAATTCAACTATGCAATAGTTGTTGAGGACACCTAAGGTATGTTGCGTTTTATATTTTGTATATTTAATATAAAAAACATTTATTTTCAGATAAAACAACCTGGAATTGTTATTGTACTACACCCTGGATGGAATTAAAGTTAAGTAATTAAAATCATTTCATTTCATTTTTACTAATATATTTATTTTATTTTAGGTTGTCTAAACAACTGTTGACTGTGTTTATGTACAAATTTATCAACAGATCTGCAAAAGTGTTCCAATTTATTTATTTCCTCCTTTGAAAATATTATCTGGGTATTTATTTCCGATTAATCATATTTTAATTCATTTATAGATTTTTCACACTCTCTTTTACTCCATTAGTTTCACTATCAACATATTGTTTTGAAAAAACATCGAAATTATCTATAGGTTCTGCAACGTTTATAACTCGTTTATTTTTCAAGTCATAATCACCTTGAACCGTTAAACTAAATCCTTCGCCTGGTGGACCTCGTAAAGGTTTCCTCTCTCTCCAGTCATCAGTGCGTCCAAATTTGTCAATTGACATTTTAGGATTGATAGAATTGTTGTCTAAAGCAATATCTTTTATAATACTACCTTATACATAAATTAATTATCTGATAAATAAAAACCCAAAATATTATCTTTCAACTAAAATATTTCTTTTTATTTATATCAAGTATGTAAGTACATTTGTACTATTAACTTATTTGGTAATTTATTTGTTATTTATAATAATTCATTATTTTCATTATATATTGTTTTCTTAAAAACTCCATAACACATGCACATGTATATGTACAATCAAATTTTATTTGTTGTGTATATGTGTTTGTTGTGTTTGGAAATCTGATATAAAAATCAATTATTATATCTTTTTGTTCTTTCAATATTACACCATTATATTTGTCTAAAAAAACGTTTTATAAAATTATTGCTCATCATTAGTGTTATATTTTACTTAGTGAACAAAATACTAAAAATCAAAACTATGTAACCAGATTTTTTTTATATGTTGCCAGCTACAATTAGCATTTGTAATAAAGTATTTTATTTAGCTTAATAATAACTTATTTCCGCCAGCCAATCTGACATAAAATCTCATAAGTCTTAAACAAGATTTTTCAATCAAGTTTACACTACTACATGAACATGTATCTGGCTCAGATGTTGCATTATCAGAAGACCATATACAATTTGCATAGTGAGAACCATGTATTGAAAATTTAATTTCAAGATTCACTAATTTCATTTCATTAGTGCTTTCCGATCATTTTCAAATTCCTCTCTATGCTCAGTAAGCAAGAAATCCTTATGTATGATTAATTTCTCTAGAACTAGTAATTTTTTAAGTATATTTTTCTTCTATGATTGTAGTATTTTATCATCATCATCATCATCATCATCAAATGTAGTAATTGTCCGAAGATCTTCCCACAATGCCATAATAATAAATCAACCATCAACAGTTAACACCAATTTTTAAACTAAATATATTTTAGAATTGAGTGGTATATTTAAATAAAAATAAGAATCATACTTAACTAAATTTCATTATATCACTCACCTCTTTATCAATTTAACGCATATGTAAGGTCACCGCAGAATACAAGAATTTTTGCATCACTAATCTCATATATAAGCATATAACTTTTTTTATTTATAATATAATATTTTAATATCAAAACAAAAATATGAAATCTCCATACATCAAACATATATATGTATATATTTCATAAATACTTTTTACAAATTCACACCCTAAAATTAAGAATAAATTCTTATATTATAATCAAGATTATGATATCTAGAATATTAACATATATGTTTACATTACACTATACTCTGCATCAAAACATATTTTTTTATTATAGTAATTGTGTTATAAGAATTTTTTAAGATTTTGTGTTTACGTTATATATCTATATATACATATATCCACTAAGGAAAGAATTTTTTTAGATTTTTTGTGTTTACGTTATATATCTATATATACATATATTCACTAAGAGTCTTTTATATTTAAAATGAACAAAAAAAACCATAAAAAAATCCATTCATAAACACACAACTTAATTAATACTGCTGATAAGAAAAATAGTCTATTCAGACTTTTAGAACATTTTAGAAATTTACTAATAAAATTAGCTAACATGGCCCAACATGTTTCAACCCACAGCCACATTCCCACACCACCACAACCTATGCCAAAAAAGCCCACTACAACACCCACACCACACCCCACGCCCCAAACTCAACCACAATAACTAATTCACCAACCGCAACATCCAATTCACCAACCCCAACATCTCGACACACCAAAACTAATACCAATTTCACAAATTTTGGGGTTTGTTAAAAGCTGGAGTAGAACCCGCTACCTACCCTACTGAATTTGTTTCGCTCTTTTTTTTTAAACTATATAGAAAAAATACAAATTATTGCTATTATACAAAAATACATAAATTCATAAATTTTTTCTGTTAACAAATTCTTTATTGCTGCTCACTAATAAAAGAAAATTTAAGCTTTACTTAAAATCGAATTTTCTCGTTCTTCTCACAAAGTTGCAAATACACCTTGCTGCATAAATACAATACATTAGTTAAAAATACACCTTTTTTTTGCTGCATAAAATAAATGCAATACAAAGAAGAATCTTTAAAGCTTTTGTGCATATACCATATGCATACATAATTTATGAGAGAATTTTTTTTGTGTTGTATTTGTGTACATGTATGCAACTGTATAATTGTTTGTTTTGAGAGTATATTTTTATTTAAAAAATTTTTAGCCATAGGCGTAGGGAAAGGGAGTTTTTCTTTTTGGTTCAATAAAAAGTTGAATACAGGTCATTTTTTTTTTGTTCAATATTATTCGGAAGCATAGACTATTTATAAAAATAACAAAAAGTAGTAGAATTTTAGAGTATAATTTGTTAGAAAATTATTTTAATTATTATTTTGGGTACCATTTAACACATGGCACCAACTACTCGCAGACAAAAGAAAATATTAGAGGATTCTACTATTTTACCGGAAAACCTTAATTTTGCTGAATTATCACTGATAAAATCCACACCACAGGGTAATTCAGATAATTTAACAAAACGAAGACGGTCGGTAACTTTTGCGCCGGAAAATTCAGACGACACTATATCAAACGAAAGCGGGTCGGAAACAGAAATTAATTTAAACAAATAGAGCAATTCCACGCACAAATAGCGGCTTACACATACCTAACGGATTGTATGAAGATTTAATGCCACAAAACAACGGATCAGGGCACAAAAATAACCATAGGAGATCAACAAATTTTTTAAACAAGCACAATACATACAATTTCGGTATGAAGGCTCCAATGAACGCAACAATGCGCCTAGAAAAAACATATAAAACATATTTTCAGGGCATTCCAACATTTTGCGGAGAAGGAGATCATATGATACTAGATTTACAAAATTTTCAGGACAGATGAATGTGTGAATACTTCAGGACAGATGAATGTGACCGCGCCGCAATATTAAATCAATTAAATCAAGACTGCCTCCCTGCAGAAATTTAAATAAATAAATATAATTCCTGACGAATCTGTCGAACAATTTGGAGATCGGGTAGATCGAAAATTAGGATGTTTTAAAATGGCAGCCAGGCACAAATTTCCTAATGGGTTTCAAGGAATCGTACAGGATGCTGAAGAAACGGCTAGGAAAACTTTTATTAGAGGTTTGCGCTCGGAATCCATGAAACATTATTCTACTACTTTTTACGCAAAATTGTGCTAATATTGAAGAGACCCTTACAAAAGCGATACGATTTGCTAGGGAATCCTTGGAATTGTTAGGACCACAACAATTGGAAAAAACAACCGAAAACGCAATAAATGATACTACTAAACAACTCATGGAAATAATAAAACAGCTAACACTGAACCGGGAAAATAGAGACAATAGATTTTTTCGGCAACCAAACAATAATAGTGGGCAAAGAGTAACCTGTTTTACTTGTGGCAGGGTGGGCCACTACAACAAAGAGTGCAAGGCACCTCGCAAAACAAGCGCGCCACCAACTAATAATGTACATGGAGAAAATAATTGGGCTCGTATGGAGTGCTATTTATGTAAAAATACGGGACAAATTGCAACTAACTGTCCATTGGATAAGGAAAAAGCCTGGGAAGAGGTAACAACACACAGAATCAGCTCATTTAGATTAGGAAACTGCAACTGGTGTCAAAGAGAAGGACATACAGAATTAACATGTCCAGCACGTCAAAATTATCAAGCTAATGAGGGAAACGAAAGAGGGATGGATTAAAAACCCAATTTTCATCCCGTAGTTTTAAGAAGGAGGGTGTATCAATGAGAAATCATTGGTACGAGCCCCTAGTAGCTATGCTGTTGGACATCACCAACGATGAACAAGTCACATTTTTAGTAGATACTGGAGCTCAAATAAATTTATTGAAGGAAGATAAAATTAATGAAGATTTAAATGAAAATGCGTTACTACATGATACAAGCCTGGGAAATTATAGGACTTTGGATTTTTCCATAATAAAAAATAATAAAAATGATGTTTCAATTCCCTTTTATAATCAGAATAATACGAGTTTTAATAATAATGCAGAAATAAATAGAGAATTCGAAGAAATTAATTTACGAAAAATGGAGATAAAAAATGCGCGTAAAATTGAAGAAATTAATGGTTTTGAAAATATAGATAATAGTAAAGTAAACAAAAATAGTGAATTTAAAGACAGCGTATTTTCTGAAAAATTAGAGAATAATAAAATAGAGAGAAATGATGAATTCAAAAATAAAATGGATAGTTTTGATAAAACTGATAACGGTAAAATAGAGAGAAATAACGTGCTTAAAAAAGGAGTTCGTTTTGAAACTGGAAAATAATGACGAAATTAAAAAAGAAATTTTGAAAAACGAAAAAGGATAATAGAATACTAATTAACGAGGAGTTTGAAATAGGTGGAAACTCAAAACCGGAAAAATCAGGAGCTGACCACAGAGCAGCGGATCTTGAACTTTATCTAGGCAGCGAGATAAAACCAATTTTAACAAAAAAAAAATGGAAAAGAACAATCCAAGGAAAATTCATCAGGAGCAGTCAACAGTTCTGCGGATCTTGAGAATTTACAAGGGAAAAATGGAAAAATAAATGAAGAAAATAAAAATGTAATTAAAAGAGCGGAGAACATTATAGAAGAAAAAGGAGAATTATTAAGTAAAGGACGAAATGTGAAAATTGATATTCCGGTAATTAATACAACAAAAACTTATACTGATCATGTTACTGATACAAAATTAGGAGAAATGAAATTAGAAATTAACGACTTGTTTAAAGAAAAAAAATTTGAAAGTAAAGCTAATAAAATTGAAGTATATAAGGGAGATAAAAATAATATTGAAGAAATTAAAGAAATAAGAAATGAAGCGAACAATGAAATTCGTAATGAAGAATTGGACGTATTTAAATATAATAAAGTTAATTATTATGTTGAATTAAACAAAGTTAATAATAATGAAAATAATCTAATTGAAATCAGTAATTTTGTGATATATGCCACTAAACATATACGAAAATATTCGTCATATGTTTATGTTTTAATGTAAAAAAAAGTGTAGGTCCAAAAACGGGCATCGACTTTCATTTTGTTTGTTTACAAAATATCATCAAATATGCTTATGTTTTGTGTGGTATACATGTTAATAACACATGTATTTATTTATTATTTATTTTTTTTTTTTTTTTCTTGTCAAAAAAGACAGCAAATTATTATATACAATTACATTTTACAATTTATACTTATACATAATACATATTACAAAAAAAAAAAATTACAAACATAATTTACATTATATATTAAAAATTAATATACAATAATGAATTAATTTAAAAAAAGTAAAAAACAACTAATAAGTATTTAGTTGCATAAAAATTTAATTATTTTACCCTTAAAAGTATCGCGTGATAAATTAGCATCATATAAGTGGTAGAACTTATTGAAAGCTTTAGCACATCGATTAAACGGTTCATTATTAGCATAGCTGGTATTGTGAATATGTTCAATCAAATATTTAGTATGTCTTAAACATCTAACATTAATATTTAATTGCATTTTAGAGCATAGATCTGGTGAACTGATATTTTTATGTAAAAGATCGTAAGCATAAAGAGCTTCAGCAAGAACTCGTCTATTATTTAAAGAGAGTAAATTAATTTCTCTTAGTCTTATTGAATAAGAAGGCAGAATGAAAGTATCTTCAAGTAGGTACCGCCGCCTTAAAGAAAATAAGAGAAATTGTTTTTGAATAGACTCAATTTTGTCTATATCACATTGGAAGTGTGGAGCCCAGACAATTTGGCAGTATTCTAGGATCGGTCTAACCAAGCTGCAGTAAATGCTTTTGGTGACAAAAGGATCGTCAAATTCTTTAGCTCTTCTCTTAACGAAACCCAAAACTCGTTTGCTGTGAGAACACACTTTGTCAATTTGGTGCTTAAAAGTAAGTTTTTTGTCAAAAAGTACTCCAAGATCTTTCACAACATCTTTATTTTCAATATTAATTAAGTTAATATTATAATTATATGTTGTGATAGATTTTTTCCTACTAAAATTAATAGAGAAACATTTTTTAACATTAAGAAGCATTCCATTTTTTGAACACCAATTATTCAAAGTATTAAAACTATTTTGTAAAACCAAACAGTCAGTGTAATCTTTAATACACTTATATAGTTTTAGATCATCAGCATAAAACGAAAAATAGATATTAATGAATAATAACGATAAATCATTTAAGAATAATATAAATAGAAGTGGACCAAGATGACTACCTTGGGGTACACCTGATCTGACGTTTATGTGACGGGATAAAAATTTGTTAAATTTGACAAATTGTGTTCTTGAAGAGAGATAAGATTTAATCCAATCCAAAACTGATCCTGACACACCATATTTTTCAAGTTTGAAAATTAATAGTTTGTGGTCAACTCTATCGAAAGCTTTACTGAAATCTGTGTAAATGGAGTCCACCTGAAGACCTTTTTCCATGGATTGAAGAATGAAGCTAGCGTAGTCTGAAAGGTTTGTCACAGTAGATTTACCTTTGACAAAGCCATGTTGATGTTTGTTAATTATATCCTTAAAAAACATATATAATTTATCAGTTACTAATTTTTCAAATAACTTCGGGATACATGAAAGAATTGCGATACCACGATAGTTTTCAATGTTACACTTATCTCCGTTCTTGAAAATTGGGCAGAGATGAGAGTTTTTCCAGATGTTCGGAAAAACACCAGCTGCAAGAGAGCTATTGAAAATATCAAGTAAAGGAGACACTAAGGACTCAGCTGTGTATTTAACAAACATCGTTGGAATTTTATCTGGCCCCGTTGGTTTATTATGATCAAGTGATTTGAGTGCCGAGAGTAGTTCAGAATTGCCAATAGTAATTGAACTTATATTAGATATGTTTTGACTAATATGGTCAAAATCGTTTGAATTAAAGTTCATTGGCTCACAATAAACTGATTCAAAAAATGATGCAAATTTATCACAGATCTTTATAGGATCTGAGGGAACTTCATTTTCATAAGCCATCATAGATGGAAAGTTAGTTACATTTCTTTTATAGTTAATGAATTTATAAAATTTTTTTGGATCACTTTTAATTGATGCACCTGTAAGAGAAACATACTTGCTATAGCATACTTTATCGTAATTGTCAAATTTCGATTTGTTTATTACAAATAAATCATAGTCATTGTCAATCTTAGATGCAATCCATTTACGATGTGATCTATTTTTTACATTTTTTAAATTAATTAATGTTTTATCATACCATGGTGGATGATTACTTCTCGTCTTAATTCTTCTTGGTAAAAACATTTCAAAAACAGAATAAATTATTTTTAAGAAAAAATCTGTCTTATCATTAATATCATTACTACTACAATACCAGTTAATATTATTTTGCATGTAATCATTAATTTCTACATAGTTAGCATTTAAAAAGTCATAGCTTAAAGTACTTTCTGTACAACTAAATAGTTGATTGTCTGAATAAAAGTTGCTTAAACATATAGTCTTATGAAATATACTAGTTTTATCTTTTATAAAAGATTCAGTCTGGTTTAAAATATAATTATCAATAACATTAGTAAAAACTAAATCTAGGACATTATTAAAATTGTTTTTTAAATTACATACTTGACTAAAACCTATTTCTGAAAAAAAGTCTACGATTATTGATTGTTGGGAAGTACATATGTTGGCAGGATCATATATGAACTCATTGTCGTCCGATGGTACCCATTCCAAACCAGGTAGGTTAAAATCACCAAAAATCCATACATCATCAGAATTTGTAATACTAGTGCAGATCTCACGTAGACCAGATACACATTCTTGATAAATAATTTCATTAGAACCTTGATGAATGTAGCACCCACATATATATATATTTTTTTCAGTTGTTACTATCTTCACCCATACCTGCTGTGACAAATTTAAGTTAAGTATGGTTTGGCCTAACTCAACTGAGAAACAAGAAAGTGAGTTGTGGACGGCAATAATTACTCCGCCACCTCTAATTTGTTTATTTTGTAGGTCACGATCACATCTGAAGACATTCCAATTAGGCCCAAATATTTCCGAATTTAGGTGTTCACTTTTTAGCCAGGTTTCAGTTAAAATTATAACATTATACTGTATACTTGCAGTAACCCTGAACACTTCGTTGATGTCACCTCTCATGCCAGACATATTTTGATAGAAAACTCGTAATTCTTTACGTGATAGCGAATCTTTGTGAAGCAATTTTTGGCTATTCACGTTTAAAGAATTGGTTTTATCTGAGTTTTTTCGAGAAGAGATAGGCTTAAATTCTCTCACAATACATTCTCTAGGCCACAAGCTATTATTTAAGAGAATCGAACCAAAAAAATCTGGTATACTAATTTTGAAATTTTGATATTTTAGATTATTTTTCTTATTATTCCATGGAATTACAGGATTACAAATAATATCGTATATATTAAAGTAGTTATTAATGAATTTAATTATGTTAGAACTAGAAACATTAGTATGCACATTTTTTATATAAAATTGTCTACGTTTACTGTTCAACTGATTAATACTGTTCAACTGATTAATATTATTTGAAATTGAATTTGAAATCGAATTTGAATTATTTTTCAGGCAGTAATTAAATACATCATTTTGTCCTATTGTATTAGCCTGCGATAATTGAGAAATGGAGTTCGGTGAATTAGGAGCAAGGCCGAAAATACCTAGATTGAGCTTCTCTTTGTCTCTGTAGGTATTCAATTCTTTTCGAAGCGATATGTCTCCGATAAGATTCTAAATCATCTGATACCATTGCAGATGAGTATCCAAAACTTTCATGATGTCTGTCAAAAAGACTTCTTAGTTGAGCTGGGTTTGATGGAAGACCTTCTTGCTGAATTAACATCATGATATTTAATTTAGTTTTCCCATCGATACATACAGACTTATCCTGATCATGGAGATAAGCTAAGAATAATCGTACATTTTCAAATATTCTACTTTCTTTAAGTCTTGAAAGTGCATAACTGCCATCGCCATGTTCGACCGAATTTTTAGTTAGCCTTATATGTGGTGGAATTAATGGATTAGCGAAGTTGGGCGACGGATGTGTTCTATCAGCATGATTAGAGGAAACAATTGCTGAAGGTCTGGCCATGGCTATTTGTGGTATGTCCCTCACACTGGTTAGAGGGTTTAGCGTTGGTCCCTGAACAAATCTTTGCAGGTTTTTAAACTTTTTAGAAAATGTGTTTCTGATATTATTCATGCTATAATGATTATTATTTTTATTATTACTATTTTTAGTACTATTATTATTTTTATTGTTATTATTTTTAATATTTTTATTATTTGTATTATTATTATTATTATTATTATAATTATTACTATTATTATTATTATTATTACTATTATTATTATTATTATTATTATTTCTATTATTATTATTATTATTATTATTATTATTACTAATATTATTATTATTATTATTATTATTATTATTATTATTTCTAATATTATTATTATTATTATTATTGTTACTATTATTATTAATATTATTACCAGTATTATATTTTTTCTTATTTTTATTTTGTTGATTTTTAATGTTCCTATTACCATTATTATTATTGTTTTTGTTATTAGTATTATATTTTTTATTATTATTATTACTATTATAAGTATAGTTATGGTCATTTTTATTACTTTTAAAACCATTTACTAGTGCACTGCGGTATGAAATTGGTGTAGAAATAGGTCTATAGAATTGTGGAAGTAAAGAAGAAGAATACTCTTGCGATATAAGTGGTGAAGTTTGTTGTAATTGTGGCCGCTGTAATATGCATTTATATGTATGCATACAGAGAACATTATTGCAATGCATTTATATGTATGCATACAGAGAACATTATTGCAAGCATGTAAATATATATATGTATATATATATATTTATATGTGCAATACTTTAAAGAATATTTGAAACTAATAATAATTATAAAGAAATTTAAGGATTGCTGGCGTTAGCAAATATGATCAATAATTAGAAATAAGTAACGAGTAAATAATAAGAATGTAACGAATAGATTTAGGGTATAAAAAGAATATAAAATTAAATAAAGATTCACTTCTCTTTTAACTTGGAAGTCAAATCGATTGTTTATTCTAAATAGGCTACTCGCCACCATTACAATAAAATAATCTACTTCCAATCCAACTAAACTGGGCTCTTTAGCTAATTTAGTTTAACCACAGGCTTTATAGCTAAGGTTATTGGATTGGACTTACATAGTATATATAACATTCATATATTAAATCGGGGATACCCTCATATAGGTATCCAAGGGGATTAGTTGGGTTAAGATTGGACAGATTGGGCCAGATATTACATGGCGATCCTGCCAGGAGGCGATTTGAAAAGAGCACTAGAAGAAGACAAGAAGGCTGGTCCAAGACCAACTAGTTTGGAGGAATACAGAAGAAAACATCGCAACAACAACAACAACGTCGTAGAAGCAGTACCAATTCCCATAAAAATCAAGAAACGAGGAGGAAAGGCAGCAAAAGCCAGGAAGGAGATTGGCGCACTGAAGAGACTGCAAAGATTAGCTGTAAAACCGGAGGAGAAAGAGAGATTTAAGGCGCTGGCCAAGGAGAAGCAGGCAGCAGAAAAAGAAAGGAAGAAAAACAACACCAACAAGTTGGACGAATTGTTTCAACGTTGTTTTGACTGCCTCCCTGCAGAAATTTAAATAAATAAATATAAATATATAGATAAATTAATATAAATATATATATATATATATCTTCATAACCCCTGTATATGTAATTTTAAAGAAAATAATAAATATGAAATAAATATAAAAAAAAAAAAAAAACAAAGTATATAGACAATATTTAGGTAATATATATATGTATATCTAAGAAAACAAATAATAATACGTATATACAATATATATAATTTGAATTATTTTCATAAATAAATATGCAATATGACAAATGAAGGGTCAATCGCACTTGATAAAAAAATAACTAAATAAAAATAAAAAAAAAAATAAAAGGAAAATATCAAATTCCAAATACTTTGATATATACATGACACATGTTATATGGAAAATTTTCATTATTAGTAATTAACGTAATATATATAGAATAATTTAGAAATCATTTTTTTTTTTGAAAACCCGAATTACCATAACCCAAAAGTAAATAAATTGCTTTATACATATATCCGGAATTTTTCTAATCACCGAATAAATACTAAATTTATGAGTAGGATAGTAGCTAAATGTAGAACATAATATTTTAGTAGTAAAAATAGATAGTTTTAAAAAAAAAATATATTAGGTTTGGGTACCGATTAAGTTTTTCTATATGATTTTAGTGTAGGCACATAGTAGATACAAATTATATTTATAGAATTTATATATGAAACACCGAAGGGTATTGTATATATATAAATTTTTCGGAAGTTTGTACTAGATTTTTTTTGAAAAATATTTTTATTAGGATATTATAGTATAAATATATAAATATTATAGTATAAATATTTTTATTAGGATATTATAGTATAGTATGTTAGTATAAAAATAACAGTATATTAATAGGAGAGTTTTTAGTAGATATATATGGGGGTCGGGTTTGGAAGTTGACAGGGTAGGCAAAGTAAGTTTCGGCTTGCTTTGTTGCAACTGTTGAGGTTTCTAAACAAGTACTTGCATTACCTCCTCGTGGTGGCCCCTGGAACTGTATCTGTCTTAAATATGGATACAGACCAAATTTGCAAGCGCGAAACCAAGCTAAGGGTGTAATTCGTACCGTGCCTAGAGCTGCGTGGCTGAGGGTGAGCTCAGTCGCTAACGGTGGACTCCGGATACCAGGCGACCTCCGGTTTTAACCAGCCTTACCATAGTATCGGGCCTCTGCTATGGTGGACCTTCTTTTGCCGCGAAACTCGTGGGAACAACTATGGAAGAAAAAAAACAAACAACAAAAAAAAACAACAAAGGATCAACAACGACGACTACAGCAATGTTCGGTGAGCTAGATAAAATTAAAGTTAATTAAAGTCTTCTCCGTGAACTAAAAATAAAAGACTATGCTTCGCTTACGATCAAATTATTTATTTATTAAATATCGAGAAAAAAAAATTGTATATAATTTATTAAAAAAAAAATTAATTAAATAAAAAAAATTTAAACAAATTAAATTAAAATTTAAAATAAAATTGATAAACTCAAAAAAATAAAATTATAATAATAAATTCAGTATTACTTTAATATAATTAGTTTATAAAACTCAAATTGTTGACAAATTGTTATCTAAATTTCCAAATTATTTACAAAAAAAAAAATTTAAAACAAATTCAAATATTAATTTATATAAATTTACGAAATGAGTTAACGTTACGTTAATTGTATATATACCTTAATAAAAAAAATTGCGTTTGAAGTTGCGTTAATTATGTGTACACCTTAATTCAATATGCACAACAAAAGTATTTAACTGTCACCCAATACTGACACTGTATACAAAACCGCGTGTTCCTTTATGTTTGATGCAAAAGCGATACCAATGCGAAAGACACTAACTTCAAAATGATTATCAAAATTTATGAATATTTGCGCCAAATTTTAATGAAATTATATGTTTATTATGTATAATATCAAAGTACTACCAAGGTAGTGTACATAAAATTCACGATAATAAAAAAAAAATTGTTTTAAATATATCCGTAAAATTTTAACTTTAAACAACAAAAAAAACGATTTATACTTGTCAGTTGCGGTTTTAGTTGGGGTTTCAAATACTGTTGTTAACGCAATTGCTTTATTGTAATTGATTGTTTGACACAAAAAAAATAAAAAAAAATTCTACTTTATGTTATGGCCCGTTAGCAATTTAAATTGTTCAATTTAGTATTGACCAAATATAACCAAATTACTCTATTTATATACAAATATTAAAATAAAAAAAAAAGAATCAATATGATTTTATTATATTTCAGAAAAAATATTTTATTTATTTATGTTTAATGTTCTAAATTATAATTTCCAAATTATAATTTTAAATTGCTCCAATTTCTAAATTATTCGAGGAAAAAAAACCAAAGGAATGAATTATATGAATTATTCCCAAAATGGCAGAAAAAAAACCTTATATAATTCTACAACAAATTATTATTCCCAAAGTAAAGTAGGAACAATCATAAAATTTCCACTTTCGTGTATTTATGATCTTATCCATACAATACTCACGTTGATTTTCGTTGTATGTTGTTTGTAGTTGACTCCTTGTTATATTTTGTTGTATTGTTGCAAAATTATGTTTGTTTGTGATGATGTATTGTTTGCAATAATTTTGATAAATTTGCCTTGATTAATTTAATGTGAATCTCACCAAAATCTGATGACGAAAGAGAATGATTAATTCGTTGCGCCGTCTTTTATAGTTTGTTTTGGTCCACTTTTTGCAGGGCTGCACGTTAATTATAGCAAATTACCTTGTAAACCTACCATAAACTATTTAATTTATTTATTTCCATGTTATATCAAGGTTTTATGATATATTTGCCTTCAGATGTTCTTAATTTGCTATGTTTTGTAACATTTTATTGTTTTCTCCTGTTAAATTTTATAATTTTTGTGATTTAAATTATGCTATAATTTATCTAATTTGTACATCCCTGCGTTACATTTCATCGATATAGTGGCACCTTGCCGTTTGCTGAATTAAGAGAACTTAATTTGTTGTTCTATATCTATCTCGCTTACCCTATCGGTTTCATTCACTCCAATTATGTTTTCCATAACATATTTAAAAGCATAATTTTATGTTTTATGCTCCTTTTCTTATGTTTTGCATAAGATTTTTGGATTCGCGACACTTCATTCTACTGGGTAAGTAAGATTGTATATGTCTGAACATAAAGTTCTGCACACAGGGCAATCAACAAGTTCTCGTTTGACAGCCGCAAACGAGCAGAAGTTTTTCAAGAATTTCGGATAAAATCAAGAATAAATTCAGGTAAGTTCTACAATTTATTATTTAGGAGCCTTTTCTGGTTCCATTAATATATATAAACCATGGATTACGGCATTGTACATGTCGAATCCAATATGTTCATATATATATAAATTTCATTGTTTTTTACAGGTTATGCCGGTTTGTTTACCATTGGACATCAATTTCCAATAAATTGATCCAATTGGTAAATTCAACTATGAAATAGTTGTTGAGGACACCTAAGGTATGTTGCGTTTTATATTTTGTATATTAAATATAAAAAACATTTATTTTCAGATACAACAACCTGGAATTTTTATTGTACCACACCTTGGATGGAATTAAAGATAAGTAATTAAAATCATTTCATTTCATTTTTACTAATATATTTATTTTATTTTAGGTTGGCTAAACATTCTCCCCCCTGTTGAACGAATCCGTTCAACAATCTATTCCTTTTTTTTGTTGGTACGTGTGCGCCGTTGATGATGGTGAAATTTCACCTTCCCATCAGTGTACACACGAACCCGAACGCTCCAACGATCTGGTAGATTGATTCGAAACTCCCTTTGTTTTGATCGTAGAATTTTCTGAAAATCTATTCTTTTTAAAACATGTTTCGGGATAAAAATGTGTTCGCCTTCCCTGGTAATGAATTTTTGAATGTCATTTTCAATTCTCATTTTTATTTCCGTGATGGTTTCAGATGGCCGAATCGAGTTCCAATCAGTGATATATCGATTATTAATCACGACGGTTGACTCCTCTTTCTCAGCTGGTTTTGCTGCTGCTGATTCATCACGTTGCGGTGACAATTGGACATCCTCCCAAATGGTCAAAAAATCTTCATTTTCAAATTGATTCATTTTTACCTATTATGAAAAAAAATAAAGTATTAGTTAATTATTATGCATTTGAATAACATAGAACACTTGGACGACAACAGAACATAACGATACAACATGTCATTTTTTAAACCCCATTAGTTTCTAATGTTGTTACTCTATTAATATCTGTTATTAATGGACAGATTTTTGTAACTGGTCGGCGAAATGAGCTATGTTGCGTCTTAACTTGAACAACACGAGTCAGTCCATCATCTCCTGGATACACTTCTTCTATTTTTCCGAGTGGCCAAAAGGTTGGCGCTGTTGTCTCTTCTTTAACCAGTACTATATCCCCTACTTTGAGATTTGATTCTACTGACTGCCACTTTGTTCGCTGCTGTAGTGTGTTCAAGTATTCAGTCGACCATTTTTTCCAAAATTGCTGTGTCAAATATTGCATGTGCCTCCATCTTTGACCAATTGCCACTTTTTCTAATACAGTTGATTCTGGTACTGCATTTAGTGCTTGACCAATCAAGAAATGTCCAGGTGTTAGAACTTCCATATTATCAGTTTGTTGATCGACTACAGTGAGTGGTCGGGAATTTAGACATGCTTCTACCTGACACAACAACGTTGAATATTCCTCAAATGAATAAATATTTTTTCCGATTACTCTGCGTAGATGAAACTTGATTGACTTTACTCCTGCCTCCCATAATCCACCAAAATGAGGTGCTCCTGGAGGATTAAAATGCCAATTTATTTGTTGTAAACTAAAAAATTGGGTTAGAGCTGGAGACGCTTCCTTCATTGCTTTGTTGAATTCTTTATCTAGAATTACTTCTGCTCCTTTAAAATTTGTTCCACAGTCGGAATATAGATCAGTACATAATCCTCTACGCGATGTAAATCTTCGAAATGCTGCTATAAATGCTGTAGATGTTAAATCTGATACCAATTCTAGATGTATTGCTTTCGTAGCCATGCAAATAAATATGCAAATATATCCTTTGTACTGACGTGCGCTTCGATGTGATGACAATTTTAACATAACTGGCCCTGCAAAATTCATTCCTACATGAACGAATGGTTTCGTGATGTTAATGCGTGCTCTAGGTAAATTACCCATTAATTGTACTTTCACTTCTTTACGTTGTCGTATACAAATTACGCATTTGTTAATTCGTTTTGCAATCTCCTTTTTTCCATTTATAATCCAATACATGTGTCGACTTGTGTTCAGTACTAAATTTACACCTCCATGAAGTGTATCTTGATGTAACTCGTCAATTATGATATTAGTTATATGATGATTCGATGGCAAAATTATTGGATGTTTTCTATTGTATGGTATATTTGCATTTTCCAATCTTCCTCTTACTCGCATGACTTGGTGCTCATCTAAAAACGGCATTAACGAACTTAGTTTTGATTTCTGACTTATAGCATTTCCTTTAATTAGCTGTTGATATTCCTCGTTGAATTCGCATTGTTGTATTCTCTTACATATTGTATTTTGTGCTAAGCGTCTTTCATTTGCTGTTAATGTTCCACTTGTTCTATCACCTTTCTTTTTTGCGTTGTATTTAAACCGTAGTACCAATGCTATTATTCGTGATAGTTTTACGAACGACGAAAACTGTTGAAACGTGTCATCCATTTGAATAAAAAATGACTTAGATGTTGCTGTTTTTGCTTCTAATACTGGTGTCGTAGTAGCAATACTCAATTTTGGCCATTCGGTCTCATCCTTTACTAACCACGTAGGGCCATTCCACCAAAATTCGTTATGTATGATGTTCTTTACGTTTATTCCTCTGGAAGCCAGATCAGCTGGGTTATGCTCGGTGGGCACATGTCTCCATAAGCTCGGTTCTACTCTTTCTTGTATTTCTGCAACTCTATGTGACAAGAATGTTTTCCATTTCGATGGATGATTTTGTATCCATTGTAATGCAATCGTTGAATCTATCCATGCTGTCGTTGCACAATTTTTAAGACCCATAGCATTTTGTGTTGCAGTAAACAATCGAGCTAAAATGAGCGCACCGCACAACTCCAACCGAGGCAAAGTCACAGGTTTGATCGGTGCAACCTTTGTTTTTGACGCAATTAATTTTGATGTTGTAGTTCCATTTTGATGTTGGATCCGCATATATATGACAGCAGCGTAGGCGTGAATAGACGCATCACAAAATCCATGTAATTGCATGCTTATTGCTTGATCGCTGCTACCTAACCACCTTGGAATTCGAATTTTGTTCAAATCCATCAATTCAGTCTTGAAACCTTCCCACTGCGCTGCAATTGTTTGATCTACTTCTGCATCCCATGTTGAACCTGTCATCCATAATTTTTGAATTAACAGCTTTGCCACTATTATCACTGGTGATATCCAACCTAGGGGATCATACAATGATGCAACTTGTGATAAAATTGAACGTTTGGTATTGGCTTGCTTAATTTTACTGACGACCATAAATGTAAAGTGATCGGTTCCTGGATACCATCGAATACCTAATGTTTTCAATATGTCATGTTCATCAAATTTAAATGTTTCTTTTAACTCACGATGATCTAATGGCAAATTTTCTACTACTTCAGGAACATTACTTGCCCATTTGCGTAACTTAAAATGACCCTTTTGTAACATATTTATGCATTGTTGTTGTAATTCGATGGCATCTTCGATGTTATCTGCCCCACTTAACCAATCGTCAACGTAGAAATCCGAAAATACCGCTTGTGCTGCACGAGGATAGTTTTGCATTTCATCCAATCCTAATTGTTGCAAAGTTTTGATTGCTAAGTACGGAGCTGCTGAAGTTCCAAATGTCACAGTCTTTAGTTGGTAATCACGTTCCATTTTACTTACAGGATCTCTCCAAATGATCCTTTGATATCTGCGATGATCAGGATGTACTAAAATCATGCGATACATTTTCTCTATATCTGCCGTCATTGCAATTTTATATTTTCGCCATTTCATTAAAGTTGCAAACAGTGTTGGTTGGATTGTTGGACCCACCAACATCTGTTCGTTCAATGATTTTCCATTTGTTGATTTTGCAGAAGCGTCGAACACAACCCGAAGTTTTGTTGTAGTACTTTCTTTAAATACTGCGTGATGTGGAATGTAATAATTTGGTTCATCTTTGTTATCAATTACTATCTCCATCTGTTGCATTTCTATGTATTCATCTAAACATTTTGAATATTCATTTTCCAATTCGATATTGTTTTTCAATTTGTTCTGCAAAATATTATAACGTTTTCGTGACACTTCCTTAGACAAACCTAGCTCTGGATTCCGACCACCAACAAACGGAAGCTTCACTTGATATTGCCCGTTAGAAAGTCTGCTGTGTGTTGTTTTGAAAATCTCTTCACATTCCTGCTCATCAGGTTGCAAGATTTTCTTTGTTGATACTTCTTCTAATTCCCAAAATTGCTTTAATTGATGACAGAGTTCATCTGCTGGATTTTGACGAATCGTAAAAGTTTGAACATGTTGACTGGACATATTGGAACTACTTCCTAAAACTATCCATCCTAACATTGTTTGTATTGCAACTGGTGCATCTTTAGGACCTTTAACTAATCCTCCTTGTATGATTTCAGCATATACCTGTGCCCCTAGAAGTATATCTATTGTTCCTGGTTTATGATATGTGGGATCTGCTAATTCTAAATTGTTGAGATGCTCCCACTGCCTTTTTGTAGTTGTGCGTGATGGCAATAAATCCGTAATTTTCTTGATTACAAGCATGCTGACATTCACCTTGTGTGATTTTGACATGTGATCATGCAATTGGATTTTTACTTGTCTATTCGCCATTGCTGTTTTACTCGTGTTGAGACCAGTAACTTCAATTTTAGCTGGCGTACCATGAACTCCCAATCTTTTACAACTGCTTTCTGTGATAAACGATGATTGAGATCCAGGATCCACTAAACAGCGTAACATTATTGATCTTCCATTTCGATCATAAACTGCGACTAATGCTGTTGCCAGAAGTACTTCATGTTGTTCAGTTGTCAAAAAATTTGCTGATTGCTCCGTCATTGTGCCATTATTATTGGATTGCGACTTTTCTCTTTGACGACCTTGCCCTTCAGTTCTGTGCTGATCCTTAACCCCCTGTGAGTTATGTGATGATCCATGAACGTTAGGATTTGTTAAATGTAACAAACTGTGATGATTTTTTTGACACTGTCTACATGTGTTTTTGCTTGTGCACTTCGTGACAACATGGCCTCCAGAAAAACAATTAAAACATCGACCACTGTTTCCAATACATATTCTACGTTGTTTGATGTCCATTTGTAAAAATTTTTTACATGTTCCAACGTAATGTGACCCATTGCAAGCTGGACATTTAGTACTTGTAGCGCTATGATAACTTTTGGTGACTGTTGTTGTTTTACTAGTTGTTGTTGAATGTGATACGGCTTCTAAAACTCTGAATCTTGTATTCAAAAATTTCTTAAATTTGTCCAGTGACGGAAGATCTTGTCCATCACCTAACTCTTCTTCCCAAAGTCGCATTGTGACAAATGGTACCTTTTGTACTAGTAAGTAAATGATAATTGTATCCCATGTGGATATATCAACTTCTAGTGATTTTAATTGCTGTTCACATTCTTCTGTTGTTTCAATAAGTTGTTTTAATGCCTTGCTACTTTCGGTGAGTATTTTTGGTTGATTCACTAATATTTTTATTTGTGTGTTTACTAATAATCTTTTATTCTCATATCTGCATTTCAATTTTGTCCAAGCAGGTTCATAATCATCGTTTGTAATTGGAATGTGTCTTAGTAGTCGTTCCGCTTCACCAACTAAACATCCTTTCAAATATTGCAGTTTTTGTACTGGATACAGTTGTGTGTTAGCATGAATCATAGTGGTAAACAAATCGTGAAATGATCTCCACTCCATATAATCGCCATTAAATTTCGGCAATGTTATGCGTGGTAGATGTACTTGAACATTAGCATGATGTATTGTATCATTCATAGTTGTATCTGTGATGACTGGTTGTTTAACTTCTGCTGGTTGTTTAAGCTTCAAGTTATCCTTTAATTCACCAATATATTCTGTATATAGTACATCTATATCTGCATACACATCGTTTACTATGTAGTTATCAGCGCATTGTTCTCCAGATGTTGCAATTAATTCACGAATAATTGTATCGTTGTCATTAAACTGCTTCCATTGTTCATCCAAACTACTGATCTTCGTTTCGTAGAATCCCACGTTTCGCTTGTCAAGCTTAGTTTTCTTGGCGTTGATGATAATCCGCTGAATTTTATCTGCCAACACTTGCTGTTTTGTCAGAGCACCTTTCAGTTGCATAGACATGTTAAAATACAACCACGGTATAGCGTTTGATAAAAGATTAATTTTATTTGGCTAAAAACTGACTGGACAATAACAATTAAACGTTACCAACTAACCCTGCTTTTAAATTGCCAACTATTGCACCACTGACGTACAAATTTCAAATAAAATGAAAAGAAAACAATCAATTACTACCCTAAATATTCAATACTTATTAATCGGACCGCGCGTTACAATATATCCGGTTCGAAGGACCAAAATGTTCGGTGAGCTAGATAAAATTAAAGTTAATTAAAGTCTTCTCCGTGAACTAAAAATAAAAGACTATGCTTCGCTTACGATCAAATTATTTATTTATTAAATATCGAGAAAAAAAAATTGTATATAATTTATTAAAAAAAAAATTAATTAAATAAAAAAAATTTAAACAAATTAAATTAAAATTTAAAATAAAATTGATAAACTCAAAAAAATAAAATTATAATAATAAATTCAGTATTACTTTAATATAACTAGTTTATAAAACTCAAATTGTTGACAAATTGTTATCTAAATTTCCAAATTATTTACAAAAAAAAAAATTTAAAACAAATTCAAATATTAATTTATATAAATTTACGAAATGAGTTAACGTTACGTTAATTGTATATATACCTTAATAAAAAAAATTGCGTTTGAAGTTGCGTTAATTATGTGTACACCTTAATTCAATATGCACAACAAAAGTATTTAACTGTCACCCAATACTGACACTGTATACAAAACCGCGTGTTCCTTTATGTTTGATGCAAAAGCGATACCAATGCGAAAGACACTAACTTCAAAATGATTATCAAAATTTATGAATATTTGCGCCAAATTTTAATGAAATTATATGTTTATTATGTATAATATCAAAGTACTACCAAGGTAGTGTACATAAAATTCACGATAATAAAAAAAAAATTGTTTTAAATATATCCGTAAAATTTTAACTTTAAACAACAAAAAAAACGATTTATACTTGTCAGTTGCGGTTTTAGTTGGGGTTTCAAATACTGTTGTTAACGCAATTGCTTTATTGTAATTGATTGTTTGACACAAAAAAAATAAAAAAAAAATTCTACTTTATGTTATGGCCCGTTAGCAATTTAAATTGTTCAATTTAGTATTGACCAAATATAACCAAATTACTCTATTTATATACAAATATTAAAATAAAAAAAAAAGAATCAATATGATTTTATTATATTTCAGAAAAAATATTTTATTTATTTATGTTTAATGTTCTAAATTATAATTTCCAAATTATAATTTTAAATTGCTCCAATTTCTAAATTATTCGAGGAAAAAAAACCAAAGGAATGAATTATATGAATTATTCCCAAAATGGCAGAAAAAAAACCTTATATAATTCTACAACAAATTATTATTCCCAAAGTAAAGTAGGAACAATCATAAAATTTCCACTTTCGTGTATTTATGATCTTATCCATACAATACTCACGTTGATTTTCGTTGTATGTTGTTTGTAGTTGACTCCTTGTTATATTTTGTTGTATTGTTGCAAAATTATGTTTGTTTGTGATGATGTATTGTTTGCAATAATTTTGATAAATTTGCCTTGATTAATTTAATGTGAATCTCACCAAAATCTGATGACGAAAGAGAATGATTAATTCGTTGCGCCGTCTTTTATAGTTTGTTTTGGTCCACTTTTTGCAGGGCTGCACGTTAATTATAGCAAATTACCTTGTAAACCTACCATAAACTATTTAATTTATTTATTTCCATGTTATATCAAGGTTTTATGATATATTTGCCTTCAGATGTTCTTAATTTGCTATGTTTTGTAACATTTTATTGTTTTCTCCTGTTAAATTTTATAATTTTTGTGATTTAAATTATGCTATAATTTATCTAATTTGTACATCCCTGCGTTACATTTCATCGATATAGTGGCACCTTGCCGTTTGCTGAATTAAGAGAACTTAATTTGTTGTTCTATATCTATCTCGCTTACCCTATCGGTTTCATTCACTCCAATTATGTTTTCCATAACATATTTAAAAGCATAATTTTATGTTTTATGCTCCTTTTCTTATGTTTTGCATAAGATTTTTGGATTCGCGACACTTCATTCTACTGGGTAAGTAAGATTGTATATGTCTGAACATAAAGTTCTGCACACAGGGCAATCAACAAGTTCTCGTTTGACAGCCGCAAACGAGCAGAAGTTTTTCAAGAATTTCGGATAAAATCAAGAATAAATTCAGGTAAGTTCTACAATTTATTATTTAGGAGCCTTTTCTGGTTCCATTAATATATATAAACCATGGATTACGGCATTGTACATGTCGAATCCAATATGTTCATATATATATAAATTTCATTGTTTTTTACAGGTTATGCCGGTTTGTTTACCATTGGACATCAATTTCCAATAAATTGATCCAATTGGTAAATTCAACTATGAAATAGTTGTTGAGGACACCTAAGGTATGTTGCGTTTTATATTTTGTATATTAAATATAAAAAACATTTATTTTCAGATACAACAACCTGGAATTTTTATTGTACCACACCTTGGATGGAATTAAAGATAAGTAATTAAAATCATTTCATTTCATTTTTACTAATATATTTATTTTATTTTAGGTTGGCTAAACAGCAACGATAAATAACAAGGCAACAACTTCAACTACAACATCAACAACAACGGCAATCGTACCAATAGCAACTGCAATGTCTGAGGCCGCGTATGCAGGCTCCTTACTTGCAGATGCTATTGAGATGATTCAAAGAACGAGGCTAGGCGATACAGACAATGACGCTAGCGATGTAGCAACGGAAGATGAGAGCGACTATCTAATGTCCTCGGACAATGACAACGTCACCGTTATAGAAAACATTACAACCTCTGACGCGGAAGGTAATGTCAGCAAGGCGTCCAGCGGCTCTCAAATTAAGCCCAGGAAGTTGTGTGGTGCAGCTAGGAAAAAGCTGAAAAAAATTATATCATCTGGAATCCCATATTATGAGGCACGTGCGCAAATGGACAAAGAATATGAGGATATACTGGCACGGAAGGCATCCGGCTCTCTATGTGTTAAAAGAAACAGATCGGACGGCAGCACGCCACCGATGATTGTCAAACGAAACAAAAGCAACACACAGAGTAAGCCAACGTACAGGGACGTTGCGAGTAATACCAGGGTGGGTATTCTACCACGGCAATACCCTGTGCGGGCGCTGAGTGAAGAAGAGGCAAAAAAGGTACAAAGTGCGATTCTGAACGCCATGTACGAATTGCCCAGGGGCACCCATGTCAGATTTAATGGGTCAGCTCGTAAACCCGGATGGGTGTCACTCAACTGCGCTGATGATGCGAGTAAGCGTTGGCTGAAAGAAACCATAAAGAAAATCAAGCCCTACAAAGAGGCTGATTTAGTGTTGGTAGAAGGTAAGGATCTTCCTATACACGCGGTCTGCTCAGGGTTCTTTCCTGACGAAGAAAATCTTCGTGAGGGAGAAATCCTGGACAGACTAGGCAGACAGAACGATGGCCTGCACATCCAGAATTGGAGGATTCTGAGGAGATCATCTAACGAGAAGGGCCACCGTATGGTTCTCTCAATAGATGACGCCTCCGCTAGAATCATTCAAGACCTGGACTGCAGACCTTGGTTCGGTTTTGATAGGATTGATCTTCGCCTTAAAATCCGTGCTGGTGGTACAGACAGGAAGGAAGAAGGTAGGAAAAACGCGCCAGGTATAGGTAAGGTACAGCAAGGTGAGGTGCAGGAAGTTCGAAAGACACCTGCGCCGACGCCAGCTGCAACGATAACATCAATGAGAGGTGAAAAAGCGGAAAAAACAACACCCATGCCAGCGCTGGTAGAAGTGGTAAAAAGAGCATCAGAACCAGTAGCTTCGACCAGCGGAATTAGCAAAAGTCAACAATTCAGGCCACCTTTAAAAGCCGACGATAAGCACAAGGCAGAAGGAAGGCACGAAAGGGAGAGGAGGCCGGATCACAGAAGGAGATCCCCTCTGAAGTCAGCACCTAGGAGAAGGTCAAACTCCAGAGACAGAAGGAATGAGTGGAGGAGAGTGGAGCACGGCAGACCAGCGCGGCTCGATGACTCCTGCCGTCACAGAAGGAGAGAGGCTTCGCGCAGCCCTCCGGCTAGAAGCAGAAGAAGTAGGGCGGACTCCAGGAGTCCCCCTTCGAGAAGAAGGTAAATTCAACTCCTGGAAGTGCATCCAGGCGAACCTGCAGCATGCAAAGGCGGCATCGGCTACATTAAGCTGTAGGTTCGTAAAAGAAGTCGCCAACATTGCACTCATCCAGGAACCCTGGCTAGCAAATGGTAAGATATGTGGGCTAGGAGTGTCCGGAGGTAAGTTATTATACGATAATACAAACTCAAGACCAAGAGCTTGTATTCTGTTTAATAAAGATATTAATTACGTTCCAATTACAGAATTCTGTCAACAGGACGTAGTAGCGGCAATAATTGATCCAAGGGGCGAGCTAGGGAACATCATAGTATGTTCCGCATACTTTGCCGCGGATCATCAATGCCCCCCTCCTGAGCTAATAGGACTGCTACTTTTCGCAAGAAGAAACAAGATGCAGCTTTTGGTAGGTTGTGATGCCAACGCTCATCATACAAACTGGGGTAGCACGGACATTAATAACAGGGGTGAGTCACTACTAGAATTTATTACTAGTTATAATTTATCAATAATAAATTCGGGCAATGAGCCAACATTCGTCAATAGAATTAGAGGTGAGGTTCTAGATCTAACCATAACGACCCCTTTCTTAACGAATAAGATAAACAACTGGCACGTCTCTGATGAGCCATCTTGTTCGGATCACAAACATATTAGATTCGATTTAGCAGGAGTAGGCCCCTTATCAATAACATACCGCCCCAAAAAGAAAACCATATGGTCGTCATATAAGACTGATCTAGAAGGCAAACTAGAGGCGATCCCAAAGAAAATTAAAGATATTGAGGAACTAGAAGATGCGGCTATGATGACAAAAGCAGCAATCATTAGCGCTTTTGAAGAGAACTGCCCAACAAGGACAAAACGCAGTAACAGACAAGTAAGCTGGTGGAACAACAATCTCTCCGACCTTAGAACTAAGGTTAGGAGACTGTTTAACAAAGCAAAAAATAAAAACCCACAAGAATGGGAAATTTACACGACGGCTCTCACTGAATACAATCGTGAAATAAGGAAAGCTAAGAAAGCCTCGTTCCAAACGTTCTGCGAAAAAATAGAGGAACTCCCAGTAGCAGCACGTATTCACAAAGTGTTAGCAAATGACAAACCGGAAGCCATAGGTCTCCTAAAAAAAGACAATGGCAGTTATGCGGAATCAAAAGCTGAATCTCTAAGAATTCTACTAGATTCCCACTTCCCTGGAGCTGCAACACTATCGGATGAAATAAACAGCATCAGAAACTCCCAAGATAAACCAAAGAAGGAGGACTGGAAATTAGCAAACAACGTCATCAGCCGAGAAAGAGTCAAATGGGCGATTAAAACCTTCAAACCCTTCAAGTCAGCAGGTCCAGATGAAATATTCCCGGCCTTACTACAGGAAGGAGGTGAAAAACTTGCACTTATACTGACAAGGCTTTTCAAAGCTAGTCTAGTATTTGGACATATACCAAAAGAGTGGGCACAGGTAAAAGTGGTATTCATACCCAAAGTAAATAAAAGGCTGAACGGAGACCCAAAAAATCTACGACCCATCAGTCTATCATCATTCGTATTGAAAACATTGGAAAAAGTGATTGAGAGATACCTAAGAGATGAAATTATGACAAACCATCCCCTTCACAAAAATCAATACGCATATCAAGCAGGAAAATCCACAGAGATGGCACTCCTGAATCTAACAGAAAAGATTGAGAAATCACTAATAGCGAAGGAGACAGCTTTAGTAGCGTTCATGGATATTGAAGGTGCTTTTAACAACACCTCTCATAAGTCAATGATAGAGGCATTGAGAGGCAGGGGAGCAAGCAACGCAATATGCAAATGGACAGAGTCCATGCTAAAGAGCAGGGTAATTGAACTCTCTCTGGGCGAGGAAAAGATGAAGGCAACAACAAGTCGAGGATGTCCACAAGGTGGTGTTCTATCGTCCCTTCTCTGGTCTCTGGTAGTAGACAAACTACTAGACAAGCTACAAAATGCAGGATTTGATTGTCAAGGATATGCTGATGATCTTGCAATTATCATCAGAGGAAAATTCATAAACGTTCAATGTGATCTACTACAGACCGCATGTGGAATAGTTCAAAGATGGTGTGAAAAGGAGGAACTAAAAGTCAACCCTGACAAAACCATAATCGTCCCATTCAGCAACAAACGCAATATAGCCCAATTGAGGAAACCAAGGCTGTTTGGAAAAGAAATAGAGTTTTCTGAAGAAGCTAAATTCCTAGGTGTGACACTGGACCGCAAGCTAAAGTGGAACACTCACCTAGAGAAAACTCTTAAAAAGGCGCAACTCTCACTGTGGACCTGCAGAAGAATCTGTGGGAAAACATGGGGACTGCGTCCAAAAATAGCTAACTGGATGTACCTATCAATAGTACGACCAGTTGTAACATATGCAGCGGTGGTTTGGTGGCGGAAAGTATCCCAACTAAACATCAGGAAGAAACTCGAAAAACTACAAAGAGTAGCCTGCCTGAACATCACTGGAGCTATGCAGACAACACCAACGGCATCGATGGAAGTTCTGCTCAACTTGGTCCCTCTACATCTAGCAAGAGGAAGCAAAATTTGGTGCGCTGAGAATTCTGGGTTCCAATAACGCAGATACTCAGAAATTGAAAACTCATCCCGCAATCATTCAAGCCACAGGCAACATACCGTACATAAATATGCCAAAGGATGATTGTAATATTGATTATGATTTCTATAAACCATTCAAGGTAATGTTTCCAGACAGGAATGACTGGGTAGCTACCCGACCATCGGAAACGGAGCTGGAATGGTATACAGACGGATCCAAAACAGATGAAGGAGTAGGATCCGGAGTCTACGGAAAGCGGCCAAGGTGTAAAATTTCAAAAAGCCTAGGTACCCTAACGACAGTCTTCCAAGCTGAAGTTTATGCTATCCAATTATGCGCGGAAGAAAACTTACGCAGAAGATACACCAACAAAACAATAACAATCTTCTCGGACAGCCAAGCGACACTTAAAGCCCTAAATTCTAATCAACTGAAATCGAAGCTAATAGGCGAATGCTTAAACACGCTAAAAGCTCTAGCGGCTAATAATACATTAACTCTTTCATGGATCCCGGCTCATGTAGGATTTGAAGGAAACGAAGAGGCAGACCTCTTAGCAAAAGAAGGCGCACGTACACCACTGATTGGTCCAGAACCATTTTGTGGTGTATCAAAATGTCTAACAAAATTGCAAATTAAAACTAACACTTTTCTTTCTTTTACAGATAGATGGAGGAACAATGAAGGGCCTAGACACTCGAAGCTCTTCATAAAAGGCCCGTCGAAAAAGATGACCGCAGAGCTACTAATGTGCAGCAGAAGAAGAACCAGAACACTGGTGGGCTTCCTGACTGGACACTGTGGGCTCAAGAAACATCTACACACATTAGGAATAAGTCAAGACCGATTGTGTAGATTCTGCGAATATGAGGACGAAACAGCGGAGCATATACTGTGTGAATGTGAAGCCCTATTGTATAAGAGGCTAATTCATTTCGGCAGATATACTATCTCCCCATCGGAATCATGGGATCTATCTTTGACAAGACTATACAACTTCATTGCTAGTACTGGTCTGTCAAATGAATGAACGTAAAGGGTAGTTACAATAAGCCTACGGCTGCAGTGACGAGGCAGAACTCTGCCGACCCTAACCTAAAAACTAACTAACTAACTAACTAGTAGATATAAATAATATAGAGGGATTTTTTTTTATATATCAATAACTTTGTTTTAATAAACAATAATAATAAAATTATAGTATAGGATATAAATAGTATTTTTGGTAAATAATAATAATTACTGTAGAATGATAGTATATAATATAGAATATGATAAGTATATTAGATAATGGGATAAGTAATTTAAAGAGTATATTAACAAATTTTAAGAAAACACCTAATAGAAAGTATAGTTCTGGGTATATTTTAAGTAAAATAGCCTTTATTCAGGAGATTAAAACAAACTTTTCGGAAGCTTGGAGAAAAGTTTATATAGTAAACAATCAATTAGCACTAACATATAAAGAAAAATTCGATAAAATATACGAAGAAGTCAGTAAAATTTTAGATGACAAATCTGCAGAGTATCTTAACGAAACAATAAGAGAGGAGAGTGAGGAAGAATATACAGAAGAACCAGTACCAGAAATAAAACAAGAGGAGTTAAGTAACGAAGACGATTATAAGGAGTCAGAAGATTTAGTAACAGAAAATATAGTGGAAGAATCAAATAGCAGAATGGCTAATTTTGATTTTAATGTGGCGCAAAAGCTGCCCACATTACTTATAGAAAAAGAAGAGACAAGAGAAGAAAAAATCAGAGATTTTATAAACAGTGTAGAATTTTATCACGACATATTGAAAGCTATATTGATAAAATTCTTAACAAAATGCAAAATACAAGGCAAAGCACTAACAGAAATTGGAACAACCACAGTTACCACTTATTCGGAACTGAAAAGTATACTAAAAACAAAATGTGGTTGTAAGGACTCTATTGAAATTATTCAAAATAAATTGAATAATACTAAGCAAGGAAATCGACCAATACGAGAATTCATCACTGACATTGAAGGTCTGATTTCACACATGACTGAATTGGAAGTTTTATCAAAGCGAAACGGCAAGACCAACATTAACAGCCGCGAATAACCGAAGCGGTTTAGCTTTTCTAAAAAAGGAGTTAACTACAGGTACACAATTGTGTTGGACTGTAATAGATATACAGACTTTAAGGCAGCCTGTAATCATCTACTTGAATTGAATCCCGGTACCGAAAGATACAGCGAATTAATGAGATATATGAATAACAGAAATAATAATTATAATAATAACCAAAACAGACAAAATAATAATAGATATAATAATAATTCAAACAATAGATATAATGATAACGGATATAACAATAATAGAAATAATAATTACAGAAATAATAATCACAATAATAATAATAATAATAATTATAGAAATAATGGTAATAATTCAAATTATAATAAAAATAATAACAATAATCGAAATTATAATAATAACAATAATAATCGAAACTATAATAATAATAACAATAATAATCGAAACTATAAAACATTAATAATAATAATTCAAATAATAACGGCAGTAGAAATTATACAGACAATAGACGTCAAAATGGAAATGGAAATGGAAATGGCAATTATAACAACAGAACATCCAACGAAAATGTACGAAATCCAAGAATCCTCGCAATTACCGAAAAGGGAAACGAGCAACCCACCGAGGGGGAAGCCAACCAATCGGGAGGGGATTACACAAATTAGGCGATGACGTTATTTTCACACTACATGTTTCAAATGGACTATATATAGACATTGAAATAAATAACAAAAACGCGACATTTTTAATAGACACGGGTGCATCCATCTGTACCATTAAAGAAAATATTTTAGCAGACAATAGAATAGATATAAATAATAAAACAACTATTCATGGGATTTCGGGACATCCCGAAACATTAGGGACTTGTGTTAATAGATTAAATTTTCAATCAATAAACATTGATTACAATTTTAATATTGTTAAAAATAATTTTCCCGTACCAGTAGATGGTATTTTGGGAGCAAATTTTCTAAAAGATTTTCAAGCCAAAATAAATTTGGAAAAATTTATTCTTGAGCTTAATATAGATGATGAAAAAATCATTTTACCAATAATAAGTAAAGAAAATTTCAATACCATAATGGTAAAACCACGTTGTGAAGCTACCTATTGGATAGACACAAAATTAACAGGTGAACGCATATTTCGTCAATCAGAATTATGCGAAGGGGTTTTCATGGCTGGATCGATATCCCGAGCCATAAATGGTAAAATACCAATCAAAATATTAAACACTAGAGATAGTGACGTAAAATTAAACTGGATTGAACCATAATCTTTTAGTCTAAATGACAATTATATATTAAATTACGAACTATCAGAAGAAAAACCACAAACACGTGCAGAAAAACTGTTAAAAGATATTAATTATGACACCTTAAACGCAGAAGAAATAAATTGTGTAAAACAGATTTGTACCAAATTTAACGACATTTTTCATTTAAATGGAGACAAATTAACAATCACAAATGTTGATAAAGTTAAAATTCAATTAAAAGAAGGAACAACACCTAAATATACAAAACCATACAGAATACCACACTCTCAGAAAAAGGATATTCAGGAAGAAATACAGAAAATTGTGCAAAATAAGATAGCAGAACCATCAAAATCAGCATGGAATTCACCAGTATTGATAGTACCGAAGAAAAAGGATCCAATAACGGGATTACAAAAATTTAGGATGGTAATCGATTATAGAAAAGTTAATGACGTTACTGAGGATGATAAATTTCCACTACCAAATATCACTGATATATATATGATATGGTAGGAGGTGCGAAATACTTTTCGTGCATAAGCTATGTACATACAGAAAGTGAAAAGGTCGTGAAAAAATTATTTAAAATTTGTACATTTAAACCTAGTGAAAATTTTGACTGCAATTTGAAATTGACAAAATAAAAAAGAAAAGCCAAATTTAAGTCAAATTTATTTATTGTAAAAAGTCAAATACATATAATTTTTTTTCTTCAAACTCATATTCGTCTAGCAACATAATCGTTTTCAATCATATTGAAATTGATAATTCAGTAATTCATAATTTAAAATATTTGAAAATAAAAACGTCAAAATATTATTTTTTCAAATTTTTCACGTTCAATTAAATGTACAGATCATTAATATAGTTGTGAAAAATTTGATTATTTTAAGGTTCATGTCTCTGATAAATAATTTTCATTTCACGTCGAGTATGTACTACTTTTTGAAAAAAAAATCAAAAAAAATTCCCGACTTTTTCACAACCTGAAAATTTATATGGGAAATCATCATTTCACTTTCTGTCTGTACATAGCTTTAAAATTAAATTTAAATATATTATATGAAAATTTAAAAAAAAAAAAATTAAAATTATATATTTTGTTTAAATAAATTTGAGATTTAAAAATTAAATTTAAATATATTATTTGAAATAAATTTAAAAGAAAAAAAATTAAAATTAAATATTTTGTTTAAATGAATTTGAGATTTAAAATTTAAATTTAAATATATCATTTGAAGTAAATTTAGAAATTTGAAAATTGAAATTAAATATTACATTTAAATCAATTTGGAAATTTGGAAGTTAAATTTAAATATTTCATTGAAATAAATCAGAATTTAAAAAGAAAAAAAAAAATAAGGAAATAAAAATAAAGATAAAATATATCAATTAAAATGGAAATGAATCAAAAAAAATTGCTCAAGTAAAAATAAAACAATCTCAAACAAATTAAATTCAAAAATTTAAATTAAAAATAAACCTATTACAAACTTAAAAAAAAAAAAAAAACTACTTGCAATTAGAACGAAACAAAAAAAAAAATTAAAAAAAAAATTAATTTTAGTATTAACGTACAATTCAAATAAAAAGAAGTCCAAGTGAATAAAAATAAAAAAAAAAAAAAAAAAATACTTTGAGTTTTAAGTACAATTTAAATAAATTTGAAAGTACATTAAAGTAATTTAAATAAATTTGAAAGTAAAATTTAAAATAATTTTAATAAATTTTAAAGTAAAAATTAAAGTAATTTAAATAAATTTGAAAGTAAAAATTAAAATAAGTTTAATAAATTTTAAAGTAAAATTAAAGTAATTTAAATAAATTTGAAAGTAAAAATAAAGTAATTTAAATAAAATTGGAAATTAAAGATAAAGTAATTTAAATCGAAATTGAGATTAAAATGGAAACAAATTAAAAAAAAAATTTCCAAATTTAACTAAAAATCAAACTCAAAGAAAAAATTCATAAATTCATTTGTTTCGATAATAAAATTACTTAAGTGATGATGAATAAATTAATTCACTCACTCTCACCACACTTGACAATATATATAATTAAGGATAAATTAATCATAATGATTGAAAGCGGAATGATAGCGGTCTTCCGATCATATGATTAAATTAAACCTATACAAAAAATGTTCAATTAAAATTAAATTGTTATTGAATTAAAAAAATAAAAAAAAATATATAAATATATAGAAACATTTGGTTTTGTTAAAATGAAGAATAAAGTTTTTCCTCTTAGTAACTGATGATGATATTATAGTGATAAGGATGTAAAAAGAAAATAACTTTCCAAAATCGAATATGGTAGAATTAGTCACTCATAATTATGTACTCATATAGATAGTTAATTATTCGGTTATGGTTAGATATGAATATATAGTTGCGGATATATGTATTATATGGATTAAAAAAAAAAACAAAATAAATCATTAATAACAAAAAAAAAAGGAAATTGAGTCTACCATATAATATAATGGTACAATTTTTTTTTTGAGAAAAGTAAAATTTTAGATTTTATTATTTTATTGGGTATTTAAATAAAGAATTTATCGTATATTAATATAACTACCTAAATAGAAATATGAAATTTTTTTATTATTTTATACGAAATAAAACTTATTAATAGAAAAAAAATAAATAGATTTACTGAACCAACCTCATCGATTGGATGCGCATCAATTCGAATGGCAGTTGAGTAAGTACAATATAGATGTGTATATTAAATTTGGTTATATTAATTTTTTTTATCTTCGTATTAAAGCTTATTAAATTGGTCGTATTTATAAATCGGATCAAAAAGAAAGTAATAATTATAAATAAGAAAAAAAAAGGAAAGATAAATTATAAATAATAATAGGGTTTTATAAAAAAAAAAATATATATATTTTGTATTATAATTGGAATTATTTTATTTTATTTATTTGGAGAGAAGTAATCCCAATATGGGACACTGAGTTCTCAGCCCTGGTGGTGAACCTTGGATTTAACTTTATGAAATGATCGATGGCGGTGCACTCAAATCTAAACAGATCATTCAGGCCTAAACCAGAATGATCTATCTAGTTAGGGACAACGGTCTTAAATAGGCGATACGTTTTCATGGTTGTGGTGTCAATTTTATATGTTGACCTACAAGTGGGTGGGTAAGCCTAGGGTTAAACTTACATCATTAACCCATCACCTCCATTTATAGTTTATGAAGTCACGCCGATTAGATTTAGTATTTTTATTTTGACATTCTTTCAATTTTTATAGCAGTTTCAATTCATTTTATGTTAATTTTAGTTATAAAAATTTTCGTCCGGTAATAATTTAACTTTGTAGCTACCTATACAGGTGAGGACTATTTCCTCTTCTCAAGCTTGTATGCTACTCCGACATGCTAAACAAATTTGATAAAGTAGTATTAGTATTATTCACGTAGCAAGAACCACCACAATCCGGCGAGCTAAGTTGTGCTTAAATGCAAGGCATGTCACACCGCTACAGATGAATGATATCCTCCAAACAAAAAGGACTCATCATGCAACTGATAAAAGAGTCAAAATAATTTTTCATATTCACCGTCCAACTGCAAAATAGTATATATCTTGGAGAACAAACATTACAGTTGTTTAATTAAAATTTTCTCTAATTTGTATCAAACCAATAAGAATTAATCAGATATCAAATTAAATTTATGAAAAAAGATTTATTGTGCTCCATTTTTGCACATTAATAAAGCTTTTTTTATTTGCTTGAATTTCATTATTTGAAATTCAACAAATTTTAAACAAATTACGTTGAAAATTAATTTTTTTTTTTAAATATCAAACAAATTTTAAACAAATTACGTTGAATATTAAGTATTTTGTGAAATTTATTTCATAATATTCAATTTTTAATTAATATAAAACAAACATTGATGTAAAAAATAACAAATTGGTTGTTGTGTAAAATAGTTTTGTTGAATGTTTTTTTAATTATAATTCTTTGTTGAATGTTTTTAAAATTAAATTATTTTATCGCTTCATGCAACTTATAATAAAATAATATTTTTTATTCAATTTTATTCAAGCTCGAGAAAACGTGCACGTGGAGAAAGTATATTTTAAACTTGTTTTAAATAAATATAAATAATGGTATATTATTTAAAACACAGGTGATAATGTTTTATAATAAACATTTATATATTCATAAAGAAAAAAAATAGAGATTTCCAATGTCTGTAGCCAAATTGTTTTAATAAATTTTCAAACTACAAAAAAAACATAGGCTATGCCTTTTTTGTCCAATGTATTTGAAATAAATGAAATGAAACGGAATATTCACAACAGAGCCATCTACATGCCATATTATTAACTATTTATCAATTACAATTCATTTGCGATATATAAATAACTACTGTAATTCTAATTTTTTTGCCAACAAATTGTTGTTGTTTTCAATGTAAAATAAAAACCAAATAAATCAACTTTTAGATTATAATGATGGTTGTACTTATATGAATAACACATTTTTTAATAGCTTTGAAAAAAAAATTGAGTTAATAGTATTTCAGGACGCATTTGAAATTTGCAATCATTTAGGTTCAAGTAAAACCAAACATAAATTGTTAGGAGTGTATATGTCAGTTGGAAATATTGATAAAAAATACAGATCACAAATTAGTAATATACAATTGGTGCTATTATGCAAGGATACTTACGTCAAAAAATTTGGATTTAATAAGATTATAGAGCCTCTAATTAAAGATATTAAAACCTTGGAGAGCAGCGGAATTACAGTTACTAATCCATTTGATAATTCTAATGAAAAATATTATGGATCGTTATTTGCGATGCTAGGAGATAATTTAGGAAGCCATCAGATTGGCGGATTTTCAGAAAATTTTAGCACAACTGAATATTTTTGTAGGTACTCCTTGTATACTAGACCTTTTTTAAAAGCATATAACATGCAAAAATGTGAATCACGTACTGTAGAAAATTACACTGTAGAAAATTCTACGGTGGATAATGAAAATGAAAATAGTTCAATAGGTATAAAATTTGTTTCAATTCTGAATACTTTGAAATATTATCATGTTTGTAAATCAGGACTGCCTCCATGTATTGCACATGATCTTTTTGAAGGTATAATTCCATCTTATGGAAATATTAATGTACTTTCACAAAAAAAATGTGCTTTAACTTTAATTTCGTAAACGTCTTTCTGTCATCTGTAATGATGGTCCATCACCACCAGAATAGATCTATCATTGACCACCTCATGAAATTCCTAATCATTAAAAATACACATACTTAAGAATTTCATACGAAATATAAATAATAAAAATTATTATTCACAAATTATTTGGTGTTGTGATTTATCATTGAAATGATTGAAATTTGTCGCTTTATTTGTGCTTCGGAAGTTTCAATAAAACAAACTTTTTTACTTAAAAGTTACATTGATGTATGTATCAGTTAATTCTCTCTAACTCAAAATCCTTCTTAGTCAAAAAGTCGCGTAACTCAAACAAATCACATCGGCCTTTAAAATTTAATATTAAAATAATTTTTGTTTGTCAAAAATCTGTGTATATCAAAATCTGTTTAACTCGAAATATAATTATATATAAAAAAAATCTTTCTTACCCAAAATGCCGAAAAGATTTCTCAAAACATTAAAATTGAAAGAAAAATTAAATATTATCAAACAAATTGATTTAGGAAAACGTAAGATAGATGTGTCCCGGGAATACAAAATTCCTCCAAGCACAGTTACGTGTATTTATAAAAAGAGATCCTCAATATTAAACAACACAACTTGCTTTGATAATTTGAATAGAAGAAGAATGAGAAATTGTCAGAGTAATACTCTAAATAAAGCTGTTCTTACTTTTATTCAACAGACCATAGCCTGTAATTTACCTTTGTCCGGCCCGATTATAAAGAAAAAGACACTAACTTTTGCACAAAAATTAAAATTAAATAATTTTAATGCCAGCGATGGTTGGTTGACAAGAAGAGGCATAATATTGTGTATAAGAAAATTTGTGGTGAAAGTGCTGAAGTTGATGATGCTCTTGTCAATGAATGGAAATCAAAGATCGCAAACTTAATTTCAGAATACAGTCCTGAAAACATTTTTAATGCTGATGAAACTGCTTTATTTTTTATGTGCCTCCCAGATAAAACATATTATTTTAAGAACCAAAAATGTTTTGGTGGGAAGCATAGCAAGGAGCGAATAACTCTGATGCTTTGCTCAAACATGAGTGGTACTGAAAAACTAACACCTCTTGTTATTGGAAAATCTAAGAATCCAAGATGTTTTAAAGGCGTAAGGTCCCTTCCAGTAGATTACAAATTTAATAAGAAAGCTTGGATGAACTGCGAAATTTTTGCACAATGGCTGTTAAAACTGGATAGAGAGTTTATCGAACAGAACAGAACTGTTATTTTTTTTGTTGATAATTGTGCAGCGCATCCAAAAAATATTGTAGACAAATTAAGTTCCATTAAATTGATCTTTTTTCCACTTAATATGACTGCAAAAGCACAACCACTAGATTTGGGAATAATAAAGAATTTCAAGCACTATTACCGAGCAAGATTAGTAAAAAGATACCTAAAAGACATTGAAGAAAATAACCATATTACTAAAATTACTTTATTGGAAGCAATTAATGAGCTCTCAGTTGTATGGAAAAATGAAGTAAGTTCAGGAACAATAAAAAACTGTTTCCTTAAAGCAGGATTTAAGGAACTTTGGAATGCAGATGACGATCTGCTTTTAATGAATAATCCGTATGTTTTAAATGATTCTGAAAGTTCAGATTTACAAGGAATTGATTTTACTGATCCTCCAGAATGGAGCACAGTTCAAACGTCTTTAAATTTAAGTTTAGATTTTGATTCGTTCGTGAATGTAGACGAAGGTGTCATGATTGCTGATATTTTAAATGATTCAGAAATTATTGAAAATATAAAAGAAATCTCAGAACATATGGAAATTAGTGTTGAATCTGAGGATGAAAATGTTAACTTCACCGTTCCTAGTGATAGTCAAGTAATGGAAAGTTTAAAAATAATTTATGAAAAACTACTATCACAGGATGATGTTCCCGCAAATGTTTTTCAATATTATTATGATTTAACAAAACATTTAAAAAAGTGAATTGTCGCTTATTTCTTATTTAAAGAGTTTTGAACTGTCAACTGTGCTCTATTTTAGGTGTTCCTTGTAAATCTCAACGATCAGGATCATTAAAAACAATTGGGTATTCACTGAAGGCATATCGTCATCTGCAATCCGAAATTCCTTAAATCCTTCTTTAAGGAAACTTTTTTCATAAACTTACTTCATTTTTCCGTCTTAAATTATTAATATTTAGTTGTTATTGTTTAATTTAGTTGTTATTTGTTATTGTTTAAATAAATTGTTATTGTTGAAATTAATAACATTTTATTTCCATAATTTTAAGATGTTCCACTTATTGTATCCACTACTTTAGGTTAGTTAATTACATACAGATTATAAATTGTGTGAAAATGATAAAAAATTAAAAAATATTTTTTTTGGTTAAACGCTCTTCAAGTCAAAATTCTTTATAAGTCAAAAAAATAATTCAGTCCTTTGCGATTTTGAGTTAGAGCGAATTAACTGTATATGTATATGAAAATAAGACAATATTGTTTTCCGAATAGCAAACTTCGACCAAAACACCATTTTATAACCCATTATCCAGAAATTATGCGTCAAATGGAACCTTTGAGAGGGCTTTGGACAATGGGTTTTGAACAAAAGCATCAATTTTTTAAACAAGTTGCGAGGCAAATAAATTTTTTTTAAAATATAACATACTCTTTTCCCAGAAGACATCAACAATATCAAGCAAATATTAATAACGATGTTTATAAAATAACTATTATAGCCAACGAAGTAATAAAGTTTTCTAGAAATATTTATAATATTAATTTGCCGGGCGAATATATATTTATTTAAAAAAAAATTGAACAGTTCAACACAATTTATAAAGAAAATGATTATGTTTTAACAAAATGTAATGAGTTAGGAACTATAGAGGTTTTGAATATAAAAGCAATTTTCATTAGTAATGCATATCAGAAAGCAAAATTATATGGAACAGTATTAAAACTATGGTATAATCAGTATACAACTTTATATGAGAATTATGACTGTCAATTGTTTTACTCTTGCGTTGATCTAAATACTCTGATTTTAAAAAAACCAATTTCTTTGATGTTGAAAAATAAAAAAACAATATTTTTCTCCAACCAGTTTACTTATGGAAACAAATTAAATATAAAAATACCAATTTATACTTATATTTTAAGCTATAAATTTAAAATTTTTAAGCTACAAATTTGTGAATATAACCATAATAAATTGGCAACATTATGTAAATTGAAATTATGTAATTAATGATTTTATATTTAAAAAAAGATAAATGAACTATCATTTAATTCTTTTTACTGGATTTCCAAATGACCGTTCTTGGTTTGTAATTAAGATAGATGTAACAAAAAAACGTTTTTAAGCCTTCCTACAGTAAGCAACGTTTTTGAAAGAGGTAAATTTATGTTTCAGTTTTTTTTTATTTAAAATTAGTAACAAAAACTATCATTTTGTATTTGCAGCTAATTATTTTGGATTGTTTGGATCTACATTAGTCTTAGAGAAATGTTGATCAGAAATAGTAGATGACGAAATATTGGAGTTTTATGGCACGCAATCAAATAATTCGTTTATGTGGCTGAAAGATGACGAATTATGGACTGCGAAAATCACAACACCAGTCGGTGCAAACACAATTACTTCAGCTTTAGCAACAGAAATACCATTACAAATAGATACTTCAGAATATCCAACAAATAATTATTATTTAGTGTCCCAAGATGAATTAAATATTTCTTCGCCAGCTCCATCATTGGACAGCAAAATTACAAATATTTCTTCACTAACTCTATAAATTACAATTATTTCGTCGCCATCATCATCATCATCATCAACAAGTGAAACTTTTAAATTGTTTTCAAATTTTCAAGTACCATGGTCTAAATTACCTAAAGACATTAAAGATAAATTAAACAATAAAAAACATTTCGAAAAACTATTGACTGCCTTTATTGAATATGTTGTTGATGATATAAGCCAATTTGCGGTTTATGTTCCGATGAGAGTTTTTCGCTCAATTGCTGGAGATATTTTAGCCAGTTATCCTGAATGGTTTCAAGGAAGCGTTGACGAAAATGAAAATTCTTCCTCCATTATAGAATGGCTGGTAACGAAGAAGAGGAATAGAAATAATTATCGAAATTTAGGTATATGTATTAATAATAAAATTAATATATTTCATGTATATTTTATTTTGAACATAATAGGTAATTGCAACGAACTTATTTAAATAATCCGAAAAATTATCCTTCTATTAAACAAATACAGGAAGAATAGCCATATTTGTTTAATAAACACTTTACACAACTTACAAATATAACTGGAGAAAAACTTAATTCTACTTTTGATACTGAAAAACAAAAAATTAACAATTATTTAATTACTTCAAGTATAGAAAGAATTAAAAATGCTGTCAAAGTTAGTACAGAAGAATGTATTTTGAAAGCGATATCTTTATTTTAAAGAAAATTTAGAATATCTCTTTAAAAAATATTTCCGAATTCGCTTTTTGCGAACCCAAAACGTACCGCTTCTGAACCGCCTTTTCACCAACACATTCACATAAAACATGTTTAGGTAGAAGGGTAATAAAAAAAACTATTTTTCAGTATTTTGTAAAAAATAAAACAATCGCATAATTTTTTTGTTATTCAGTACTTGACGTGTTTTTAATAATTTAATTAGACGTGTTTTTAATAATTTGTGGTAAGTTTAATTATAAATATTTAAAAACTAGAATAATTGAATGTGAAGTGAAAATATGGATAAAAAAATATATTACGAAGTAGCCCGTGATGTTAAACATATTACTATTCATACAAATATTAATAAAAATAACAATGACAATGAGGGAATATAAATTATAATAATAGTAGTGATAATAGTTAAGTAAGAGAAGAAGCACAATTTTATATGGTTGTTGAAGACATCGATTCTGAGTATAGTGTTCAAAGTGACACAGAAAGTTATTCAGATATTTCGAATCTGGGTGATGAAGTAGAGAATTTTAAAACATCAAACATTTGCAGTAATATTACTAAATGGTGCATTAATATTAGTATAACAGAAGCAGCTGCAAATGATTTATTAAAAATATTAAAAACATACCACCCAAACCTTCCGCAGAATATTAAAACTTTAAAGAAAACGCCGACGAAAAACTCTACAGTAATTTCGATGGGTGATGGACAATATTCGCACAGAGGAATTCGTGAAAAAATTGAAAAATATGTTGCTGCTAATAAATTAAAAGAGCCAGTTATCAAAATTGATATTGGGATTGATGGTGTTCCATTGACTAAAAGTTCTAATAGTCAATTATGGCCCATCCTCGGAAACATAATTCCTTTCAGGACGTATTTTTGATAGGCGTTTTTCATGGATTCAAAAAACCAACGAGCGGAAATACTTTCCTTCAAAAATTTATTGATGAAATGGAAGACTTAAATAAGAACCCGATAATTTGTCAAGGAAACCGTGTGCAAGTGAAAATAATATAGTTTATTTGCGATGCACCAGCAAGGTCTTTTATTCTAGGTAATTGAAATAGTACAAAAACATTGTATAAACGCTCCATTTTTACACGGTCTTACTTTAACACGTTTTTTTTTGCACGATTTATTTTACTTTAACAAGGTTCTTTTTGAACGATTTATTTTACTTTAACACGGTTCTTAAAAACAACATTAATGTTAACAAATTACATCATGAGTACTACTATAATTTCCAATCACAATAATACAAGTATATTTATTATTTTTAGAAAATTTTTAATCGTAGTAAATGTTGATATACATGTATGTACATATATGCATTTTTTATTTTGATAGATATTTTAATTATATTATAATTACTAATTTAAAGCTCATTCCGTTTAAGTCATTCTACCTGATATAATAAATATATACATCATAAAAATATAAACATATTTTTTATGTATGTATATAAATATTAAAAGAATTAGCTTTATTAGGATTTACCTGCCGTACGATGATGTCTATTAAGAAGAAAAGAAAGGCTATTTCATCAGAAACTAAAATTGAAATTTTAGATCGTCTTGCAAACGGAGAAGGTTCCACGTGCCTTGGTAAAAGTTTGATTTGAATGAGGCTACAATACGCACTATAAAGACAAACGAGAGTATTATTAGAAAATCTGTAATATTGGAACAAAGCTAACTTCCAAACACTCATCTTACACAAGATGTGGGATTATAGAAAAAACAGAAAATGCCCTTTGATAGAAGACAGCAACCAAAAACGAGTTCCATTGGATGGCAATACAATTAAACAGAAAGCACTACGTATTTATGATAAGATTAAACAATTGCAACCGTTCGCTTCAGCTCAAGCCAAGAAAAATGTTTTTTCTGCAAGTACTGGGTGGCTAAGAGCATTTCTGAAAAGAAAGTTCCGGAAGTTAAATCATATATGGAAGAAAAAGGTTTGGAATTCAAAATTCTTTTGATTATTGATAATGCACCCGGACATCCTCATTTACAACATGCAAATGTAAAACTTTTATTCTTGCCACCTAATACAACGTCTTTATTGCAATCACTAGACCAAGGTATAATTGCAACATTTAAAACATATTATGTAAAACAAACATTTCAATATATTTTGGAAAAACTAGAAAATGACAAAACAATAACCGTTACTGACGCGTGGAAAAAATTTTCAATTAAGGATTGTGTGAAATTTGTAAATATTGCCCCACATGAATTAAGACCATCAACTTTGAATGCGTGTTGGAAAGCAGTTTGGTCAGAATGTATTAAGGATAATAATTGTGTGCCTTCAATTTCCACTGAATATTCTAACATTATCGCATTGCCAAACGCAGTTGGTGGAATACGTTTTGAAGACTTGGCTTTTGAAGATATTGATGAAGTGCTACTTGATCCTGTTATTAGTGATGAGTCAATAATAGAATTAGCTCTACAGGTTTCTGATTGCGGAGAAAAAAGTGAAATTGTGGCATCTGCTCCTCTCAGTGCCAGTTTAATTATAGAAGCATTGCAAATGGCAGATAAGTTGGGAAATATTTTTATTGAAAATGTTCCAAATTTTGAAAGGAGTTTGAAATTCCAAAACGATCTAAAATTCTGTATGGCACGTTATAAAGAATTATTAAAAGACTTAAGCAAAAGTGCATCTAATAATACGGCAATGGAAAAAAAATCTCTTGACTCATGCACTTCATTAACTTCACCGTTTATGCATTATAATACTGAGCTTAATATTTCAAGTGGTGAAACTGAAAATGAAGTAAATTTTAAACCAATTTCAAGAAAACGCATACGTATTTCTTCAGATACCGACAGTGATTAAAAGATTTTTATTATTATTAAATTGTTAATTCTCATTTACTTTGTTTATTATGCATATACATTTAAATATGTACTTATTTGTTATTATTAAATAAATAAACTTGTTAACTCTTCTGTTATTGAATTTAACCTACGAAACGCTTTATTCCTTTCGTTGCAATTATTTTTCATACACAATTTTTTAAGGTTTTTATTCATATTAGCACGGTGTTTTTTAAACGTTTTGTTTATATTAACACTGTTTTTTTAAACGTTTTGTTTATATTAACACGGTTTTTTTTACACGTTTTTTCTTTAACACGGTACCTATCTACCGTGTAAAAATAGATCTGGGTGTATATAGACACCTATAAAAAAAATTCTATAAATATAAAGTGATAATAATATATTTATATTTATAAAACTTTTTTTTTTATAGGTGTTATATATACGAGCCCTATCTCATATGTATTGATCCATTGCAATATTTTATAATTTCTCTTAAAATAAGATGTTCTGTGTTATTTATATATAAATAAAAAAAAATTTTTATTTTTTTTTATTATTAATAGTATTTCTTCAATTTCATGAGAAAAAAACAAATTTATTTTTATTAATAAACATTAAAACAAAAAAAAATTAATTTCATATGAATTGATCTGATAATATATTCTCTTTATATTCGTTTTGTACCCTAAATAGCTCTTATTTTTTAAAAAAAATACCGTTATATTCTCCGTAATTTTGAAATTTAAGTATGTCTGTTATTATCCTTCAAAATTTTGATCATTCTGTTGAGAATATGACGCATGGGAAGGCAATATCGAGTGATATAAGGAAAATTATAATTAATTCGTGGAAGAACGGTAAAAATGCATACCAAATCGCTAAAGATTTATTTTTATGATTTCAGAGCGAGTCTTTAGCGATTTCAGAACGAGTCTTTAGCGAAATTTTTAGCGATTTGGTAGCGAAATCGTTAGCTTTAGCGAATCAGAACCCGCATACACGATTGTGTTATCTTAATTAAATAAATGCGTGTTAACTTATTTTTCAAATTTTGCTTTTAAACCGAAAAGCAGTCGGTGTGTTATGTGTTTTTTTCTGTTTTGTACTAAAAAACAAGTGATGAAATTATAATAATATTTTTTAAAAATTGTCATTTTCACTAAGTTCTTCATACTGGGTGGAAGCATGTCGTCTGGTAAGTACAAAAAAATATGTTTCTTACAATTTTTTTGTGTTTTTTTATTTTGTTCTTTTTATATGTATTATTTGGCATACTTATGCATATTCAATCGTGAACTTTGTTAATTCTTCTTTACTTTTTAAAACAAATTAAATTTGGATAACACGCTTGTGTTACTTAGGATTTAGTGCACTTTTTTATTGTAACTGACGTTTGTGTTATGTATTCTTTCTAGGTAAAAAACAATACGATTTAAACAAACCTGCTGATGTGGAAGAAGTTTTAGAATTATTAGAAAATTCAGATTTAGATTTCAGTGACGATGACGATGACAAAGATGAAACTTGGACACCAAATAACTGTATTTTTGAAGATAATGAGCTGGAATCAGATGAAGGTTAGTTGAAATCAAAATAAATAATAAATGTTGAATATATTGTTATAAATTCTTAATTTTCTTTCATTTTTGTAGAAATATCTACTGTTTCAAATAATTTTCCAACAACTCCATCACCACCTTCAATTGAACCAACAATAACATCCGTAACATCCGTAATTTCATGTGCTTTAGTTTCAGCAAAAACATCACGAACAACTGAATTAAATACACGAAATGAAATTTGGAAAGAAATTACGTTTCCAAATCATGAATTGCCCATTGTTTAAGGATGCCAAAATAGTGTGAAACTTGGTACACCAATGGAATATTTTAACAATTATTTTCCACAAAGTCATTATGAAGACACTGTATTTTTTACTAAAATGTATGTTCTTTCAAAATATGGTAACGAAATAACTTTAACACCAGAAGAAATAAAAAACTTTTATGGTTGCAGTATTATAATGGGCTGTCTAGGTTTACCACGAGTAAGAATGTATTGGGCTGAACATTTTCGTAATGAATTAATAGCCAATTCAATGTCGAGAGACAAATTTATGAGGCTGAGAAATATAATTCATGTTGTTGATACAAGCAAGGCCAGCACAACAAATAAATTATGGAGGATTCAGCCTATTATTGATTTGGTACGTAATCGATGTAATCAGTTCCCAACTAACATTACGCTTTATAATTTGACTTGTAAGAGAATTTTACACTCATATGAAACTTATAACAACATTTTTCAAGATAAGTCATTATAAGAAACTTTTAAAATTCTTTACGAAGCACCTAAAATTTGGCTTTTTTAAAAACTCATTTACCAATGCTCTTATAAGGGTTGCCCTTATTAATGTCTTATTGGAGCCTTTGTGAAGGGTTTCTTAGTCAAGAGTAAAATATACTTGTAATACCCTTTAATTATTCTCTTAAAACGCTTTTGTAAAACTTCTCTTAAATTAGTTGATTATGAGAAATAAGACAAGGTTATTATCTTTTAACTGTTTTAATTGATCCTTAGTTAAGAGTTTCTTTAATAATACTTATCGTAAAATGCTGTAAGAATAACACTGTTATTACTCTCATTATTTTTTATTTTTATTTTGACAATTCTTTTTATTTTGACAAGTCAATTTAGTTTGACTGCAATTTCGGTGAATGCGATTTTATAAAATTTAATAAAAAGTTTTTTTTTTTGACGTGTCCAAAATAAAATATTCATTTAATTAATTTTATAATAATAAATAGCGTGTTATGTGGAAAAAAATTAAAAAAAGTGGAACGTTCACCAGAAAACGACAAAAAAATTATAATGATATTATAAATGTTATACAGTTTGATGAAACACCAGTTATACCCGGGACACACAGGACCGAAAACTCAGTTTTCGTGTTTTCAAAGTTCAAAAATGGAAATTCATAAGGTTTAGTACAGTTTTCAGGAATAAATTGAAAACACGAAATCTACAAATTTTTAAGGTTTTCACGAAAATATATTTTAGCGCCATCTATTACAAAATAGAAGATATGTATTTTTGAAGTAGGCATAGCTAAGTTTCCATACAAAAGTAGCCATTTTTGTGAAAAATAAAAAAAAAATCGAAAATTTCTGAAAAAAAACAAGAAAAATTAAATTTTATTAAATAATTTTTAATATAATTAAATCAAAATTTGACATTAAAAACAAATAATTACTATTTTTATTTTTTTTTGGTTTTTACGTAGAGTTGTTTAAATAAATAATTTTCATAATTTGACATTCGAAAACGAAACGCGCTCCATTTTTGGTGTGTCACTATAAAAGTTTTTAGATCTAGTTTTCGCGAAAACTTAGGTTTTCAATTTTGGTGTGTCCCGGGTATTAAAAAAAAAGCTTGTACTTCATTGGTAACTGATGTAATTAATCTTTCCGAAGAACAAGAGCAAGATGACGTGGGACAAGATGAAATGGAAGCTGTTATTGAAAATGATGTATTGGCTTACAATTCCGACGATAATTCTGATGTAGAAATTGAAATTTCAAGAAAAGAATTAATATTGGAAAAATTACGGAAATGGGCAACCAGTTTTAATATACGGCAAACTGCATTGAAAGATGTCATTAAAATCATAAATTTTCTAGAACCAGGTATACTACCAAATGATCCCAGAACATTATTGGAGACTCCAGTAGCAGTAAAAGTAAAAAAAATTGGTACATTTTTATAATATTAATATAAAAGATATATTATAAAATAATTACATTTTATATTAAAATAAAAACTTTCTTTATGTAGGTGAACACGGAAAATATTGGCATCACGGTCTGTTTAACTGTTTACAATATAATGTAATTGGAAAAGCGCTGCCACAAAATATATCATTAAATATAAATATTGACGGGTTGCCCATAGCTAAAAGCTCGAAACAAGAATTTTGGCCTATTCTTTGTAGCATCCATGAACTACCTAATTGTGCACCGATGGTTGTCGGCATATATCAGGGATTTGGAAAACCTGATCTTAATGATTATCTACAGGAGTTTGTTGACGAACTTAAATTTGGAATCAGTGAAGGATTCTATTTAAACGAACGCTTATTCTATCTGAAAATTCGGGCTTTTATTTGCGATTCGCCTGCAAGAGCATTCATTAAAGGTATGAAATATTAATGATTGAACTAATTTTGTATAGCATTATCGAATTTATTAAAGGTACAGCAAATTTCAATAGCCAAAATGGATGCTTAAAATGTACAACAATAGGAGAATATTCTTATGCGTCACGTACGAACATTTTTCCTCGGGCCGGATGTGTAAAAAGAACTGATGCTGATTTCCGTATGAAAGTAATATATATTTATTTCTATTACATTACAGTTTTTTATTGACCTAAAAATATTATACAATGTAATATTTTCAAATTTATTTCTCAGATTTGCGAATTGCACCATAAATGTACATCACCATTAGAACAACTACCAATTGACATGATAGAAGATTTCCCTGTTAGTGATTCACTACATTTACTGGATCTTGGTATTATGAAAAGGTTGTATAAAACATTGTATAAAAATAATATAAAATTTTGCTAATTATAACATTAACCATAGATGTTTATTTGGTTGGAGAGATGGAACTTTTAACAAACGTTCTAAATGGAGTGCTCTAGATATACAAAAAATTTCTTTATATCTTTGTAAATGTACGTTACCACGAGAAATTCACCGTCGTGTTAGACCACTAGACTGCCTGTCTCATTGGAAAGGATCAGAATATCGATCTTTTTTATATTACATTGGTAAATTTATTAGCCCGAAAGATTTGCCAATATTATAAATTTTTTTTTCTAGGAATCGTTATTCTAAAACAATATTTACCGGCGGATGTTTATAATCATTATCTATTGCTATTTTGTGCAATCACGATTTGCTCATCTGTACACTATTTAAAACATATTGATGTTGCCGCGAAGTTATTGGAAAGTTATGTGGAACGATATAGAGATATCTATGGACAAGAATACATCACGAGTAACGTTCATAATTTGACACATCTTGTAGATGAAGTAAAAAGATTTGGCATCCTAGAAACGTTCAGTGCATATACCTTCGAAAATATGCTATATCGAATAAAATTGCTTTTAAGACAAGGCAATAATCCATTAGTGCAAGTTGCAAAAAGAATTTCCGAAATAAACAAATGCCGATCACTAGAAATAACATCGAAGAAGTGCGATAAAATTCCTACATTAAAAAATCCAATTAATAATCAAGGTTATTATTCAAAAATTGATATTCCTGAGTATTATTTGTTAAAAACAGATTTTGCCAATAGATGGATTTTAACAAATAAAATTGAATTGGTTCGTTTTAACTGTGCTTTTAAAGGAATGGATGGTAATTTTTACATTAGAGCACAAAAAGTTAAAAATATTAGTTGTTTCTTTCAAAAACCATTTAAATCTTCATATATTTATATATTTGAATGTTGCGTTTACGATTTAGATATAGAAAAAATATTCAGTATATCGGAAATTAAATGTAAAATGGTAGCTCTTACATATGATGACACAAATACTATATTTATACCTTTAATTCATACTATAACTTAAAAATTATGAAAACAGTTATTTACAAAGTTATATATTTTTTATTATTTTTTTATATATTAATTCTTCATAATAAATCTCTTCATTAGAATAACAACAGATCAAAATTCTTTAAATATAACATGTTCTATTTCAAATAATATATATTTGTTTGAAATTCATTATAAGTTAAGATAATTTGAAATAAGAAATAATTAAATAATAAAAATAAAAAATTCTTCATAACAAAACCAAAATATTTTATTCAACAAATAAAAACAAATTAAATTCAATATATATCTGAAATTCTGTTTTAAGTTTTCAAATTAATTTAAAATATAAACCATATGAACTTAAAAATTATGTAAACAGTAATTTACTAAATTATATAAATGAAAAATATATGAAAAAATTAGAAAATTTCCATAGGCTACGGAATGCCATTATTGAGGTAAAGGCAAATTAGAAAAAAATTAATAAAATAAATTCTTCATAAGAAATCACTTCAATAGAATAACAACAGATTGAAATTCTTTAAATATAACATGTTCTATTTCCAATAATATATATTTGTTTGAAATTCAATATAAATTAAGTTAATTTGGAATAACAAATATTTAAGAAATAAAAATAAAAAATTCTTCATAACAAAACCAAAATAATTGAAATACACCTGTTTATATTGAATTTCAAAATATAATTTGAAATATTTTATACTTATACACTACATCAAAAAAAAAAACATACAGCAAACTTTTTTTTTTAACAATTTTAAAGAGAATATGTTTTGTTAATTAATGTAAAAAAATTAAATTTCTAAAAAACATTTAAGAAAAATATATGAACTTAAATTAAAAAAAGTTTGCTGTATCTTTTTTTTGATGAAGTGTATGTATTTTAAATATTTTATACATTTTTAGGAGGAGATACATTTTTAGAAGGAGATAATTCTTTATTTTTCGTATTCTTTCGAATTCTCTTGGATCCTCTCCGACTTGGCTTTGAAGGGTCTTTATTTGAGCGTGCAAGTGAATTTTTTAAAATGTTGTTGAAAAATAATTCACAAGTAGAATTTGTGAAGTTAGAATCATTATTAGATCGTACCACCTAAAAGAAAAGTGTTATCAATAATTTATGTTATAATTTTTTTATAATTTGCCTTTACCTCAATAATGGCATTCCGTAGCCTATGTAAATTTTCTAATTTATGTTTGGGTTTCCCTTTTCCTACACCACTCCATGAAAAATCCAAGAAAGCATTTCTATTAGCTATGTGGTCTATTAAACTATAGCATATAGTTGTACCATCAGTTTTTTTCCAACCAGTTATATTCGTCAATGATTTTTTCTGTAGAAAAATATATTAGTAATAATAATTTTATAATATTTTTAACAATTTTTACGAAATTTTCCATTTCAGCAGTATCTATCAAAATATTATCCAGTGCTATTAATTCTTCCGCAGTCTGGCACGGTTTTAAACCTGGTAGACATTCAGGACTTGAATACGACTTTAAAAAATAGTTGTGATATAATATTTAATTTAAAAAAATACATTTTTATTTCAAATGAACTCACCTTAATTTCGCCAAGACATTCAACTTTGGCTTCTATGCGTGCAAGAGCACGACTAAATTTTTCTGATAAATCATTCACAAATTCTTCAAGCCATTCTTTGGTGATATTTGTATCTCTGGTGATATTTGTAATTTCCGATATTTGTTGAACATTTGATATTTGTTTTTGCATTTGTTCTGTCATTATTGGTAATTCATATAAATAATCCTACAATTACATTATAATAATTCAAATTAGATTACTACAATTAGATTATAATAATTAAATTTTCAAATCTTCTGAATAAAACTTACTGTTTCTGCCGCTAAATCTAATTCATGAAGATTTCCGTCCTGCACTGAGTGTAAAGCCATATCATACTGAAAAGATAATAATGTAAATATATAATATAAATACAAAAAAAAAATTTACATTAAAATCTTCAACTTGAATTTCATGATATTCTGGCTTTGGTTTATTTCTTTTTCCCTTTGATGATGCTTCGGAATCAGTATTCTCTTTCATAATTGACAGTATAGATAAGGCTTCTTTATAGCTCAAAATATCCCTTCTTTTAACTTTGCACTCCATCTGGTAACATCCTGTTGGTGGTGGTGATGAATCAGCATCTCGCAGCAATCGTTCCAGATGTAGTGTTTGCTTGAAAGGCCAATGTAGTATATTATGTTTTTCCCATTTTTTGGGTAGGATGGATAGCACAATTTCACAATCTTCTACAGTTTGGACAATTTTAAACGACATTATTATTTTAATTGACTTTCACGTAACCGAACCGAATCGCACCCACGCTATAGTGAAAAATAATTTTTTTTTATTAAACGTCAGAATTTACCCATATACTACTTAATTCTTTTGAAATATTTAAAAGCGTATATTAAGCACACAGTAAAAAAATTGCTTTCCGGTTTCTTAATGCACACTAGTAATTTGTTGCAATAAGAATTAACCTGCTGATTCTAAAATTATTTGACTTCAGACTGTAGTCAAATAATTTTAGAATCAGCAGGTTAATTCTTATTGCAACAATATTTTAAAGTTTCAATTAAGGACCTTATAAGTTAAATTCATAAATTTGTCTTATTGTACTCTTAACTTATTCTTTTGTCAAAATTTAAAAAAGAATTGAAAAAATGTAAAGGGAAATAGGTGTATCCATAGGCCTTTGCACCAGGGACGGTTCTACATTATGAAGAATATGTAAAAAAAAATATTAAAAAAATATTTTTATTCATAACTAAATAACTATTATTAAATGAAAACAAAATTTTATAATATATAAATATGAATAACACAATATATTCTGAAAGATCTTATTCTGCAATTTAGAAGTCTAGAGTTCAGAATTCTGAAATTCAGAAATTCAGAAATTCAGAAATAGTGTTGTGTTACACTCAAATAAAAATAAAAGGCGCAAAATAATCAAAATTCAGAACTCGTTAATGCAGAAATGTAGAATTTATTATGTTTTTCAGAATTCAGTATTAATTCAATATACACAGAAAGCAAAATTAAATAAAAATAAAAATGTTAATATGCATAACTATTCTGAAGGATCTTATTCTGCAATTTAGAAATCAGAGTTCAGAATTCAGAAATAGTATTGCGTTACACCCAAATAAAAATAAAAGGCGCAAAATATTCAAAATTCAGAACTCGTTAATGCAGAAAAGTAGAATTTATTATGTTTTTCAGAATTCAGTATTAATTCAATGTAAACAGAAAGCAAAATTAAATTTTTGAAAGAAAATTGCTTTACATTTGAATGAAGTTTCCAATTTATATTTAATTTTAAATTTTCTAAAAAAATAATTATTAAATGAACTATGTTCTTTTAATAAAAATAATTTGCTTTTGCTAAATTAGTGTTTGAATTGGATCAACTACCAGACCCGTCCCTGTAACTTCTGTCTTACTACATACTTGCTATAATCTTGTTCAAAAACAACCAAAAAGCGCCATATTCTCTTCCGGCCATCTTATTTTATTAGAAATATGATTTTTTTTAAAATTAATTATTTCAAATTATAAAGGATTTAGAAATATAAGCTATGAATTTGTTGAACTTTAAACACAAATAGAATATTTTAGTATACTTTTGACAGGTTGGGGCGTATCAGCTAACAATCAGATTATTTTCTGGTTTATTTGAACACGTTTATTTCTAAGTATTTTCCAGGCGCATTAAAAATTAAAAGGGCAGTTTTCATTTTCAATTGGAATATTTTTAATGGCAATGATATTCTATGTTATAATCATACAAATATTACATATTACATATTATATAATATAAATTATACACATATAATAGTTTTAAAAATCTTGATTTTGATTGAAAATCAAAATGTGATTTCCATTTCTTTTTTGGAAATGGAAATTACATTTTAATATGAATGGAAAAGTAATTTGGAAAACAATATTAAGTTTTTAAAATGAAATGGAAAGCATTAAATTTTATAAATTCTTGAACAACCTTAGCAAAAAATGTTGTAAGAGTAATTTTAAAGATACTAATAAGGTTCTTGTAAGATTTACCACTCTCATAATACACTCGCACAAGATCACTGACAGGTGAGTTTTGATACTTATTTTCTTCTTGAGCAAGATCTCTGTAAGGAAAAGTCTTTTATGCCTTTTAGATAAGGTTATAATAAAACCTCTTATTTTATAATAGCTTTTATATTACTTACATTATACTTATGTTACCCTTACAAGGCCGAAAAGTTCGCCAGAATGCTAATATGAGTATTTAATAAGATAATAATGAACTCTTATATAGTTTTTAATAATAAGCAAATTGTTAGTTGGGTTGGCCACTGATATCACGAGTTACTCAATTGATGAGCAGATGATACCATTTACTGGCAGAAGTCCAGCACGTCAAGTAATTCGAACAAAACCTCACCCTGTTGGATTAAAAAATCTTGTTTGTTCAACTTTCAATGGTATGATCGTAGATTTTGAAGTGTTTCAAGGTGCTGGTACGTTTTTAGATTGTGGTCTTGGACATGGTCCATCTATAATTCTTCGATTGACTAAGTTTTTACCAAAGGGCAGCCATATTTATTTTGATAGATTTTTCACAACTGTTCCACTTCTAGATCAATTGCTTGAAATGGGCTATAATGCCACAGGAACAATAATGAGCAAGCGGTTAGGAAAAAGACTCTAGATAAAAATATGGAACGTTTCCTCTAGATAAAAATATGGAACGTGGTGACATAAAACAATTTGTTAAAAATTATAACATTGTGGCAGTAAAATGGTGTGACACAAAATGTGTTACAGTTGTTTCAACCAAATGTGGTAAAGATCCAGTTGGAGAAGTTAATAGTTGGATTAAAAAATTAAAACGTCATGCACCTGTTGCAATACCAGCTGTAATCCAGGATTACAATTCTTATATGGGCGGGGTTGATATCGGCGATCAAATGATAGAGTATTATCGAATCAAAATAAAATCAAAAAAATGGACAGTAAAAACATTGTTCCATTTTATTGATTTGGCTATATTCAATTCCTGAATGGAATATAAAAAAGATGCATCATTAGCTGGTATGCCAAGAAAAGACATCAAGGATTTTTTTAAATTTAAGCTTGATATTGGTATAGTATTATCAAAATATAAAACCGCAATTCCTGAACCAACTGATAATCAATTACCAGAAGGTTTTTATGGTTCTAAATATCGACCACATGATGCTCCAGAAGATATAAGATTCGACAGATACGATCATTGGCCTGAATATTTTAGATGACACTGCAAAAACATGTAGAAATAAATCATGTACTAGCCGTACCAGAGCAAGATGCCAAAAATGCAAGGTAAATCTTTGTATTATTAAAGATAAAGACTGTTTTAAAGCTTATAATACAAATTAAAAATATTTATTTTTTTAATTTTCAAGCAAATGAATTCCTATTACATTTAATTTTGTTTATTATTATTATTTAATTATATTATATTATTTGTTTTTTATTATACGCAAACGAATTGCAATATTATTTACTTTTTAAAATTGAATTATTTTATTATATCATTAATAAAAAACTAAAATTAAATATCAAAATATAATTTTTTTTATTACCCCTTATGACCTAAAGTACACCATCGTGCTATGTCCTGTAAGGATGTTTTTTTTAAATATTTTTTTCAGACTCGCGATGTTCAAATAAAAAAGTGTAAATTTTCATACAAAAAGAAGTTGATTTCTGAAAGGGATATATATCGGTCTGAAAGGGATATATATATATATATATATATATATATTACGAATAAATTAATTCTACATAAAATAATTGGCTCATATATTTTTCAGGGGTAAAATCACATTCTGGTTACAGTAGCTGTACGAAGTGCAGAATACGAGGTGTTTATCATGAACACAAAGTATGCTTTCAAAGTGTGCTAGGGTTGATAATATTCTCAGAACAGATGCAAGTTTTACGGAAAAAGCAGATAAATATCATCATGTTCGCCTGAATATTGGGTTAGAGGCTTTAAATATTGGTTGTATAACTCAATTTCCAATAGACTACATGCATTGCGTTTTATTAGGAGTAACTAGACAAATACTCCAATGCATGGTAAAACAAAGAAAAAAATCATTTTCATTAAAAAAAGAATGCTATTCTGGCAATAAATGAAAATTTAACGTGCATTCGGAAATGTATGCCATCAGACAAAATGTATGCCATGCCAATGTATGCCAATACAATATTTAGACCACTGGAAAGCAACAGAGTTCCGAATGTTTTTTGTTATACAGGTAATATATTTACATCATGATTAAGTACAAAATAACCATATATTTCAATTTTTTTTATAGGTGTATTAGCATTTAAAAATATATTGGAAGACAAATATTATACGCACTTTTTGCTGTTGGTATACGCTGTGCGAATTTTAAATCACCCAGAAGATTGCCACGTTAATAATAAATGTGCTTCTGATTTACTAAATGAGTTTATTAAACAATTTGCTGAATTGTATGGAGTAGAAAATGTGTCCTATAACGTTCACAGCTTACTTCATTTAGCTGCAGATGTTAAGGCTGTTGGCAATTCAGATGCATATAGTGCCTTCAAATTTGAGAACTTTATGCAAGGTCTTAAAAAAATGGTTAGGAAATCAAGTTTTCCTATTCAGCAAATTAAGAACAGACAATTCGAAAAAGATCACCAAAAGAGCAAATCAGAAGCCATGTACAGTGAAGTGTTTAGTTTTTCTTCGAAGTACCCAAATAATTATTGTGTAATTAGCGAAAATATATTTAAAATACAGGAACTTAATAATGATATTTTACACGGCTATTTTGTTAAAAATTTACAAACATTTTTTAATTATCCTATACCACAGTTTTTCATATTTTGCACCAATGAAGAAATACATTCTTTAGATTTTAAAAAATTTCACATTAAAGAAATTCGAAATAAAATTATAAAATTAATATTAAATGAAAAATGTGTATATATACCACTTCAACATGTATAATATTATTTGTATTTAGGAAGTGACGACGAAACCCAAATAGGTCATATTTATATTGTTGCAAATAAATATATCATAATTAATATTTATTTAATTTAAATTTATCAGAGTTTCCAGCATCTGAATTTTTTGGGCACGATAAGAACGAAAATTATGTGCAATTCTTAAAAATAGATAAAAATATAAAACCACTAACTAGCACACAAAAAACAACTGATGAAAAAAAATTTTTAGGGAAACAAAAACAATAAAACAATTTACAATAATTTCAATCCGTCAAATAAACAAACAAGATCCACTTCAACAATAACATCAAACTCAACATTAAATCAACAGGACCAAGAAAATATGACAGTAATAAATAATCCTGCCTTAAAGAAACAGCAAAATTTACCAGCGAAATCATCATTAAAGGTATCATCAGACAATCAATTAGACAAAGAAAATAATAATTTGTTAAAAGCTGCATTAAGAGAACTAAAATATTTGCGGCAAGAACAAAAAATTATGCGCCAACAAATTGACGAATTAAAAGCAGGCTTAAACAACACAAAACCAACAAATCATACAATTGCTTCCCTTAAATTACCGCGATCAACCGTGGAAGATTTTAATGTATTGGAAGCAGAAATTAAAACTACTTCAAATAAAATTACATTGGTATAAATTATTTTTAACAAATTTTTATAGTTTTCATTTTTTCAAAATACAATAAACAGTATAAATTTTTTTTAGAGACCAATATTTAATAGCGTTTAAGACATTTCTATGTCCGGTCATGTTTGAGAGCGCTAATTACCGATGAAGCTGCGTGTAATTTTTTTTGGTTTGGCCACTACAATAATATACCTGTGAATTCGTTGGCCGTTATGCATATAATTAAAGGTAAATTCAAATAAATTCAAATATATTTGTTATATTTTAATTATTATATTTATATAATTTTGTACAATGTACCAATTAAAAGTTCCCGAGTTCCAGAAACGCGGACGTAGTAAATATAATTAAAAAGTGGTTCCAGTAAAGATAGGCAACGCAAACTATTAAATACAAATAATCCCTAAACCAACATTTATCAATTTTCATATTTAATACCCGGGACACACCGGACCGAAAACTCAGTTTTCGTGTTTTCAAAGTTCAAAAATGGAAATTCATAAGGTTTTAGTAAAGTTTTCAGGAATAAATTGAAAACACGAAACCTACAAATTTTTAAGGTTTTCACGAAAATATATTTTAGCGCCATCTATGGCAAAATAGAAGATATGTATTTTTTAAGTAGGCATAGCTAAGTTTCCATACAAAAGTAACCATTTTTGTGAAAAATCAAAAAAAAATCGAAAATTTTTAAAAAAAAAGAAGAAAAATTAAATTTTAGTAAATAATTTTTAATATAATTAAATCAAAATTTGACATTAAAAACAAATAATTACTATTTTTAATTTTTTTGGTTTTTACGTAGAGTTGTTTAAATGAATAATTTTCATAATTTGACACAGGATTTAAATTCTACCTAATTTGACAAACGAAATTGCGCTCCATTTTTGGTGTGTCACTATAAAAGTTTTTAGATCTAGTTTTCGCGAAAACTTAGGTTTTCAATTTTGGTGTGTATTAGGAAATATATACCCGGGGTATTAGGAAATATTTTTTTATTATGAATTAGAAATAGGAAAAATCCGGATTTTTTTAAGTATATACAGGTAGAATTTAAATCCTGTTTTTTTTATTAAAGTTTAATCAGTATGTAAAATAGTTTTAGTATTATTTCCAGGTAGAATTTAAATCCTCTTTTTTAATTTTTTTTGTTTTTATTAAAATTTATTTAATATATAATATAGTTCCTTAGTAATATTGTCAGGTAAATGTAAAATCCTGTGTATTATTTTTATTACTATTTATAAATAGAATTAAAATAAATTTGCAATCATTAATTATAACAATAAAAGTCATGTGTTAACTTTCTGTGATATGCAGATCCATTTAATTACATAAAAATGTATTTTAAAATATAAAAATTAATTTAAATGTATTTAATTAAAAAAAATTAAAAATCGCACAAATATGTAGAATATAATTAAAGGTAGAACATAAATCCTGATTATGTTATTTTTAAAGTTTAATTAATATGTAATATAGTTTCTTAGTAATATTTCTAGGTAGAATTAAAATCCTGTGCTTTATTTTTATTACTATTTATAAATAGAATTAAAATAAATTTGCAATCAATAATTATAACTAGAAAAGTCATGTGTTAACTTTCTGTGATATACAGTTCCCTTAAATATATGTAGAATATTAGGTACATCCTAAATTTTATAATAAATTATTTTTATAATAAATATTTTAAACCAAAAAATTAGAAATATTTGTTTTTTTTATTTTGAATTAAAAAGTTCCAGATTTTTTATTTATATGGATAAAATCAGTACGTAAACAAACCGTAATGGCGATTCGCTAGAGAACCGCCGTGGCGATTCGCCAGCGAACCGCTTAAATATAGTCTAGGCGGCATACTAATACATATACAACTCTTCGTTTCTTTTTCTAATTTTCTTATTCCAACATTTACGTTTACGGTCCGCCGGCGAAGTCTTGTATGAAGAAATGACTGCGCCAACGGTTCGTCTTATAAGTGCCCGGGGAGTAATGACCCATCTCAGTGTGTTAAAACTCCCCACAAAAATGAGTTATAAGTCCCCGGGGACTTATGAGACACTTAGGTGACACATAAGTCCCCATTGCAATGAGAATTTATACTATTTAGAGAGATAGTAGTTATTTTTCTCAAATACAGTAGGTTTTGAATTAAATTTGTAATAATATCATTAGTAGTTAGGTTTATTTAATAGTAATTGAACGTTTTTGTAAGAATTAGAAATTAATTATAAAATAATAAATAAAAATGGAAAGTGCCGTTAAAAGTTTTATAATTGTAACCGGTGCTAGAAAAAATAGCCAATTAATTTATGTACCTAGTGAAAAACAATTATATGTGAAAAAAAGTATTATAAAAATGGCAAAATACGGTGTGTTTGCTACAATAAAATATGCAAAGCCAGCATAATTATTAATGTGAACAATAATACATTAGATAAAGAAAATTTAACATTACATCCTCACCTAGATCAGGAAGATACAATCAAAAAATTTGAATTAATAAATTCTATGAAAAATGATTGCAAAAACTCATTAAAGAGAAGGAGTAATATTAAAGATATTTTTGAAGAAAATCGTTTAAATCATCCCGATCGCGTAAATTTTTTTAATTTTAAAAGAATACCTTATGCTTATATCGTATTAAAAATGAATCACTTCCAAAACCACCAACAACTGCCCAAGAAATAAAAGAATGTTTTGAAAATGAAGAAATAATAAAAGAATTTGGATTATCTAAATATAATCCAAATGAACATTCTTATAAACACACTATTTTGGAAGGGGACAACATAAGTTATACAATATTTATGGCATCACAAATTACTGAATTGGTTAATGAAAATATAAATGAAAATGATCGACATTATTTTATTGATGGCACATTTAGTTGTGTACCACGATGTGGGTACAACCAATTATTAATTGTGCATATTGGACATGCCGAACATGTAAGAAACAATTTAATTAACATTCACGCCACACTGAGCGCGCCGGCCGCGCCACTTGTTCGCGTTAACCGCGGTGAACAAGCCTTCATTGAGTTCAGCCACGCGGCGCAATGTTTAATTACAAGACATTTTTTACTACACTTACTACAATTTACAAAAACTGACAAATTACTAAAATTTTTTAATATAGCTAATTTATTTTAGGTGTTTCCGTTTCTTTATATATTGTTAAATAATAAATCTGAACGAACTTACACACATATATTACAGTTTATTAATTCAAATTTATTTAAGTTCACGCCGCGTTCTTTTCGCAGCGATTTTGAATCTGGGCTGAGAAATGCTTTAAAAACTGTTTTTCCAACTGTGGAAATAAGGGGTTGTTGGTTCCACTATACAAGGGCTTTAAAGCGGAAAGAAGCTAAAATTCCAAATTTTTTAATCACGATTAGACAAAATAGTGAAGTAGCTAGTTTCAAAACTTTTGGCTTTAACATTAATGTAGCCAAGCGAAATAGTAGCTGCATTTGAACTTCTTTTAAATTTAGCTAGCCAACACGTTATATTCAAACCATTCATTAAATATTTCCAAAACCAATGGATGCAGACAGTATAAAAAAATAATCCTTTCAATTTTGTTTTTTTTAATATTTACATATTTTCAACATTTAGGAAACTTCAGAACGCTTCACTGTGTATAAGCAAAATTTTCGAACAACCAGCAAATTGGAAAATTATAATTGCAAATTAGGTAAAAAATTAATGACTCATGGACAATTCTATAAATTTATAGATTGCTTACTGCATGAGGAATATAATGGAACAATCGATTTTTTATCATCAATTGAGGGTGAAACTCTGGACATGTTCAGTAATAAGAGAACAAATTCTTTACGTCGTGAAGTAGTGATTGTCAATAACACTTATCAATAAATTAGATAAAAAAAATAACTATTAATGAGTGCATCTCTCAATTAAGGCATAATCTTAATAATTTTAATAACAATAAAATTACTTTATGTGATATTATGCAAGATGATTATGTTAGTGATGATGCTGATGATAAAGCGGAAAGAAGCTAAAATGACGATGAAGAAAAGCAATCTGGTACTCAAAATTCATTGAGTACCAGATTGCTTCGAAAAGCCGCGTAATTGATTGGGCATGATGAAAATGAAAAAAAACGTCCTCCAGGGCGGAGGGGTACCAAATGTATAGTTACTAATTGCCAACCATTTTAAAATTTTGCAATTTGGTTTTCCGGTGAATCACTAAAAATGACTAAGATTTTGTGTCACAAAAAACGCTTTATTCCATGCCCAAATTACAAAATTTAAAAATGGCTGTCATTCTATAACGGTACATTTTAGACCCTGTCTGCAGACAGATTTTTATTCATTTTCATCATCCCCAATCACCTCCCCAGTTTTCCGCACTCGTAGCATGGAACCCTGTATATAGAATATAGAAAAATTTACATTTTATTACAGAATCTTCTCTTGAAACAAAAACAGCTTACATTTTCATTGAAAAATTGGAAGTTATGTCAACTAATACTTTCAGCATATTTGAGTTAATGGTTCAATGTATTAATTATTTTTTTAATTTGAACATAGAATATGTAGTTAGGTTTATTTAATAGTAACTGAACGTTTTTGTAAGAATTTAGTTAGGACGGTTTTGTAAGAATTAGAAATTAATTATAAAATAATAAATAAAAATGGAAAGTGCCGTTAAAAGTTTTATAATTGTAACCGGTGCTAGAAAAAATAGCCAATTAATTTATGTACCTAGTGAAAAACAATTATATAGAAAAATTTACATTTTATTACCTAGTGAAAAACAAGAATATAGAAAAATTTACATTTTATTACAGAATCTTCTCTTGAAACAAAAACAGCTTACATTTTCATTGAAAAATTGGAAGTTATGTCAACAAATACTTTCAGCATATTTGAGTTAATGGTTCAATGTATTACTTATTTTTTTAATTTGAACATAGAATATCCGAAAGAACTGTCACAGACATTAGAATTTTTTTGTTCAATTTTTCCTCAATCATTGTCCAGAAAAGGCTAGAGGGCAAAAAAAAAAATTAATAATATGGCAAAAATAAATAATTTAATTCGTAAATTAAATTCAAACTAAAATTATACGTTACATTTTTACTTTTATTATACTTGAACTATAATTTTTGTTTTTGCGTATAAATAAAGATTTTGGAAAATCAACAAAATGAAATATGTATTCTGAACTAATATATTCGATTTTTTTTTATAATTTAAATAAATGTTATTGTCTATTAATTAAATGCTTAATTTGTAGTTTGGTATTAATTTCAGGTTTAATAAATTATGTTGATTAATCAACTTTTTAATTATAATGGAAATTCTACATAAGAGTTGGAAATCCAACAGCGATTCTAACAATTCAAAATCAATTTAAGTTTAATATTGAGCTTAATTAGTTGAAAATTAATCAAAAAATTCTTAGAGTGTACAATTAAATGAATATGATTTTGCGATTATGTAACAGGAACAGAAAACTACGTAGCAGATGGATTAAGCAGATTTTTTGCTGATGAAAAAACAAACAAGAATGAAAATATTTTATCTAACAACGAAGAAAATGTATTTAAAAATATCTTCAATAATGAAGTTTGATAATAATGAAAAAGATGATATCAACAGCAGCTACTATACATAGCGGCAGGGTCAACAGCAGCTACTATACATAGCGGCAGGGAAGATGATGTAGATTATATAAAAATAACTGAAAAGCTATCAATCTGTACAAAAACCAAATTTATTTAATATCATTGAAATTGAAACCGAAAAAATTACTATGAAAATAATAGACAAAAAATTAGAAATTATGTGATTATTGACGAAAAAAGCAACTTATTGGAATTAATGAACAAAATATTAATAAATAAAGGAGTTATGTGTATATATTGCGAAGATGTACAATTATTTTTGCAATTTCAAGAAAATTTTGTCAAAAATTTTGCCAATAACAAATCTAATATAAAACTAATCGATATAAATGACAAAGAAGAAATGCTATCTCTTATAAAAAAAGAATATTTACGAAATAATCATCGCGGAATTAGTGAAATTTCTTACGAATTAAAAAAAAATACTATTATTCAGATTTAATGAAAATAATTACAAAATATATAAGCAATTGTGAAATATGTTTATTAGCAAAACATGATCGTCACCCTATATAAATTCCGTTAAATATTACGCAAAAAGCTTTTAATGACATACTACATATAGATATATGGTGTCCTTCTAGAAATATTCTGTATGTAACTACCATAGATAAATTTAGCAAATATGCAACTATACATAAATAAATGACAGAAAATGGATTTCCTTTTTAAAAGTTTTATAGGAAAGAATTACGTTTTTAGGAAGAATGAAGAAACTAGTATATGATAATGAACGATGCACTCTTCACAATTCGGTCGAATTATTCTTAAAGGAAAATAATATAGAATCACATATTACTACTCCTGGTAACAAAACTGCCAACGCTGATGTAGAGCGACTACATGGTACTTTGAATGAACATCTACGCATTATGAATGCAGACACACGAAATAAGGATGAACTCGATGAAAAAATTCAGAAAGCAGCCATATTTTATAACAATACTTTACATAGTACAACAAAGCTAAGACCAATTGACTTCATTACAAAAAATTATGATCGTAATGACATTCAAACCCTTTCAACAAAATTTGAGCAACAAAAGACAAATAGAATTAATAGCTTAAATAAAAATCGTAATAATAATTATGTATTAAATGAAAATACTGTATCAAATAGAAGTATTGGAAAAATTAAGCCTAAATATAAGAAATTAATTAATTATCGGAAGCAAAATAATTATATTATGGATACCAGCAATAATCGTAAAACTAAATATAATATTAATCAGCAAAAAAGAAAATATCAAAAATAATTAATAAAAATATATCAAAAACTATTTAATTTTATTTGCAGATGCACTTCATATTATTGCTGATACAATTAACTTATGCTGTAAGCCAATCTATTGAAGTAATTAGAATAAGCAATGAAAATGGATATTCAATACTTAAACTGTATTCATACTTCATATTATTAATTTAAAAGAATACAATCAAATAACTCAATCTAACAAAATATAAATTTGCTAGATCTAAACTCAAATAATGGAAATTATAATTTATTGTATAGAGAAATAATGCTGGCAAAACACAATCTAAACTTCATTGTACCACATATCTTTAAAACAAAAATGCGACAAAAACGCGCCCTAATCAATATACTTGGTTCAGAGATGCTACGGATATATATAATCACTTAAATAATTTAGATCAAAATATGATACAAGCAACACATCAATTGAATAGTCAAGTAATAATTAATAATAATCTTATAAAAAATTTAAATACGATAGTTGATGATGTAAACAAACAACAAGACAAACTAAATGCAACGCTGATTAAAACAGAAAAAAGTTTAAAGACTTAGAAAAATCGAATTTCATTTTACAGATTTACGTAGATATTAGTACAGTAAACCGACAATTAGAAAAAATATCAGATATAATACTAATAAGCAAATTAAATATTTTGGCTCATAACATATTAACAGAAGAAGAAATAAATAAGTATAACATAACTGTGACTACTTTGCCATATCTTCGAAATAGTATTTTATATAAAGATGATTTACTTATTTTAGTTATCAGTATTCCAAATTTTACCATATAAAAGTAATGCATTAGTGATTCCATTCCCAAACTATCATAAACAAAAAATAAATTTTAAAACCGAAAAAATAATAATTCAAAATAACAATGTATGTATAGCAATGATAATGAAATAATTTTAAAGAAAAATCTTATGTTCCATGAAAATGATTGTATTAGAAATATTTTACAAAAAAATAATATATGTGAATTAAAATTAAATAATTTAACCTCAATAGAAGAGTTTCTGATGATTTACTAATAACAAAAAATTTACCTGCAACTGAAATTGTAACAGATTACATTGAACAAAATATTGTAATTAAAAATAATAATATAATTAAATTCAGTCATTGTAAATTAAATATAAACAATTATGTTTTTAAAAATAAATTCGAAAATTTAAATAAAATTCATTAAGGCCCATTTGCTGATTCACATCATAAATCTACATCTAAGCTATGTTGAACATACAATTTATGATTAGGTTAAGTTATTTCCATTTGCACCATAAAATTTATGTCTATCATAGTAAAGTTTTAGCAAGGACACAAAAAAAATATAAAACAGCCAACTACAATTCCTAAAATCATCGAAATGTCACACAAAATCAAAATTTTTTTTTTTTTTTTTGGTTAATGTCATGAATATGAAAATTTTTTATTTAATTTTAATTTTTTTACTCCATAATGATAAAAATTTTGTTTGGCTTTTAATTTTTTTTTTTTCCAGAAAAATAATAATTTTAATTGCCAGAAAAATAATAATTTTTATAGATTACTATGTTACTTCAACTTCAAAATAACCTATAAGCTCATCATAAATTACTTATGATCTACTAAATCCTCCACTTAAGCATTGACTAATAATAATATATAGACTTATAAAGTAGAACAAAAAAAATTTCCAATTTCTGATTTGACTTTCCTAATCTAATGTAAAAAATCAACGTTCAACGTGCGTTTTTTGTTATATATTTTCGTTAGATTAGGAAAGGAAATATTTATGTATGAATATGAATGACTAATATGAGAGCATGCGTGAGAGGATAATTTTTTTTATATTGAAAAAAACGGATTTTTTTTGTTTTCGCATATGTGATTGTATTGTATATATTTATGAATAGTTTTGTTGGTATTCATTCGTGCATTTGAAAAGTTTCTAATTCATAAATAAATTCCAATTTTCAATTTTTAGCAAAAAGAAAATAGTTTCTTCTATATTGTAAGAATAGTACAGGCGTTTGGGTATTTTTGGTAATATTGATTAAAAAATGGGAATACATTTAAGAATAAATTAGAAGTTTTTTAAAAGGAATTAAACATGTTTAGAAATATGTATTTTTATCTTTTCTAAATTGAATTAATAAATTTTCAATTTCAATTCAACTTTTTTCAAATTAAATTAAATTAAATCTAACCAAATTTTAAAATATAGTGTTAAAATTTATGAATATAATATTGTATAATCAGAAAATATTATTAATTTATTGAATATATTGTATAATCATAAAATATGCAATATATTTTTTAATCGATATTACCAAAAATACCCAAACGCCTGTACTATTCTTACAATATAGAAGAAACTATTTTCTTTTTGCTAAAAATTGAAAATTAGAATTTATTTATGAATTAGAAAATTTTCAATTGTACGAATACCAACAAAACTATTCGTATTCATATAAGATTATACAAACAATCATATATGCGAAAACAAAAAAAAATCCGTTTTTTCAATATAAAAAAAATTATTCTCTCACGCATGCTCTCATACTCATATTAGTCATTCATAAATATTTCCTTTCCTAATCTAACGAAAATATATAACAAAAAACGCACGTTGAACGTTGATTTTTTTCATTAGATTAGGAAAGTCAAATCAGAAATTGGAAATTTTTTTTGTTCTACTTTATAAGTCTATATATTATTATTAGTCAATGACTTAAGTTATGTGAAACATAACGAGATTTATGTTTTACTTTTACGTTGGTGCAAACCGGTAAGCACAACTTAGACATTTAAGTTGAACATAAATATTTATGATGTGAATTAGCAAATGGGCCTTAGAAGATAATTTGGTACATTCCGTTGTATAATATTTTCAATCCATTGTAGGCGAAATTCGGTTTGGGTCAAATTTGTCCTTTTTTCACCTGGTAAAATCTGTGGCAATAGGACAAATTTGACCCAAACCGAATTTCGCCTACAAAGGATTGAAAATATTAATTTATCTGTTACAAATTATGCTAAATATGTTGCATTTGTTCAAAAATTCATACCAGATATTTTAAATTTGATTGATATGATTTTTTAATTTATTGTACTTATTATAGTAATAAAGTTTTGATCATAAATATTGTTGTACAACGTGTGTTTTTTTAACTTAAATGATTATTTCCAATTTTTAAAGTTTATTTCCAATTTGAAAATGATTATTTCCAATTTGAAAATGATTATTTCCAATTTGATATTGCTTATTTCCAATTTGACATTGCTTATTTCCAATGTGATATTGCTTATTTCCAATTTGATATTACTTATTTCCAATTTGAAGTTGAAAAGGTATACATAGAATAATGAATAAAAATTCATAATAAGCAAAAAAAGAGTTCTCATCCAAATTAATTATGAAAGAAACTTATTTCATTTCAATTTTTTTAATAAGAATGTAATATGATAATATGACATTTTATAACTAAAGTAATTTTATACTTTATAAAATAAAGCATTTTTATAAAATAAAGTATAGATAAAAAGGTAAATAATTTGTCGAGTTAGTTTTTAAGGAACCCCAGAACAAAAAACATAAACTTTTGTTAAAACTGTTAAAATTTGTTAATTGTAATTAACATAAGAATTTAATATTTTAAATAAACCGTTATTAAATAAATAAAAAATCAGTAATTATTATTTTTCCATTAATATATACATAATTTGAATTTAAAAATTAAAGAACACCATTTAAAATATAAATGTTTATTTAACGATTCACTTAAACGAAGCATCATTTTTTTTGTGCATTATGGCACTATTATAAAACAATCAGGTCCAGTTAGACCATTGTCTTGTATGAGATATGAATCTAAAAATAGAGAAATGAAATATTATACCAATACAACATCATCAAGGAGAAATTTGTAGTTATCTTTAGCAAAAAAAGTGTGCAATTAAATTGTTATGTTCACACATATCATACCGTAACATATATTGATCATTCAAATAAAATAATACTTTGTAATTTTATTTTGTAATACACTGCAAAAACGGGAAGTATCAATGAGCAATTTTACTGTTACAAAAACATAGTCTTTGCTTTTTATACGAAGAAATGTCAACAAAAATAAAGTATTGGAATGTTATTACCATACTTCATCATTTTCTGAAATAAAATTGCATTGCTTCAATCATTTATCCGTGGAAAATAATAAATTTATTACGTGTCCTATTGATATTTGTAACAAGGTGTTCACCAAAAAATCAGCTTTTAAAATGCATATTTATAGAAAACATTCGGATAATTTTAAATATAATTTTCTTACATTGGAGTCCGATAATGAATTTTCCAATATTGAATGTAACGAAAATGTACCACAATTTGAAAAATTTAGTAATGAAGTTTCTATTAAAAATAAATTTCCTATATTATACATATTTCAAATTCAAATCATCTTTTGGAATTTCAAATCGTGCCGCACAATTTATGTTTGCGGAGTTGCTTGAAATCTGTTCCATTCAAAGTGAATCACATAAAAAAAATGTACCAATATTATGTAATAAATTTAATATTTCCAATGTTGTCGAAAATACTTTTATTTGTTTATTAAATGAGTCAAGTTAAGTACCAGATTTTAAAACCTCCGTGAAAATTACTTAAAAACAAATTTTCTATTCGTGAAACCTAAAAAGGTTGTTTTGGGAATAGATAATTATCATAAAATATGTTATTTTCATTATGTACCCATATAAAACAATAAAATCTTTAATAAGCGGCAAAAATTTCTTTAATGTTTTTGAAAGCACAAAGCCTTTTGAAAGTAATATATATCGTGATTTTAACGATGGATCGCTTTATAAAAAAATAACTTTTATTTGTCTAATCATAAAAAAATGGAAATTTTGTTATTTCAAGATGTCTTTGAGGTGTGCAATCCTCTTGGATCTTCAAATAAAAACACAAATTAGTTGGAGTATATATGAATTTCGGGAATATTGACATAAAGTATAGATCTAACATTAAAAATATTCAATTGATTCTTCTTTGTAATAAAAAATACGTGAAATATTTTGGTTTTGATAAAATTTTAAAACCTTTAATAAGAGATGTCCAATCATTAGAAAAAGATGGTGTTGAAATTTTGAACCCCTATACTACAATTCGTCAATAAAATACTTCAGATCTATATTTTGTGTAATTGGAGATAATTTAGGTAGCCACCAAATCGGTGGGATTGTTGAAAATTTAAGTACATCATAATATTTCTGTAGATTTTATTATTGTACTAAGGATAGTTTCAAAAACAATAGTTTTGAAAATTATAAATTTCGTACTATTGAAAATCATAAAGAAGATCTTAAATTTTAAATTTATTTGAACAAAAATATGAAAAAGGCATTAAAAGTGATTCTTGTTTAAATGTTTTACAATATTTTCATATTTGTGGCCCTGGTTTACCACCATGAATTGGACACGATTTATTTGAAGGAATAATTCCCTATGATTTAGTTCTTATTATTAAGCATTTCGAAGCATTAAATATAATTTCAGCTGATATTTTAAATTTATCACTTTCGTCTCTACAAAAAAAATTTAAACTTCGAATGTCCTTTCCTAAAATAGAAATGGTGATGGCGAAAATTCCTGGTACATCTAATGAAATTTGGAATATATTAACACTTTTGCCATTAATTTTTGTACAATATATTAAAAATTTTGAAGATCCTATATGGCAATTCTTTTCATTTATGATTGAAATGTGTCGCCTCATTTGTGGACCTGCAATAACGCAAAATCAAGTTTCATTACTTTCATATTTTATTAACTCTTATATTGAATATAGAAAATCTTGTTTTCCATCTATAAAATTAAGACCAAAACATCATTTTGTTCAACAATACCCACAACTTATATTAATATTTCGGCCTTTGAAAAATCTTTAAACAATGGGTTATGAACAAAAACATTCTTATTTTAAAGCAGTTATGAAGACAACAAAAAATTTCAAAAATATTATTTGGACTTTATCAAAAAACCACCAAGAAATTCAGGCTAGTTTGTTTGGAGATAGATTTCAAACTAAAATTTTCAGTGACTTATTAAAAAAGTTTGCAACTAAAATATTTAATGTCAATAGTTTCATATTTATAACAAAGAAAATTTCCTACTTGAATCTAATATTTCAAGAAAATGATATCGTTTTAACTGATTGTGCTGAATTAGGAAATATAAAAAATTTAAAAATTACGGCAATATTTATAGATAAATTACATGAGAATGCACTTTTATACGGCAATACTATGAAAATGTGGTACGATGACAAGACTCTATTATTATGTATGTATTACAAGACTCTATTATTAATAGAGTCTATTATTATGTATGTATGTATGACAAGACTCTATTATTAAGAATTATGTAATAGATAACTCATGTCATCTAGTTAAGTTCAAAAAAATTTTGATAAATAAGCCCATAAATATTTTAACAATTAAAAATAAAATGTTATATTCTCCGAAATATACTTTTATTCATGATGTATAAATAAAAATAAAATATTTTAAAATACATAAATAAATAAATTTCTATTTTACTTAATTTATAAAAATATATAATAAAACTATATTTTAAAAAAAAACTTATATAAAAAAAAACTAATATATTATACATATAACTATTATAACCAACGTAATTATAAAAACAAAATACTATAAATAGTATAAATAGTACAATAAACACTTTAATATTTTCTATCTAACTTCATTATTTAAAAAAAAAAAAAAAAATACTTATTTTATAAAAATACTACATATTCTAAAATCTTCAAGATGAGTTTATATCTTTTTAATATATCAAATAATGAAAGAAGTATTCGGAAAACTTTTGTATCACCCTTTATCTTATTAGATGACAACGAAATTTGGTCAGACGAAAGTAAAAAATATATAACAGTGTATTCTGGTGAATTAAGTACACCTGGTAATGTTGAAGGTATTTCAGAAAATGATAACGTTTTCTTAGAAACTGAATTGATTTCATTACATCCAAGCCAAGTTACAGGTTTTGCAGATACTAATAATATTCAAGTTAACATAAATGACAGCGACACAACTTCACTTTCATTGGATACCACACTTTCGTGGTCAAGCGGCGCTCTTTCATTTTCTTCAAATGAAAATATTGCAGCAAGACAATTGTTTGCTGATTACAAAATAAACTGGATAGAATTCCAATTGAAATTAAAAAATTTGCTGGACAAATAATTGCGAATTGCGTCAGTATTCATTTTACATTCCTATGAGAATACTTCGAAGTGTAGCTTTACAAGCTGCAACTGCTTATCCTGAATCTTTTATTGAAAAAGTGCTTATGGAAATGCCATTTCAACAGAACCAATAGCTCTTATTACTAAACTTAAAAATAGAAATAATTTTTTAAATCGAAAACCGAAAAAGAATCCTGTAGAATTAGATCCTAAAATTCCATTAAAGGAAAGAAGGAAAGCATACGTTCTGCAGCAGACTACTTCAAATTGGCAACCCCAGATAGTAATGAATCTATTAATAATGTTGCTGACGTGAAAAAATTTATATTAACCATATATGAAACCTACGATAGTAGTTCAGGAGATAATTCGGTTATAAAATCATATATGGAAAAAACTTTTCCAAACCAAAGATTGTTTTTAAATGATAGGAAAAATATTCCAAGAATGGAAGATATAGAATTGAATTGGCCTTTCCTGTTGGTAGAAATGTATTTACGTCAAGATTTTGAGTTACTGATGAATATAAATCCGAATATCTTCAAAATCAATTTTAATTCCAATGTAAAGAAAATGGCATTTTTTTTTAAATCCAACAATAATGATGAGGAAATATTTCAAAAGATATTCCTTTACTTTGACGAAGATATTCAATTTTTACATAAAGATTTTAAAGTAAGTAACTCAAAATATAAACAATTTCAATTATTTTAGGCAATAACGAAAATGTATTTATAATTATCTTTTCAGTTCGGATCTACTCTGGAAGACATCCAAAAAAGCATTCCAACTAACACTCCTTGGGTATTGGTATGTTAATATGTAAATGAAAACTACATACTTATTATTTATGTACATTTTTTTTGGTTCCAGAAAGTTCGTTAACAAAACCTAAAAAAAAAAGCTGCGCAGCCTAACTACTGATCAGTAGTTTTATAATTACGGGCTTTTTTAAATTCAACTACTTACTCCAAATGCATGTTTGGAGTATATGTTGCACCCTCTATCCGCAGAAATGAAAATTATAACTGTTTTTTTTAGTAGTCACACTTCATTTTTGGTGCACATTTACTATATTAAATTACAACTTTTTACTTGTATTTTACAGTGGCAAAAAATCAGATTATGAGAATGTCTGGTTTATTTTAGTTTATATTAGCTTTCCCGCGCTTGCTTTCCCTTCATTTTTGGTAAAGATTCACCAAGGTCAATAACATTTTTAAAAATAATATAATTATATGTTTCACCCTCTAGTGGTATAATTTAAAATTATAACTGTGGTTTTATATTACTACTTACTACCTTTCAGTTGCAACATTAAACCTAATTTTTGGGGCTTATTGACTATTGGAAATCACATTTTAAAAATTAACATTTTATATATTTTAGTTTTCAGCGCCTCTAGCGGTAGAAATTTAAAATACGGTTACTGGCATAATATTACACTCTTAAATACCTTTCCAACGAGTGGTCAAACTTCAATTTTGGTGCACATTTACTAAATAAAATTACATTTTTATTCGAAAAAAGATGTTTTGGAAAAATACGAATAGCGCCGCCTACCGGCCGAATTTTAAAATTCTATCAATAGCATCTGGTTCTCAATAAATCAAGCTTTCCATTGGTTGGTCTATCATTTACCTGAGTGTACATTAACTATGTGCTATAACTGGTTTTTATTGTTTACATCGGACGGACAAACGGAAAAAAGCGTTAGCTTAAGGGATTTTTTTTTTTTAAAAGCCCTAAAAATAGAAAAGCAAATGATACTGGTATGTGTTGCTCTTGTCGATTCTATTGCAAATTGTATTTGCTTTTTTTATGCTTTCAATATTGAATATTATACACGTATAAGAATTCCCATTGTTTTAGAATAGCTCATAGTTCTACATGAGGCGATTTTGAGGAAATGTGCATTTGACAAACCCGGGGTTTGTTTAACGTATTTTTATAAATTAATTTCATTCCCTTTTGATGTGAAGAAGGAAAAAGCTTATAATGCAAATAAAATAAATTATAAAGGAACAGATTACAAATCTAATTATAATTTACTACTATCTGAAAAACTTTTTAAAATATGCTAAATAATTATACACGAACGATACTCATATTTTATATGGTTCAAATTCTTATTGAATCACATAATAATCATTTTTGTTGTGAAATTATAGGATATCAAACAGGCAACTATCAATTAATAAATGTTAAAAATGTAATATCAAAACCTTTCCTTATAAATATATTACCTGATGTCAGTAAAGCAATATGTAAAACAAATACTTAGTGAAATAAAAATGTTGAAAAAGTATATATGTAAAAAATAAATATGTAATATGTAAAACATATATGAAAAAAACTAATATTCAATATGAAATATTTAGTTTTATTACTATGTAATATAAACAAGTTTTATTATTATAATATAATAAAAAAAATGTATTATACAATGTATATGCTATAAAATAGTACGATCAAATTGAACTTTACCATAAATGTGCGCTTAGCTCACTTGAAGTAGGCGTATTTCGTCGCATGTTTACAGATTTGTAGGTATTGATAAAACCTTCTGCTATGGAAATGCGTAATTCTGCAGGTAGGTTGAAAACCGGTTTAAATTTATCATTATCTAATTGAGACCGTCATAGTTGGTAATCTGGGTTTAAATAGTGGGGTAGAAAGTGACAGTATGTGCAGCTTGTCTGTAGGCTTGACGGAGGTTCTCGGTCGGTGATCAAGTATATGCTAGAGTGTGAATAAAGTATCACTCGTAGGCATGCATACTTTAACGAGGCTAGAAGGCAACGGCTTAGCAAGTGGCAGAAGATGTTTATTTAAATACGTGGGGATACTTCGGACAACTTCAGACAACGGGAGAGTAAGGATACTTCGGACAACTCAAATTTCTTACAAACTAAGCGCCAAAAAAATTTGAAAAAATAATTGACAATTGACATTTTCGATTACACACTTTCCATAAAAGAAATGACAGCTAAGTCAGTCTTGCGTAAACTGTGAGAAGGAAAATGTGTTTTGCAGGACTGAAAGTAATTTTGTTTTTTTTGTAAAGTGAATTTATGAGTAAAATGTTATTATAAAAAAATTAATTCTTATCTTAATAATAATAGTTAAATATTAAATAATTTATACACAAGTGAAAATTTGGTGCCTTTTTATCTGTTTTTTTTTTTAAATAAAAATATTAAATTTTGACCCACTTTTTTTCGGACGATTTTTTGGGGGATAGATCGGACATGTCCGAAGTATCCTATTAAGTATTTCCATTATTATGTTTTGATATTTTTTATTTTAATGAATATAGAATGCCGCGTACTTACATCAGAAAATCTCAAAAGCAAAGAGTCAGTGAAGAGCAAATTAGAAAAGCGATTAAAGCAGTAAAGCGAGGAGCATCTATCAGATTCGGAGCCCTAGAGTTCGGTATACCAAAATCTACGCTTGGTGATAGGTTAAAAAACAAGAATTTAAAAAAATGCAATATTACTTGCAATGCAGATTCAGGAAACTCTGCAGCAGATTATTCTGATACTTGAAGTAGTGGATCGTGACAAATTTAAAATGCGACAACTATTTTCCAATATGGAATAAAACCAATTAAAAGAATATTTAAAATTTTCTTCAAAAATTAATTTTGGTTTAACATATTTCCAAACATTTTTAACCTATGCTTTAAAGCTAAAAAAAATATGTTCTCGAGTTGGAAACTTAATAAGATTGCCGGTGTAGATTGGATGATGGCATTCATGAAAAGACATCCGGATTTAATTCTTCGTGCTCCAGAAAACACCAGCTTAGCTAGAGCCCCTTCATTCAACAAAACGAATGTTATAGAATTTTTTTCCAATTACAAAGGCCTTTTGGAAAAATTTAATCTAAACGGGCACAAAATTTACAACATCGATGAAACAGGTATAACTCCTGCCAAATCCAAAAGTAAGTTTTCTTAATTCGAATATCTTGAAAATCACTAACAATATTTTTACTATCAGGTTATTGCATCTACTGGGAAAAAACAGGTTGGTAGACTTGTGTCGGCTGAAAGAGGTGAGCGTGTTACATTCATAGGTATTGTAAATACAATAGGAAACACAATTCCACCAATATTCGTGTTCCCGCGTGTTAAATTCAAAAACATTTTTTTTAATGGGTCTCCTGGTGGAAGTATCGGTTTGGCACACAAATCCGGTTGGATGGTAGCAGAACTATTTATCGATTTATTAGACCATATCAAAAAACATACTAATTGCGACGAGAACAACAAAATTTTAGTTATAATGTATAATCACAGAAGTCATGTTTCATTAAAAGAGATTTTATATGCACGTGAAAATGGAATTATATTATTATCATTTCCTCCACATTGCTCCCAAAAAATGCAACCATTTGATGTTGCTGTTTATGGACCTTTTAAAACTTTTTTAAAAGTTGTCCAAAATGATTTTATGTCCAATAATAATGGGAAGGCTATTACAATTTATTACATTCCAAATATAGCAAAAGCATTTATAATGAGTACTATTGCTGGTTTTAAGAAACCTGGTATTTGGCACTAAATACTTTGGCTTTCAGTGATGCTGATTTTGCTGCCTCTTATGTGTCTGATCGCCCCGAACATATAACAGGAGATGTCTACTATTACCGACCAACTTCCGTGTTCAGAACAAAATATAGTTTGTGATTATCCGGTTTTAAATAATTCACTATGCAGCAGTAATTTACATATTATATTTAGGTAGTATTTAAATCCTATGCATATAGTTATTTATTTATTAATTTATTAATCATCTTATAGAAACTGTAGCTGTAGGCTGTCCACAATTTCCAGAGAGTGATACTATCTTAGAACAAATCAAACCTTCTCCAAAATTACCAGGTCGAAAAAATAAAACAAAAAGGGAGCGAGAAAAAAGTCGAATATATACAGATACTCCAGAGAAAGATAAAATATTAAATCAAACATTAGACAAAAAAAAAAAGAGATTTAAAATTCAAAAGTCGAAGAAGTCCGGTATAGGTAAAACTCAGAAATTAAGGAAATTATACATAAAAAATCGAAACTCAAAACAGCTTAGGTATGATATTAAAGTGATTTTTAAACTGTCCATAAATATGTTTAGATTATTAAGTACTTTTTATAGCATCAATCTTAAGTTACCTGAAGATCACGAACAATGTGGAGATCAAACGCAACATTATTTATTAGATGATGATGTAGTTAACAAAGGAGACTTTATTGTAGTCAAAAAAATAATAATGTTTTCTATATTGGTTTGGTCGATGATGTTATCAGCCAACAAGATTTTGACATATTATTTTTAAGAAAAAAAAGAGAACGGCAAATACGTTTTTCGTCTAATAGAGGATAAATCACAAATTACCAGAAGTGATATAACACTGTTATTGCCTTTAGTAGTAAAACTTCCTGGCACCACAAGAATGGCCATCAATATCAATTTAAAACCGACTTATCGACGTACAATATGCGGTGATTTTTTATTAATAAGTATTATTTTATTATTAAGTAAGATTTAAGGGACACTCAGAATAAGAGTTTATTTATGTTTATTTTATTTTATTAATTATATTTTGATTTCAATATATAAGTTATAAGTAGCAATATATCTACTTATAACAACATAATTTAAATATATTATAACGATATAAATATATTATATACATATGATTGGTCAAATTTATGATTAGTAAAAATGTAATTAATAAAAAAAATATAAATTGTTTAGAAAAGGAAATATTTTATTACACGCGCATAAATTTCTTGATAAAAATAATTCATAATTGCAACGTAGACATTTTGATTGGGAACGAAATAATTTAGTTTTCCCATTGCACTTATAAATTGTTTTCAAATATAAAATATTGAAATATGATATTTAATTTATTCTTAATAATCATTTTAATAAATTCTTAAGAATTTATTCCAAATAAGAGAATGATAAAAATCAAGAAAAAATAATAAATAAAATTATTCTGTATCGTAAGTCTGAAGTTACCGGTCGAATCAAAATTTAAATCGTTGTCGTCAAATGTATAATAATTAAATAAGTTTTAAATAAAGTTATTTTGAAATAAAAATTAATTAAATTAGTTTTTATATAAAAAAAAAAAGATTTTGTGTTTTTTTTATACATGCAAAACAAAGAATCTAAAATTGGCGCAGTCGGTAGGATACGCTAAGTAAAATGCAATTAGTCTGCAATACTTATGTTTTATCATTTAATAGCGTATCTATATAAAAACAAAAATATATATATATTACTATATCATTGAAAGTGTAAATATATATATATATATATATAAATATATATCAAAAGAAGTGATATATTATAAAATGATCAAAATTTTTTTTTAATGTCAAAAGAAGTGATGTTATGAAAAGTAAAGATTTATTTAAAATTTATTAAACAAAATTAAATCAATAAATTTTTATATATATCAATAGAAGTGATGTAAAAATTAAAACTGATAAATATAACAAAAATAATACCAGTAGAAGTGATATTATTAAAATTATTCTAAAATTAAACTATAAAAAGAAAATTCATAGTGAACTTATAAAATAAAGCAACCAAATAACTTAAATTTATAATAAATAAATAATTTACAATAAAATAATTAATTGTGAAATAAAAACTTAAAATAATAAATATTCGGGAAGTCGCAGTAAAAAACAATATTTCTTAAAATAATTCTGAAACAGAAATAAAACTTAAAAATATAAAAATAAATTAATAATAAAATTGTGAAAAGTTAATAATAAACTTTTAATTAATAATAAAACTTAAAAATATAAAAATAAATTAATAATAAAATTGTGAAATGGTCAAAGAAAATTACAAAATGACATGCAGGGAGTTTAGACTTTTTTTAAAAAAAGAAAAAGCGCAAAGAATTTTAAAAAAAAGCTCAGGAAATGAAAAATATTAAAATATAATTCGTACTTTATTTATTAAATTTAGTTTTTTAATTTGTATGTTTGTTTTGCAAATTGCAAAGAAAGTTTAGTGCAATGCCAATATTTTTATTTTATTTATATTTTTATATTTATGAACAATGAATGTTTGACTTTATTTATTAAATTTAGTTTTTTAATTTTTATGTTTGTTTTGCAAAGAAAGAACAATGAATGTTTGTGTTTATGTTATTTTTGTGTTTCATTTAATATATTATTGATTACAGTTTGGTTGTTTTAATAAAAAAAAAAATTAGATTTCAATTTTTTTTTGCCAATTCCCGATATGTCATTTTCAAAAACTGGCAACCCTGGTTATATAACATAATAAAAGTGTAACTGTTTAGTGTATATATTTTGGTATTATTTTTATAAAAAAAAATAAAAGAATATTTTGATGTGTGCTGTGCATAATATTCAAGAATTTTTTTCTTCGCATTTATTTTTTCTTCGCTTAGCCTTAGATGCATAATATTTTGATTAAAAACGATTTATCATACAACAATCAATTTAGAAAAAACAAAATATTTGTGTAAAGCGAAAAACACTTAAAAAAATTAGTTGTGAAATAATTTAATTTTGAAGAAAAAAAAGTTCCCTTATAATTTGTGCAGGTAATTTTTTACTTTATAGGTTATATACAAAAAAAATTGCACATAGAAATTATTCTATTTACGATTTTAGTATATATATAAAATCAGAAAAAAGACTTTTAGAAATAATGTATGCATTGAGTAAATATTGTTTTTGGTTATTTGTGTACAATTTTTGGTTATTTCATTTTATATAATTATTTGCAAAACTTATTTGCAGTTTATACTAAAATGATATTTTTATTTTTAACATTGACAAGTTTTGAAAATTGAATTAATTTTTTGCTATTCGTGCAATGAAAAATAACCAAAAAACAATAATATCTAAGTGCACACACTATTTCTAAACGTTACTTTTCAATTATATATAAGTTCCGTAATTTATGCCGAAATAATACATATATATATATATATACGGTTATATATATATGTGATGAGAAAATTTCTGATTCACTTTAAATTTTTTGTAGGAAATTATTGAAGCCGGAAAATAATATTGGAGTGTTATAATATATAAAAAAAATAGTAGTTTTATATCAAAATATTAAGGAATTATTATAAAAGCTATTTTGCTTAATAAAAAGGATTAATCAAGCGAAAAACGCTTAAAAAAGTTAATTTTGAAGAAAAAAAATTATATTTGAAGAAAAAAAGTTCCGTTAAATTAATTTGTGTAAGTAATTTTTTGATTTCTACACATATACTAAGAAAATTTGACATAAAAATTATTATATTTAGGTTTTTAGAATATAGTTATAAAATCAGAAAATATAGACATTGAGGAATTGTGTGTGCATTAAGAAAATATTGTTTTTGGTTATTTTAGTGTATAATTTTTGGTTATTTAATTTTATATAATTCAATTTGCAAAACTTATTTGCAGTTTATACTAAAATCATATTTTTATTTTTAACATTGACAAGTTTTGAAAATTTATTTAATTTTTTGCTATTCGTGTAATG